>VXBO01002050.1:178903-231413 GCA_013400135.1 Rhinoptilus africanus
CCCGGGGCCTCCGCCATTTTGTTCGTGGCGGCGGAGGGAGAGGGGGGGGCGCTGCTCAGGGAGGAAAGGCTGAAGAAAGCCGCTGTGCCCGGCGGAACGGCGCCAGGAATCCCGCGCCGGAAAACTGGGAGGGGGAAATGAAAAAGACCGTGGCCTTGAGGGGAAGGGAGCTCCTTCGGGTGTGGAAAGCCCAGCTCCGCGTCTTAAGCTGGAGGCCTCCAAGGTGAGACCCCTACCCAGCCAGCAGGCCCCCTGATACACAAACGCGCTGTGCCTTCAGTTCTCAGCGCGAATATCAGTAGGCAGTAGGTGCTTAATTGTGAAACCACAGTGATAAGTACAGTACACTAGTGAGATTTCGGTAAAGTATAAAAGCTTGGGGTGTGTATAATCGTAGAATGATAGAATGGGTGAGGTTGGAAGGGACCTTTAAGATCACCAAGTCCAACCATTAACCCACCCTGACAAAAACCCCTTCTAAACCATGTCCCTCAGCACCTCATCTACCCTTTTCTTAAACACCTCCAGGGATGGGGAATCCACCACCTCCCTGGGCAGCCTGTGCCAATGGTTAATAACCCTTTCAGTGAAAAAATGTTTCCTGATATCCAATCTAAACCTGCCCTGACATAACTTGAACCCGTTTCCTCTTGTCCTATCCCTTGTCCCCAGGGAGAAGAGCTCAGCCCCCATCTCTCTCCACCCTCCTTTCAGGGAGTTGTAGAGGGGGATGAGGTCTCCCCTCAGCCTCCTCTTCTCCAGGCTGAACAACCCCCGTTCCCTCAGTCGTTCATCGTCAGGTTTGTCCTCCAGACCCCTCACCAGCTCCGTAGCCCTCCTCTGGACACGCTCCAACACCTCAATGTCCTTCCTGTAGTGAGGGGCCCAAAACTGAAGGCAGCACTCGAGGTGGGGCCTCCCCAGTGCCAAGGTGTGCCAGGCTGGGGACGGATCACCCACAGCCATCTCTGCGCAGAAGTGGAATCGCAGGATCATAGCATGCGTTGGGTTGGAAGGGGCCTGTGAAGGTCATCTAGTCCACCCCCCCTGCAGGGAAAAATAGGGAAATAAACAAACATCTCTACTCTGTGTATGGATTGGCTCTTTTACCCAGCAAAAATACAGTCGGATATTTCTAAGAATAAACCCACTTACCTAGACAAAATCACAGTATTTGCTCAGCCTTCTGATCAGCTGTTTATTTATACAATTAAAAAACCCCTCTGAAATCATACTTGAAAAAATAACAAGACCTGCTCTATTTACATCGAACACTGTGCAGACATGACAAGTTTTGTGTTCCAAATACACAGTTTTGAATAAATGCAGTACCTGACAGGGCCCTGACGCAGTGTACACTACGGGTTTGCAGTAAATGTGTGACTGACCTTATTTGTGTAATATAAAAGAAAATAATTGTCTTCCAGGCACAGTGAAGAGCAGGGCTGTAATACAGGTCAACAGAATGGATCGGGTCAGGGATAACAAGCGGCAAAGCTGATGGTCTGCAGAGGGTGTGGAGAGGATGTATGGAAGAAAACGAAGGGGTTACTTATATAGCAATTCCTGTAAAAACCACACATCTGCAGTTGTCCGGAAGCTCAAAATCCCCGTGAAGTTCAGTGCCGGCTCTCACCCTTACTGTGGGAGGAGATGGATTTGGGAACATCGCGTTTAACTGAGGAGTTTGCTTTGCCATCTCACTCTCCATTTCTACAAGTCTCCAGTGCCTAATAACGTAGCTAGTCTCCATTTCAGTGTTCCGTAGAAAAAAATGTCCTCAGGTGACAGCTCCATGCATCACTGCTGCTGCTCTGGAACTCGGCTGTTCTAAATATGGATCAGGCTCTGACTCTGCCTGCTTTTCAATAAGCTCTTTATTAATCTGGCATCATTTCCTACCAAAGTATGAGGGTGGGAACTGTTCCATTGGCAAGATTATGTCTAAGTCTCTACTTAACTGTGAGCTACTTAAACTAAATAATGTTGCTGTCAGTTATAGTTCTGTCAGCTGCATCACAGCGAACGCAGTGCCTTTGACACACACACACTCGTCTGTAACACCTTCTCTTTGGGCGAGCTCGGAGAAGAAAAAACAGTATAGCGTATATTGCATTTTTCCAATGCCTACTTTGCTTTCGAGGAATCATTGCTTTCTGGGCTTTTGCTTGATTTAGTTTGATTCTGGCACATATGATGATGGGTCTTGGATTTTTCCCAGTATCACTTTTCATTTTCAGGCAGCACAGGACAACGTCAGTCCTTCTCACGGATTCATCCGTGCCTCGCCAGTCTTCTCATGTTCTTCTCAGTAATTTTATTCAGTACAGGAGAAAACACTTTTCTAGTTCCTTTAAACAAAATCCCAGATAAATTTCTCCTTTATACTGGCAACAGGTGCTGGGAATATGCACTGCCAGCCACCTTGTGCTAAAAGCCAGACGTTTGTTTCCACTGACTTTCATTTTAGGGTACATGGAGAAAGAGAAATGTGTACCACTGAGCCTTTCCTTACTGGAGATATACATAATAACTAACAAGCTGGAAAAGGTACCATTTTTTTCACTATGCTATGGAAAATATCCTGAGATTTTTCTTAAGCTGTTTTTGTCCTTTGCTTCTTCGGTGATGAAGCTGTAGAATTGACATACTTTTACAAAGTAATAGACTTTTATCCTCTTTCTTTGGCTTTTCTGTTACTGTAATTTTGATTCCTGCACTGCCTTGCTCTGTGCATCACTGTCCAGCCTAAGAAGCACATACGGCTTTTCTGTCTGGTAAACATTTTTATTGCCATCAGCGGCAATACTGTCCGCTGTTCTGCTGAAGAGTTCACTTGAATTTTTAGATTTTATTTTCCTGTGCATGCCCTGCCGATGGCTCCCTGCACATTTTCCCTGGGCTGGCACTTCCCTTGCTGCCTGCTGCTCATGTCAGAGCAATCACTCCTGTAAAATTGCCTTTGGACGAGGCGGAGTTTTATTCTTCTGGCAAATTATAGTTACCAAATAAAATGCTAATTCTTATACTGTTTCACTGGGATTTTTATTCCAGTTCACAATCCCTAAGTCTTAACAGTGGCCCACCCCAAATGGCTCCGTAGCAAAACTTCAAACTTTTGCCACAAACTCTTGTGTCATTCCCTTCAGAAGGAGACACAGTCCAAAGGGAACAAGTTTGTCCTCACAGCCAGTGCTAGGTCCCATATTGTATAGGCAGGTCTCTGGCATATGTTTGCTTTTCGTAGCACCTCGCTCCCTCCAACCGGCACCTGGAGTTGAGAAACTAAAGAGAATCCATGGCATGGCAGTAGTGAACGAGCTTCCAGAACTGCAGCACAGGGATGCAGGACAGGAGCTGATGGAGGGAGGTGGTGGATGCCATCACTACACGTGGTGAATCCATGACTGAATTTTCTAACGCTTTCTGCTTGTAATGTCAGTGTGAAAAGCTGTAGCCCGTATCTTGGCTCCTCGGTGGGGTGTGTAGTCTTCACAGGCTGTCTGTGTCGTTCATAATTAGCCGTCTTCACCTAGAGTTAAAGGAAAGGTGTTAAGAGTATAGAAAACTTCAGAGCCAGAAATAAAACCAGCTTGTCTGTCTTTTACTTGCAGGTAGAAGAGAATTCACTGTATTTTAGTGAATTTGTGTGTGTAGCTGCTCATTGCTCTACTCCTCCAGGTTGAAGACTTTCTTAGTTCCCTTTTATTCTCGTAACTGTGGCTATTCAAGCCCAGATGGCAGTGGTCTTTGCACATCTTGGTTTCACTGGGCGCTGGCACGCAGGGTACCCCTGAGCCCCGATCACCCCTCCCCACGCTTCTTACAGCTCCTCCTCAGCCGAGAGCCTTGGGGTCATCACTAATAAAGTGTAACAATGTCTAGTTCTAGGTAACTGGCGTTAGCTTTTTAAAAGCTATTTTAGTACTATGGGACTTGAGCGTCTGGATGCTACTGTAACTTGATAATAATAGAAAACTATGATACATGTGAGTGTCTGAATTACAGGAATTATTTCAGAACAGTAGGACAGAAATGGTCCTCTTCGCAGCCCTTCCAGCTTATTGAAACTGGTTGTCTTTTCTTGCTTTTCTTGGTACACAATAACTGCTATTTACATCTAATTTATTATAAGCACATGTTGAGTAATAGACCATAAAGCTTTTGGAGCTTCTATTTTCAGTTACATTGTACCGCTGCTGAATAAGAAATGCAATTGCTGAAATTTGTTTTCAATGGTATGTTGATTAAAAGCTGCTTGAGTTTAGAATTTCCAACCATCTAAAATGAAAACCCTTCACATGCTTCATATCGTCAGCCAGCCAGGGAGTTTATTTTCCTACAGTGTATAAATAATGGATTTTGCTGTTTATGTGAATCCATCATCAAACTAGGTTGAATTCTCAGTTGGCAGTGTGAATTGTCTTGCAGTGAAGCTAACTAGCTGGAACTAATTTTGAAATGGGTATAGTGCATAATTATGGTAACCTAGTGTACAGGGACTGATCCACCTGAATCAGTCATATCTGATGTAGAAAAACATGAAGAAAAATGACACTGAAAACATAGAAGCCTGGTTAGAAACGAAATCCATTTTTGCTCGGTGATTTAAATCCCCTTACTTAGCAGAAAGCAGGTGTCAAGGTTGAATATCTTTCACATTAGCTTTTTCAGTGAGTGCTTTAAGCATAACCACTGGCAAGAGTTTACGGATAATCTTGCCTCTGGAGAGGGGGAAAAGATGTCCACGGTAAAAGTAAAACCATTCAAACAAACGTCATGTTTTAAATTTATTTTGCCTTTAAATATGTTAGGTCTGTAGTAGCAGGGTGGTTCAGAAACCATCTGGTTGTACCATTAGACCCTGGTGGCTGCAGGGAATTCCTGAAAATAGGTGTGTGCCAAGCTGAGCAGCACACAGGCAGGTGACCAGCAAGGCTGAAAGACGAAGCAGGGAAGAGGAAAGTAGCAATCTTGATTGCCACGATGGGAAGGTTTTTGGTCGAAGGGAAGTTCCCATCAGAAAGGTTCAGCAAGGGTGAGCTGAGCAGGTGAAGTGTTGGAAGGAAATTGGTGGAAGACATGGAAGGAATTATGTAGGGGGAGATAATTTAAGGGGATTAAATACAGAGAGCCTTGCCAGTGGTGCTGGAGTTTGAGGACGTCTGAGTTAGAGAGGGACTGGGGGAAGGGATGGAGCCTTTGAACACAGAGAAATTTATGGACCTCTGAAAGCAGAGATAAAGATAAGGCCTTTCAGAGATGGCTGAAGATGAAAGACTCACAATTAATCTAACTTTGGGAGATATATCTAGCAAAGGGAGCTGCAGGATTTAAAACTTTTGTTGCTGCTGCATGGCATGTGTTATGGCGTCGTGTCTCCCTGGATAACACCCTGTGGCTGGATGAAGGAGGATTCCAGTTACCTTCCAGCTCCATGCCTTGCCAGGCTCACAGCACTTCTCCGGTGTTATTAGCCAACCATGAGCTTCCTGACATAACCAGAGTAGTCAGTTATTTTTTCACCTTAAAATGAAGGAAGATGCACTCGCATCTAGTGTTTACCTTGAATGTAGCTCGTCAAAAACCCAACTGAGTCACTGGGAGGGTTGGTGGGTATCGGGCTGCTGATTTGTTGTCTGCACCCAGTGGTAAGACAGGTGCTGAGAAATTCACCACAACCCTCAAGTAATAAAAGTACTTCTCTAACAGCAACCGTTGTTTATTTCAATTTGATGAATGCCAAGGCAGCAAACAGCACGGGGAGAAACACAAATAAGAAGGTAGCATCTTTACAAAGGCAGTCATTGCTCCTATGCCCAATTCATCTCCTTGGAGAAAAGCGAGTCACAGGCTGCACCAAGCCGGGATGGATCAGAGAGGTCACCGCATCCAGAGCTCTGCAGTTGTGAGCACATATGTTTCCTAAGAGATTTTTCGAATCTGCATTTAAAAGCCACAAGTAAAAGCTCTCTCTCCTTTCCACTGGGGAAACTATTCCACAGATTACCATAATCCTTGTTCAGGAAGCATTTCTTGATACTCAGAACGTGTTTTTGCTTCTCAGTCACTCTCTGGGCTCTGTGCTGTTCCCTGCAAATCCTGCTGAAAACTGCCTTTCCTTCACTGGTGGTCTTCTTCAAATATTTGTAGGCTGTTATCGTGTCCCCCATTAATCATTTCTTAGCCAAGCAATTTATATATTTAACTCTTCTAATCTCTCCTCATAAATCAATCCTTCTAGTCTTTGGATCACGTTTGGTGCTCTTCTCTGAACTCTCTAATTTGTCAATATCCAGAAGGGCGTATAATATTCCAGGTGGAGGTGTACCAGCACCATACAGAAAGTGGCTGTTTCTTCCCTTCTCAGTGATGTGATACGGTTTATCCTGTCCAATATTGTACTGGCCTTTTCACACCGTATCATGTTGCCAATTCATGTCATTTAGCGTGAGCTATCTACCCTCGATCTCTTTCATCATTATTGCATCCCAGATTTCTCCTTCCTGTTATTCCTTCTCAGATGCTCTCGCAGCCTGCATTTTTTCAAAGCTGAGTCTCTTTTAGTTATTTTCTTTCCAGGGTTCTATCTTCTCTAGGAAATTCTCTGTTATTTTCTTTGTACACTGATCTTTCTGTCTTTCATACTCGTATCTGTGAGTTTCATCAGAGAGCTGTGCACTCCCTTTTCAAGATCATTAATAAAGGAGTCCGGCAAAGACTGTTCCTAGCAGTCATCCACATGGTAGCCAGGAGACACTTCCCACCACCTCGCTACATTGCAGCTTATTTCCTGTAATTTCATTACTTCAGCAACTTGAAAGCCATATGGAAATGGCCAAGCCAATGTGAATTACTTTTTCAGCTAAGATCCTGTGAGATACAACATCATACCACTATTACAGCTCATCTGTGCTTGCAATAGCTCCCCATCCTTGCTAAAGGCTCAGTCCCAGGGCTCACTAAAGTCCGAAGTGACTATTAGGAACAGAAAGTGGATTTACGAGAGTGTGTCTGGCTTCAGTGCTCTTGCTCTTGTTAAAGCTGGTAATGTTAATCTGTCCTCTCCTCTAATTTTTCTGTTATTTGGCTTATGCACAGTGAACATAAAGGAGTTTAGCTGATTCTTTTAAGCCCTGTAGGATGCAGGTTGGTTGTCCAGGGTTTTTTTATTTGTTCACATTTCCCTAATGTGTTTTCTTATGCATCCTTTATCAGTTGTTGCAGTTTCTTTCAGAGGATCCTCATCCCACCCTCCCTCAGTGCTCCAGGCATTTCTTCTTGGTTTTCTCCACTGAGGAAATACTTGAAAAGGAACTTAGTGTCAGAGCCATTTCTGAGTCTTTAGTTTATTCCTCTCATGTGTGGAAGGATCTGTTCTCACTAGCATTTCTTTTCTTCAAAGAACACTTATAAAAGCCCTTGAAAGAGTCAAGGTCAATCTCTGTGAACTCTTTAGCTAACAAAGTTTTGCAATATGTTTTTTTTCTCAGTTGGTTTTGGAGGTTTGGAGGTTTTGGGGTGCAGTGTCTTTTGGTTTAGGGATTGTTTTCTACGTGTGTTTATGTTTAACTTGCAATTCTCGATTGACCGAATAGTCAGAAGAGAATAATTGCTTTTAAATACAGCTCCACCAGCTGTGCGAGGAAGATGAAATCTTTCTTGTGAACAAACTTTTGCACCATAACTTGGTGCCAGTCTTACCGTGCTGAAGTACTGGTGAACTTAACACTGTTTGAAATAAGCGTAACTGACCAGGATTGCTTGTGTTAGACCCCAAAAGTGGATTAGAGTATATCTAGTTTTGCTTCATTTCATCATTTCCATGTATAATTACAGTTAGTGATCTCCAGAATAAGATGAAATTGAGTGATTTTACACTCTTTAAATTACACAACTGAAAAAATCATTAGAAACATAACCTTGGATGACAGTAACTTCTTCAAATAATTGATGAGAGAAGGAGCAGAACATGATAGCTATCAGAAATGAGTCTTGGCTCTCAACACAAAAAGGAACTAAGAAACACAGTGAAAGACCAAATTATGTCTCATATTGCCTCCGTGACACTTCTTACGGTTTGAAAGATTTTGGTCAGTGATAAGTAATCAGCATAACTGTCTTGGGGAATAGACAGATTGTCTCTCAATAAGAGACTGTCTCTCTTACTGAAGGTGGGGAAGCAAAGGGCTGGCAGTCAGGCAAGCCAGACCTATAGTGAGGTTTCTTTCTTACTCTGTTTACCCAAGCTACTTTACCACTGTGATTAGGTATATTTAAAAAAAACACACGACAACAAGCACGCAAAAGCACTAGGAAATAATGTTGCATTGTCAAGAGAAAGGCATGAGATGTGATCTCATCATTCTTTCGCATTTCTAATACTTGCCATTCTGAGTTACATTCCTGGATAGAGCAAATTTTTGAGGTGCTGGCCGGTTCTATCAACATCTAAGTTTATGTTACTAGGGATATTTTTACAGTGATTAATTTAATTACAGGTAGGGCTAACTATTTCAGAAAGGAGGTTCCTCTGGAATATGCTGTAGTGGTTGTTGGTGGTCCCCTAGGACATGCCAGCAGCGCGCTGTAGACTGGTTAATTGACAGAACCATTGTTTCACCCCACTGTGGTTATTCAGATGCAGCTAAAGTTCCATAGCGCCTATGCAAAGTCTGCTCTTGATTGCCCTGTGCTATGAAACCATCATGCTTATGCTGAATGGACTCGAAGCAACGCGTGTTTATTCTGCACGTGTCAAATGATTTTATCCATTTCCAAAAGAAATGGCTAAAAATCACAAAAAGTACTACATTAAGAAGGCCAGGTCTCTGGCTTTCATTTGCTTCTATCCTTTTAAACAAAGGAATGTCTCATTTTATATGGAATGCAGTAAATATCGATGTTGAGTTAGAAGGAGGATTGGAAAAAATATGTGTTCTTGGCTTACTGAGCGATGAGGAAAGAGATATCAATTAATAGTATTGGCTGTTGAGAGCCTGCGTGTAATGAACGGCTAGTTATAGCTATGTTGTTAGAAAATAGATGACTTCCTTATAAAACTTTATCATAGTTGGCACTCTTTCTCTTATTGAAAAGAAACAAAAGACTGATCTGGCACGAAGCCTAAACTACATTTTACCTTTAATGGAGACCTCTTCAGATCTATGTTTTAGGCAGACTCATGGGTTATATTGCGACAAGCTTCCTTCTTTATTGCTTGTTATGAATGTGAGTTTTATGGAAAACAGGACTGTCAAGCTAACAGCTTTGTGCGCTTATTAAAATGTAAAGTTTTATTTTAGCCCGTGACTAGCTCGGTATTGTTTCTGTACAGTCTGCAAGCTCAAGAAATGAAAGCACCTGAAAAACAGCGTGGATTTAGGTGACTAACGGCAGATGTGTGTGGTCTGAAGATGGAGCAGTCACCGTTAAGTGTTGGGTGTTTCCCCGGCTGCCTTCACTCAAAATAGGTGTCGTGTGGGGCTCCGTCTCTCTTCCCTCGCACAGCTGGGCAGGAGATGCCGCTGGTGCGTGCGGAGGCATAAGGGTTTAATGCCTCCCAGTTGCGGAGCGCTCGAACCTGGCGGCTGCTCGGTGCCAGCAGCAATATTTCAGCCCGACCCTCGCTCTCTGCTGGGAGGGGGTCGGTGGTGGCCGCGGGCAGTGGGAGCAGCCTGGGGGAGAGTGGGGAGCCGCTGCCCGGCAGCACGGCTCTCCTGCGCGGAGGTGTCACCAAGCTGCTTCCCTAGGTCTGTGGTTGTTCTCCTGCTGGTCTCTGTACAGTTGAACCTGAGTTCTCTGAATTTATTGTTAGAAAAACCCGTCTGTTACTTGAAACACGTTCTTTGTGCTTTCCGATGTTTATTCCTCACACTGGAGAGGAATGTGGTTATAGTAACATTTGATTATCTCTTGTGTTTCGCCTCCGCTGTTGCATTTCTGTAGCTGATGTTTTCCTTTTTTGGGCTGAAACGCTTTTCCCCGCGTTGTGCGGGCCCCGGTCCCTCGCTGTGTGCGCCATCACCCCTGGCAACGCCTGGCACCTCGGCACAAACACCAAGGATGGCGGCTCTCCCACCTACGGGTGCACATCTCCGGCGCCCACCCGGCGGTGGACACCACCCCGGGGGGCCGCAGTGGCCGGGCACGCTCCCCCCGCCTGCTGCCAGCCAGAGCCCTTAACCCCGGCCGGGCTTTGTTTGTTAGCAGCAACGCAGTTAATGAAGTTGCCCTGAACTTCTTCGTGGTTTACAGCATGTGAGATTTTCAGACTCGTCCATCACTGGGTTTATTTTGTTTCAGCAGGTTTCGCTGACATCAATAGCGACAGAATGAGGTCAGCGCTGAATTCTTCTGAAAATCTCTCCTCTAAGGAATTTTGTTTTTCCCCAGTAAACCAGTAAATAAATAAATCTGGTGCTCTGTAGCGGTTTAGCTTCTTCAGAAGCTCGGCAGCGGTCTGTGACTCCCAGAGAAGACGTGGTTTTGCCCGGTTGGGTGGCTGGGTTGGCAGAGGAGCAGCAAGGTCAGGTCGTCTGTCCAAGGGCTTCACCAGGAGAAGGATGGATCTGGGCTGGACCCAGACGTGTCCTGGATCTGCAAATCTGTTTCAGTGATTGTCCATTTTCTCTCATGCTCCTGCATCCACAGTACACTGGATAGCAACGCCAGTTTCAAATAATACTTCTGATAAAGTGAAGCAAGGGAAAATGCAGTGCTCTTATGGGCAGCTATTTCTGTTCTTGTCTGTGGCCGCGTGGAGACAACTCGAATTAATGGAAACCCCTGGGAGCGTTTGAACACAAAAGTTGACCCACTGAGTATTTTGCCATCTGCTTTCTTTTGGAAGAAATATTCCAGAGAAAGTTGGGAAAAAGTCATGAGTGCTTTGGAGCTAGCATTGTGATATTATTTCCTGAAGATTTATTGCCTTTTGATGGCAGTCTTTCAGCAGAAACCCATGAGTAGTTATGTTGTGAAGGAATTAGGAACTTTTGTGGCTTGTCTTTAATTTACAAATCAGCAAGAGTATATCTCTCTGAGGTGACATGCGATCTCGAGTAATTTACATTATATGACACGGCAACTTTCTCCTATGTGCAAATTGCCCTCCAGGAATGTGACAGAATGGCAGCCACTCACATTTAAATTTTGGCTTACACCACAAAATTTAGATCCAATTCAAAAGTTTTTTAGAGCTGTGAGCAATCCCATTAGAAAAGAAGAGATCCAAAAGCTGAATGCGAATCAAATTGGGGTATCCTCTGCTCCGTGATTTCAATTTGTTTGGCTGTAGGATTTCAACTGGCTCATCTTGTCTTTCAATACAACTGCAATTATGACAGGCCTTTTTGTGTTCAGTATTTCTTTGTTTCGAAACATCCTTTTGCATATTTAAATCCTTCCATATGTCTGTGCACTTTTTGTTTTTGTTACGTTTTGTATCTTATTTTGCTTCAGGATCTGGATAGTACATTAAATACGCATATTTGGTTTTGTTCACATCACCCTTAATACCTACAAAATTCTTAACTGGGAGAATATTTTCCTATTTATGCCTGGGAATAGCAGATTTCTAAAATAATTCCATAGATCTAGACTTACTGTGGGGTTTTATTTTGGAAGGAGTTATTCTCCTGATGAAAATACAACCATCATATCAATTTAATATTCGGTCTAACTCCCTGGATCCTATGTTTATGGCAAAGGATCAAGTCAATAAGGCTTTATGACTTTGTCACAGTAGAGTCCTTTCCTCATTCAAGGAATAAATCCCAGGCCACACAGAAACCCATTATGTATTCTTGATATGTAAACCATTCCAGAATAAAATTTAATAACAGTAATGAAACTAAATCAACATGACAAATTTCAAATAATGCAGTAGAACATTTTTTTTTTTTTTTTATCCTCCAGCTGTTAAGATTAACTGAAATGGCAGAATCATGATGTGCAAAGTCCTACGGAATAATGCTATGGATTTTGCTGCCGCCGCTGCTGCTGCTGCAACAAGAAACAACCTTTATCAAAAAAACATCTGCTGAGTTCCCTTTGCAATCACTGGCAGCTGAGACCAGTGCACAGTAAATTACTCGCCCCGTTCCATCAGCCCTCTTTATTCCTCTGATACAGCATGCAGTGCTCCACCGGTAGCTGTTGGAATATTTGTGCTGTGTGTATGCTTGCTCTTGAATTTATAAATAAAGAGGTAAAAACTCAACATACATAAGGTTTCTCTTCAGGGGTCCTGCCCCTTATATATGTTTAAAAGGAGCTGAAAACTAGATTTAAGGGCCCTCAGTCTCATTTTAATCCAAAAAGTAACCTGCCTCAGAGTCTGTGGCTGGGAACATCATCTGGAGAATAAATATGACCGGCCAGATTTTTCATCGATTCAAATCAGTGTATAGTTTGGACATGGCCTAGTTTTTGCTAAGCCCCATCTTGCCTATTGTTGGAAGTTTTCCGAAAGCTGTCCATCTCCATCGGTGTGTTCCACTGGAGTGCTGGCTAACAAAGGCTGCGTTAACCTAAAAAATCATGTCCCCAGAGCTGGAGTGGTTGCTGACCTGATGGGTGATGCTGCAACATCAGGTAGGGCCCTGCTCAGAAGAATATGCACACAAATTTCAGGGGCTGGTGAGACTTCAGGCAGCCTTGTGCATGGGTTACGTGTCAGGAATTCCCATGGAGAAAGAAAGTCAATCTTGCAAGGCCCATGAAAAAGAGCAAAATCACAGCTTTCCACTGTGCAGCCAGATAGCTGCTTGGCATCGGGTCTGTCCGCATCCATTCCTCATTTGCTCTGTCTCGTGACCCCCAGTCCTGCGTCTGGCAATCGTCGCTCAGTGAAGCAACAGCAGTTACTCTGGCCCTAGATAATGCAGGAGGGAGAGGTCTGTGATACGCTCTGGGGGAAACAGCCAAATCCTGGGCTTTTAATGTGCTGGCAAAATCAGCAGGTAACGCCTTCATCCAAGAAGAAGGTTTCCAACTAAGAATTTAGGGTGAAGGCCTGGAAGTATCACCGGGCTGTTGCAGAGGGATAGCACGCGTGATTGGGTTTGTACCACCTGTGGATACCACGGAGAGTATGGACAAACCAGACCCTGTGAAAATAAAGCAGTCATGGTATAAATAGGGGTCTAATAAGTAAAAAAATTAGGAAGAGGATGGTGGTGGAGACTGCAGCCGTGTGTCCAGCCAATGCCTGTCAGTCTGGCAGCTCTAGGTCCTCTGGAGACTGCAGACGACAAGAGCGGCGCGGGGCCAGGCTGCCGAGGTGGGTGGTGCTGGTCGATCTGCAGCTGTAGGAAGGGGACACATGGCTTACGTGCTCTTCAGAGGGGTGACAAAAGTCTGCTTCTTCCTCGAGGGGAAGTGGGGAAGCCGTGGACCTGCCTCAGGGGGGTTTCTGCTGGTGGAACAGACTGTTACCCCCCGTGCCTTTACCCTTCCTGTTTATGTGTTACTCCCATCAGCACGATAGTTAAAAACAACTCCGATCCTGGTAGTATTTTTAATATATAGGGTCTGCAACTGTAAAGGGCTATTCCCTATTTATATCATTTAGTATTTTTTAATTACTTGATGTACTTTCGCCTCTGTGGAGCCTTCAGCTTGTTGTGCTTGCAGAGCTATTTATATTCTGCCCTGCCTTGGGACTACATTCAAAACAGTTGGTATTCAACCTTTCCGAAGAAAAGTCTTTAAGCTTTGAAAGCAGGCAATAAAAAACTAGAATGCACACAACACGGCAAATAATACTAGTTGCACCAAATCCTATTAATTATTTTTAAATGTCCTTCAGCTCAATTACAGAGGAAACTATTGGTCTCTTGGCTTAGAATGAAAGCATAGAGGCTGCATGATGGGCTGTGGTCGTAAGCGCTCCCCTGAGCTCTGATGGGAATGGAGAACAGTCTTGTGTTCACTGCCCTCACTGCGTACATAAGGTCAATGCATCAGAAAATAGCCAGTCGAGCAGCTAGTTTTGAGAGCTTTCATGCACTGATTATGAATCTTAATTTATCGTTAGTGTTCCTTTTAAGCGTGGTATTAATCTCCTTATTGCATTATGCACACAATGCAATGGTTTGGTTTTCTTTTTTTTTTTAATGTATAAAGGAAGATTACAAAACCTTCCAAACTGTCTGTCCACTTTATGGAATTATTAAGCAATGGACCCAGTGTGTGACAAAATGGGAATCCTCTCTGGGATTTCACATGGGAATAGGGAGTCACGTGTAGACTGGTCGGGAGCTTTGCATGAGAAAACAATGGTATGTTTTCTCATAAAACCAGTGTATCATTGCAGTCAAAATGATTTCAAGGGAGGGTCAGTTTCAAGATAGTTTGATTCCGAAAGTACTGGGAAAAATTTGTAATTTTTAAAGGAATTGTGTCCACATTTTCTTAATGGAAAACAAAACCTGTTTGAAGTAATCTTTTCCTTTGAAACTCAGGATAACTCAATAACAACTTAAGTGGTCAAAAGGGAAATATTTTGAAATGAATATTTTAAAATTAATTAGAACATGTTTGATTCACCGTCACCTATTTTATTTTAAATTTATTGAGTTTTGATTTCTCATATTTTTCTAAGAAGCCTTTCTTGACCTGGTTGTATAGGCTCTGAGACAAATTTATTTGGAGTAAATATACAAAATCTTACTAGCCTGACTCTACTTTGTGTGAGGTCTCCTATGACTGGCCACAGGGTAGCAGTTAGATGTTCGTTACTCACGTTGCCTACCCCTCTTTCCTGGGCTGGCTCTGAGGTAGCCAGTGTTTTGTGTATGCATGTTAACCATTCCTGAATGACATCTTGGAAAAAATAAGTTAAAAAGGGATCCTTTGGGGGTGTTCTGAACATGCAGGCTTGTTATACTCTCTCTTGGTTAGGAGAAGCTGAGGAGACGCTGTCCTGCTCACCTGCTTTCGCTAGATAAATGTTTTGTGGAATGAAAGCGATAGTAGCTGGTGTAATGTATGTAGGGTAGTTAGTAGTCTGAGTATAAAAGAAGGTTGTTTTTAACGGTCTTGAAACACACATCTTCAAAAATATGTTTAAAATGACAGAAAAATTGCACCTATTATGACTCAGCGTTGTCACAGTCTAACCGGGCAGCTTTTAAAATTCTGCTGCCCTGCTTGCTGGTGACAGTTTCACTCCAACTCGCAGTCACAGCATAATGCAGAAAGGGTACATGGAGGTACAGTGCCTCAACGGGTAACTGCTATTCTCTCTAACGTATAACACGCTCTTTCGAGCTGGGCGAATTTCACTGTGTATTTTGCAATCCCTTTTATGGCCCATCGCTTTGTTTTTCTTAATCTTATTTCAATTTCCCTGCCCTAAATACACAGGAAGGCAGGGCCGTGTTTTCAAGAGGTTGTCCGAGAGCTTTCCCATGCAACAGGAACGGCCAAACCCCTGACCCACTTACCGCATTTTTGCGGCGGGGGCTATCTGTGACTGTGGTTTGCCACCAGGACAAAACTTTCCCAAAGTCCTTCAGACAGCTTAAACCGCAGGGCGTTTCGTTTGATTTTGGCCAGCCCTCATTTGAATCCAGATTTCCCAAGAGGGAGAACAACAACGGTGGGGTGAAGGGAAGCATGTCGGGGGGCAGAGGGTAGTTGTCTCGCTGGTATGACATCCCTGCCCGGACGGGTTGCTCCATCACAAGAAGGACCATGTCCAAAAATAAATGTTCTCAAGCATTCTTCTATCTAGGAACTGTCAGGCCAGCTCAGACAGATGTTGGTTTCTCGACTCATCCATGCCTGTTCTGCAGAATGGATAGGTCTGACTTTAAAATTACCTAAAATTAACTATATCTCCAAGTGTTCTGCTAACATAGGGCCTCCTAATTATTGAATAGCAGGAGGTGGTTTATAATTTGCAGTAAAAGTTGTGACAGTTAGAACCTTCATTTATTTCCCTTTTACACAGAATGAGGCAATGTGCATAATAAAGGTTAAAAAAATCCTCGTTACCTGAATTATTTGAATACCCCAGTTCTGTCAGTTCCCCTACGAGTGTATCTGGGTAAGAGTCACCCTCTTGTGACAGCCGTGACTAAGAGGACTGGATTGTTGCAACGTGGGAGCTGTTTTGCAGGTATCCTAACAGACCACAATCATTTAGCAGGCTCTGGTCATATTCGGCCTTTCCTTGCGTTGACCTTTTCTGGAGAAAATCAGGATCCCCGGCTACATTTTCTCATGTTTGAAAAACCCAGACTAATAGAGTTGTTGTTAGTGACAAAAATCCCCAAATGTTGTTACTCTAGTTAAAATATTCATTAAAGAATGGCTTGAGTTTTTTTCTTAATTACACCGTTATTAATCTTTGAACTCTTTTTAATGGATGTGGCTTTATTGTTCTCTAACCAACTGAGCTTATAATTCTATTGCTGTATTTGTGGTTGGCCAGGCATGACACATTGGACCACACTAACTTAATTTTTTTTTCATTCCATTTTTAACAGTCTAGTGATTTTTTTTTTTTTTAAATAAGGAGAAACCCTATATAACATGGTCTAGTTGATTCTTGAAGTACAGAGCAGAATGAGCATGTGGCAGTAAAGATCTCACCTTTTGCAAAAGAGGAATATGATATTATGAAGTAAAATTAGCATTCCTTAGTGTTCTAAAGCAAGAAGTTCAATAACAATTAAAAGCATAAAGGGAAGTGAATAATTTTGTGTTTGGCTTTTGAATACAGTTGCCTAAGAAATTAATATATGCAGTTTAATGTAATTATATTAATGATAACTCATTTTCCTATTATTGTGATAATGACAGCACACATTTTGATGCGGGCTGAAGTTCTGAAGAACTTTCTTTTGCTATTTTCACTTCAGAGGACACTAACCCTGGTGTAGCAGTCGCATTCCCAGCCGTGACCGTGCAGCTGGGCATTTTCAACGTCAGTGTAAATGCATCTCACGCCTCTTCTGCCTCTGTCTTCCATAACCTGGTTTTAGGTGCTCTTAAAATTGTGGGGTTCTGCAGTCGCACAGAACCCCCTAGAGGCAGCTGAACAAATTATCGCGGGTGGTAGGTGCTTAAAAAAAAAATAAATCAGTTGCTTCCAATTGTCGTAAGAATTTAACATCCTGTTTTTGTCTTTCTACAACCTCGGCTCTCTCAGTAGTTCCAAAGCTGCATTCCTGCATGTTTTTGACAGGATGCAACAGCCATTTCCTTATTTTGTATGGCTATTTTTATTAGATTACAATTACTTTACATTGTGATTGATTGAGGGCTAAAACTCAGCTATTCATTTGATGTTCATATAGTCAAAAATATTTCTTTGAAGTTAGAGTTCTTTTTTAAAAAAATATTTTCCCTCAATTCTGTATACAGTTTGCTAAATTAGCGAACAAACGCTGTAGTACAGAAGTGTATGTCGTCTGTGTTCTGTGTATGCACAATCTTTATGCTTGGCATGAATTGAGCTCATGTTAGAAAGGGATGAAATCATTTGAAACTGTGTAAAAACCCCTTGTTTTGTTAAAAAGACATGCTTGCTTTAAAGTCTACGTAATGCATTGTATGCACACCTCATTTATTACTCTGCTTTTCTGCTGCTGTAAAACTGCTGTCAAAATAGATCGTGCTAGCAAAAATAGTCTCAGTTTCTTGGTAAAGCTAAATGAAATCAAATATAAAGTTTGTGATACATTAAATCACAAATATAAATATATTCTTTACAGCCAGCTGTTATCTCTAAATGTGCACGTTTTAAAATGGAAACATTTATCCAACATGCTGATTGGCAATTTCAGTTCTGAAAAGCCTGATTACATTTAAGATGCAAAAGATTAAAATGACTAAACAGATAATGCTAATAGTTCATCTTCCTTGATGTTTTTATATGTTTAAAATCACAAAAGTTACACCAGAACTTCTTGCATAGTAAACTCACCAGAAATAGCATGGTTTTAATGTATCTTACCGCAAGTTGTAATCTCTTACGGCCAGTGTTTGAAAGAAAGATTCTCGCCGGGAATGCCTGGCTGTGCGGCTTTTATGATATTTACACACACACGTCTAATTTAAGCTACAAAACTACATAATGGATGGTTGTAGTAAAAATGCCCGAAAAGAATAATGAACAGTTATCTTAATTACTAGTAGAACTCCAACTTTTGTGAAAGTTCATGTTTGCTGTTCATAATTCATTTTCCAACTATTCTTCTGTGCTGTAAATACGATTAACTAAAAAAGATAAAGTCTGGGTTTACACTTTGTCTAAAATCCAGTCCTGTGTTACAGGTGAATTATTCCATTTTTGTTATCTATTTTTTATACATTTGAACATGCAAATGCAGAGGTAGGAATATTACTAGCCCTTTTTTTTTATGCATTGGCAATCAGTGGTTCAAAAGTTCACGCAATACCATATGTCCTAATAATATTTATCTAAATCTAAAATAATATGGAACTGTCAGATAGGATCCCACATGGTAACAAATGATGGAATGCAGGGGAACTCTTAGATTTAGCCTTTTCTTTTTTGTCCAACAAGCTAATGCAATAAGACCAATAATAAAAGGTTGTGTAGTAGGCCAAAAGTCTGTGACAGATAAAAAAGAAATGTTGGGAACCGATGAAGCTTTTGCACAATTAGATTTTTTGAGGCAGTGCTGTAAGGATTGTCCAGGGCCTGTTCAGTTCTGATTGATGGTAAAATCATAACTACATCATATTAGCTGTAGAGTTCACTGACAGGTTACTGCAGATTAATATTGCTACTGCTGTTCACTTACCATCAAACTGGTGGAAATATGAATTGAGCTGCTCCTACAACAAACCCTGCATATTAAGAGGTAGGGTGTTTTACGGAACCATCTCCATTCTGTCATTAGGGAGGGAGACGCAAGCAACATTTATCTCCAGGCTGCGCAGATATATAGTAACATACTAATTAGTTTTTCCAGGGGACCTTGATGATGCTGACCAGGTAGCAATCACGCACGCTTGGGGTTGCTTTGAGGTTGAGCTTATGATAAAACCATACTTGCAAATGATAATGAACAATATTTTTCTCTGATTTAAATATTTCATCTCATGCAAATAGCAATAGCATGTAACGGATACATGCTTGTTCTGGAAGATGAAATGAGAGGTGTTTTTAGGGCCCAGGTTGAGGGAGGTGTTACATCCCTTCAGTCCCGGCTGGGGCGTGCTGGAAGCCAGCCCGGGATGCCCGGCATCTGTGGCCAGCACGTGCAGCTCCTTGTGGCCTGGAGAAGCCCAGGACCGTGCCTCGCTAGTCACGGTGGTAGAGGCAATATTGTGTGTGTTTGAAGTCACAAAAAGCCCCATGGTTTTTGTTTCTTTCTTTGTCAATATGGTGTCTTACTTCTGCCAGGATCTCCTTTCACCCGGCTCCTCTGGCACCCTCCAAGCACCAGCCGATATTTACCCTCTGCCCCACAAGCCTTGAGAGATGAACTTTCTTTTTCCTTGGAGGAAAACCCAGCTCTGGCCGTCCCCCTGCACTCCTGTAGCTATTTTTCTCCCTTTCCCACTGGCAATGACTGTGACAAGTACTCCTTCTCACCATTCCCAGCATACTGACATCCCATGGTGGGCACCTCTCACCTTCCCCTATCCCCAAAATCTGCCTAAACCCTCCTGTTTCTTTCCTCACAAACCCACACTATATCAGAATGTCTTTGGCTAGGGAAAAACATGTATTTCTGTCGCAAACAAAAAGTCTAAGCATCCCATTTGATCTGAAAAAGGGCAGCTAAGGAGAGGTGCTGCCAGCGGGTAGTTGGAGTGGAAGCAAGGTCCCCGGTGCTGGAGTCGGCAACCAAGGAAAACAGGCGCAAGTTGCCCAAAGCAGCATTTGCTCCTGCCCTCTGCTTTGATCTTCACTGCTTCCCTGGTCACCTTGGTGAGCTCCTCTGCCTCAGTTTTTCCATCTGTAAAATGAGAATAATCCTTCCAGGAACATGGCGAGAAATCATTGATTAGTGCTTTCTGGGACTCGCAACAGGACATGTACTACTGAAGTGCACGGGTTTACAAAAACAGCTCCCCGAGTGTAACATCATAGCATTTGTGATTTTAAAAATGTAGGCATGAATCTTTACTGCAAATCTCAGCTGAGTTAAATGTATTTTTTTTGTCAAAGAGACGTTGTTTTTTTTATGATAGCTACTCTGTGATTCATGAGTCACCATGCTATACAAATACCAGAAGGCGTAAGTGAGTTACAGACATTTCTCAGGAGTGGCACAGCAGTTCTCCATTACCCAATTCGATCAGAATATCCTATTTATCATACTTTTTTCTTTTTTTAATGGATGAATCCTGCAATTTTTAGTTAAGTGAAAAAATCCATGTAAGGGAACATGCTCTTTGGCTGGAAATGAGTTTGGATAAGAATTACAACTTACATTATAAAAACAATTTAAGAAAATGATATATAATAGTCTCGCTGTAAATTATACATCTTCAGTGGCATTTAATAGCCTTCCATTTCTATCAGCTGCTCATTTATTTTACAAGACACCTAAATTCTTGTATTTAGGTGTTTTTGGATATTATTCCCCCTTGACACAAGTAACTTTTAAATTAAAGTGTGTGAATATGTTTGTCTGAGGATATAGGGGGTCAGAGAATTTGTGGTGATACAGTGCTCATTGAGAAATACCTATCCCGGCAATACCCAAAATGCTTTGTGGATATGTGGATATTTCTTTCAATGAGAAAAGTTCAGGTTCAGAGCAGAATTGCTACTTCAGTCCAAAAAGAAGCCCATGTGGGGCCGGCAGCTGGTGTATCCACCTGGGACACGTGAGAGACCCAGGTTCAAGTGCCTCCAGGAATTTGAACCTAGACTTTCCGCATTGAGGTGGGATACCCTGGCAATGGGGCACGGATTGACAGCGCCTCAGTGGGTTTTGAAAAAAGTCAGAATATTTTGCTTTTCGTTCCAGGGCAAGATGAGAATTCTTTGGGGACTTCTGAAATTTTCCAGAACAGATAAAGCTGTTTCTTTGACATCACTTCTCTGCAGCCCATGGTTTTGGAAATTTTTAGGAGACTGGATAAGCTTAGAGTCGCTCAGAAGTTAAGTGGATCACAGGGACAAATTTAGCCATGACATAAACTTGTTGACTTCCAAGTTGCTCATATTACCATCAGGATTGAATTTGGCCAGTAGACGGTATTTATGCAAAAAAGCAACATATTTAGTAAGGAGAGGATCAAATGCTCATGGAGGGGGGCTGAGGGGAGGAGGACATATGGGGGTGAGCTGGAGAGAAGAGAGGGGAAGACAGAAAGGAAAAGGTCATAGCGTGAAAGGGTGCTGTGAATTCCAAAAGTGTCTAATTAGGTTTCTGGCTGTGGAATTTGCCTTTGCCCCAAGCCAAGAAGCCCAGCTGTTTTACAACAGGGCTTTTGCCTCCTAGCAATGACTGCAGACAATGTGTGACCTAAACTGCAAGTGTATTTATAAGGACAACTTCCTTCACTCTTCACAACAGATTCCATAAAATATGTTCAAGTGTTATTTAGAAGGTCGCATAACTGTTTCAATTTTTTAATGCACTTTTCTTGCTTTTGTTGGGCGTCTAAGTACAATTTTGAAAAGGCCTCAAAAGAGGGGGATGAATTTCATTAAAGGCACCCCTCTGAACTTGTGTTCCATTGGATTATTTTTAAAAAGTGCCAGTCTTCAAAATGAAATGTTTGATGGAATATTAAATTTGATGAATCATTGCCAGTTTCCATGTTTGTTAGCTTTTATATACCACATTAAAGCATTCATTAATAAAGTGTCACACAACACTGCTTTGATTGAGTCCTAAAAGGTTAATGACTTGATACAGGCTGGTATTCTGAGCTTTACTGTTTGCAGGCGGTTTGTGGTGAATGCGAGTGCTTTGAAATCGTTACAAAGAGAAATCTTTTATTTTCCTCTATTTTGAGTCCAGAAAGTGTTCTCAACTGATCTGGATGTGCGGGACAAATTAGACTTATCACCATTAAACACCAGTAATTGAATGACAGGAGGTACAGGGGTTTTTTTTGTTTGTTTTGTTTAGTTGGGGTTTTTTTTCCCTTACAGGACTTAAATTTAACAGTAAAGAGCCTCACGTTCATACGACTCCGCAGAGAAGGGTGGAATAAGATACATACAAGCCTCGTGTTTGCCATCCACCTCCTCCTGTTTGTATCTTTAAGTTGCCTCACCAGTGGATTTTGGGGGCTGCAGCTATGTTTTGAAAATTTTGAAAGTGATTAGCCAGTCCAGAATTATTCCCTGTTTTTAGATACGCCGGATATTTTTCAAATCGTCAGAAGCTTTCCAAAAGTGCTTTTTAAGTGCGACTGCTGTGGACTCGTCCATGAGGTTAGGCTTTGAACGAGTCAGAATGCAGGTCGGAGACACAAGCCCAGTGCCCTCTTGGTAATGGCCGAGCTGGGCAGCCTGGTCAAGGACAGGCATTTTTATACGCTTCGGAAAGCGTGGAATTTACATCGTCCAAAAAATCCATGGGTGAATGGGCAGTATGGGCAGCAAAAAGCAAGGAAGTAACATTTCCAAAGTCTGTCCTCTTCACTACGCTGTGTCCAGATTTTAGGAAATTCGAACTCCCCTGAGGTGGAAATAAGCTTCTTGACAAAGTCATGTGTGAAGTTAATTTTGTTTTAAGATAGTATTGAGGTTCTGCACTGAGGGGAGTTGTTAGTAAAACAAACGACTCTAACTGTTTTAGTATGGAAGACAAATCAAAGCATTTCCATGAAGTAACAGGGGTGACCTGCTGTAACTTAACCATTTCCTGAGCAAATACAAGCTGCTCTATTGGATGAGGGATAGTTCCCATGTTAGCCATTGTATGGAGAAAAATAAAAGTTCATATAAAAGAGCCCACCAAGGGTTATATGGCTGCAATTGTTTCCAAACTGAAACAACTTAGTATCTGTTTATGATTGTCAGTATCATGTTATATTGTTCTTGTAGAATCCATAAAACCTAAAAGTCTGCAGTATTGCCTCTAAACATCCAGCGGCTGCAGCCGGGAGATTTCAGAGCCAATGTGTTTAAACAGAGGGGAGGTAAAACCCAAAACTTAATAAAAAGTTGACCTTGATTTTATTTACCATCTTAATCTAATTTTGACGAGGTGCTTCATTTGAACACAGAAGAACAAAAAGCCAAGCCCAAGCTGATAAGATTAAGGTATTTAAACTTGCGTCCTATAAATGTTTCTTTCTTTCATTCAAGGACTGGAGATGAGAAGGAAGAGGCAGTAAATCTGAATTCCAACTTTCTCACCGTAGCTCATGTTTCCACAGTTCAGAATGGTGCCCATTAATTGTCAGAGCCATTCAGATGTACAGCGTGCCATCATATTAGCAGTACTTAGATGAGGATATTCATTTGCATTTTCATAGCCACTTCCTTTGCATTGTGTATGACAAGTGATGCAGAAAATGAGTGGGTAAAGACGTGGTTCTCCACTCAACAAAACTATCCCTTGGAAGAAGCTACAAAACAGTTTAGCGTCTCGAAAGACAGAGATGTTGTCACTCAATACAAATATAAACTATTCTCTTTTTCAGACAATGCCAAAGTGTTCTTGCTAATGAAATCATGTTTCAAAAGCTAATGATTGAAAAACAAGGCATACTTGGACTTGGAAGCAAGCTGATGGAAAGATAGATAGAACCATCATGTGTTGGTAAATCAGATGTATTGTCAAGTACCCATCCTGGCTAATTGCAGTGGCTTTTTACTGTCTGATTTTAGCAGTGTCAGATTTCTCTGTGTTATTTCTAGCAGTTCAGACATTAACACGTTCAGGGTAAGACACAGACAATATCACATGAATGTCTGCAGCCCACAAAACTTTCTGTAGGAGCAGGACCACGGTGACGACACAACAACAACAATGACGAGACGAGACGAGAAAGAAAGAGGGAAAGAGGGAGAGGAAAAAAAAAAAGAGCACATCATCCGGTTAATCCTGGCTCAAAGATACTTCAAAGCAAATTATGCAGAGTAGCTCTTATCAACTGCAGCTGCTTAGTAGAAATGTCATGTGAGCAACACAGTTTGGAAGATAAAGGATTTATGTCTAGCAGGAAGTCAAATGTGTGATGACTTCATGCAGATTTTGTTAAGAATCATGTTGCCAATATTTTTTCCTGTCCCAACAATGTCATAAAAACAATGAAAATTTTATATTTGAAGCCCATATCAGATGACCCAGGGAATGCAGATGAGAGGGAGCTTTATTTCAAGGGCAGATTGCATTAGGAATGATTCCTTTTAGAGTTGCCCTTGCCAGAAGCAAAGCTCTTAGCTTTCCTGATTCAAAAATAAGGAGCACATCCTCACATGGGCTAAGTGTCATTGTTCTCTTAAAGCCAACAGTGAGATGGTAATTTATGATTTGGCCCACGTACTGATGAGTCTGATAGATGAGTTTATATTGCTTGCTCATAAACAAACCCAGTTTGTTCCAGTTCTTAAATTAGGACTTTATATACTCGCAGGCGCTCAGAAGATGAAAGAGAAAAATAATCATACTTGCTGAACTTGAAAAACTCAGCACTTCCTATTTTAAACCGGTTGTTATGTCTCTCATAATAATTTAACGTTTTATTATCCTTGCCTACAGTGGTCTTTTACCATGTCTAGATAAACCTCATTTCTAATGGTCTCAGAGGACGTACTTGGTATTTCCAGAACAAAACAAAATTCAAAGATACACCCAGAAATCATACGCGTGCACAGGCAGTCCCAAAGCGCTGTAACGCTGAAGGCTTCTTGACTCAAAGCCTGTGGAGGTTTCCGCGTGGGATCGGGGCTGTGATAGCTGGCAGACTGGGCTAACAGCAGCTGAGCCTCTTGCCTTCTCCCTGCCTCCTCTAGTCAGCAGCGCTCGTGGGGTGATCCAGGGAGATGTTCTGCCTCTGTGGAGATGGTACTTTGTGTCATCCTGGAACAGCCTCATCTGGCTACCATCACTGGTGAAACGCGGACCCCGGGGGGCAAAAAACGCTGCTCAGCCCAACAGCTGGCTTTAGAAAAAGGAAGACTAAAAATGGCTTGTGTGGGGAGAAGAGCCCTAGAAATTTTCTTAACTAATTGTTTGTTTTTGTAAGCTTATGGAAAGAAGAGAAGTGATCCAACAATGCGAATGGCAAAATACGCGAAATGGCTGATGAATTTAAGGACTTGACAGTAGGAACTCTGCTGAACAGTCACGACCGATTCCTATTTCTACTGTAGCAGGTTTACCAGGAATAGTACAGGCATAAAATACTCCGCGGAGCTCCCAATTTTAATCGGAAATCTGTCACATCCCAGCGGGGGGGATGGTGAGCCCGTGTGGCGTGCCCATACACACACAGAGCGCACACACACCTGCAGCTGTGCTGGCAGGCAGATAACAAATTAGCGGGCAGCAGGTATATCACCATGCCTTTTCATTTCCTCATACCCTATCTGGAGCCCTGCTACGTGTATTACATATGCTTAGGTCACGGAAGGGTTAGGGACATAACTACTGGATCCCAAGGGACAGATGGAGCAAAGCCAGCATAATCTCTGGATCCAGCTCTTTACTGTTACTCTCTGATCATGAAAAGCCCAGTGAACTTGGAACAGACACTTTCATCCAGCAGCTGTTTGCGTATCAGAGGCTAAAGCCGTACATAAAATCTGAGGGAAAGATTTTTCACGCGGGCTCAGAGCAGGTAGGGAGGGAGAGTCCTTTTTCTGTGGTGGCAGCAGCCCTGAAAGACCAGCTCAAGTTTTCTGTGCGAGCCACTAGAGGCTTTGGGCTACAGAGCCCTTCCCGCGCATGGATTGTCCTCTCCCTCCTTTATTTTCTGTGTTTGTGCAGCTCCCGGCATGAAGAAGGTCCTATCGAAGCAGAGTGCCAGAAGTATATAAATGCTTAGTGCTATTACTATAAAAAGTAGTGAATGTCCTCGTATACTCCTGCCCCTCCCCATGGGAGTTCTGGCCGTAAACTTGGCGGTCTGAACTCAAAGTACAGCCATGGAATTGCACCCTATGCGTTTGCTCCTTTTGACATAAGAGCTGTATTCTCTCCCACGGGCTGGTGTCTCCCTTTTTTCTCTGTAGGAAACTCAAAGTGCTTCTGTTTTACAGATCTCTCTCAGGCATGAGTAAATAGGCCTCAAAGGAATGGGATTTAACTGAAAGAAGACCAACTGGTATTTTTTAACCATGAATCCCTGCCTAAGAATCCGTGCTTCATAAATAACAACTGGTGAGCCCATCACCATGCACAATCAGAACTCCAAGAGACGAACTTCAAGCAAAACCCATTATCACGCTGTGTTTAAAGGACAGAAGACATGTATTTTTTCAGAAAGAATTTTGTTTTCCCCTCTCTGCTTCTTTTCCAGAAGTTTGTTCTTGTAAACATCTGTGCGAGTTTTGGTGACAAAGCCATACAAATCTGTTATGCTGCCCTATAACGCTTATTTGTATTTACTGTTTTTCCCACCAAGCTGGTTGGTTTTTTTTTCATTTAATAGATTTTAAAGACTTTCACCTCAATCCTTAAGCAGTTCAGGGTGCAAACCCCAAACAGGAGTTTCTGCATCAGATGCAGATCTTCTGTTTGAGAGAGGGAATTTCTTTTGTAAAGATGCAGTCTTGATTTAAAGACTTCAAATGATCTACCACATCCTGCGGTAGGTTGTTCCAATGATTAATGGCCCACGCTAGAGAAAGTACTGCAGCCTCCAACCACTGGATCTTATTGTGCCTTTCTCTGTTAGACTAAAGAGCTATTTGTTATCAGAAATCTCTTCCTTATGTAGATACCTGCAGACTTTGATTAAGTCACTTTTTAACTCCTTCTTGGATAACCTTAACAGATTAAGGCATGTTCTCCCGACTCTTTTTTTTTTTTTGTTTGAGCTTTTCGGTTTTTTTAAAACCTGTTTCTAGTTTCATAATGTAGTTCAAGAACTGACCCAAAATTTCTATGAGCATTTTCGCTAATGCTATATAAAGGTATAATAGCACTTTCTGAAATCTAGTTAAAGCTGTGCATCTTCTTCTTCTTCTCACATCCTCCTCTATATGTTGTACTGAAAGTCTACGTTCCTTTATTTGGCTACCGTTATTCCCAAATCCGTGCTGGGGCCCTGAGTTTCCCTGCAGGCTCTTCCCTGCTGGGGAACAAGGGGGAAAAAGGAGCAAGTGCCTGTGGGGCCTCAGCAGAGGATGATGGCCTCAGTTCCCAGTTACTCAATATCATCGGTTTGTTTGGTTTAGTCCATTTAATGTGAGCATGTTGCTTTGTTGGAGTTTCTAACTTTACCAATAGAACTTGCTATTTTCTCAAAATCCTAAGATCTTTCTTGTCTGACAAGACTTAGCTTCCCTGAAACTGTGCTGAGATGAATGTTCTGCTGCCGTCATTTAATTATTTACTGATTGTCTCCAGTGTTAAGCTTCCAAGACTGGGACGACGGCTCTTTTCAGCTTAATAGGTTGAATATCTGTTAGTCATCACGTTTACCATTTTAAAACATTTGCATGACCTTAGCTTCTTTTATAGTCCTCTCAGACTCTTCCAGCTTTTAAAAAAGTCAGTGTATGTAGATCAGAGTGTTCCCTGGCAAGATGCTTTCATACCCCTGAGTAAAAGTTGGCCAGTGCCATTTATTTGCTGCTGGGTAATATTTCTCTGCTGGCTGATGGGACAAGAAGAGGCTCCGCAGCCACTTCAGGGTCTATGAGCACTCCCCCACCCGGCAGTGCTGGCAGGAGTATGAAGTAAATGCTATCATTAGAAAGACGTTAAAAGGAGTTAAAATATTTGCAGAAAGATTAAAAGATTGTGTTTTCCATTATTCTGCTCTGCAACGGAGACAGAAGAGTATCCCTGGCTCTAAGCCCTCCCTGTGTTATGTATGTTAAATACCGCCTGCCTTGAACTTGTCTAATTTATGGCTTGCTTCACCACCCCAGCCCAAGTCTCCTCATCTAGAATTACCGTCCAGGCCATGCTCCCCAGACCCTTTCGCGGAGAAGCTGGAAGCTTCAGCCCAGCTTTGGTCCAGGTGGGAATCTGTCCGCACCAGCTCCCGGCCGCCAGGAGCTGCCTTCCCGCTGCCGGGGCCGGCACAAAGCAGCCTCAGTGCTCCTGACACAGCTCCGCCTGGTTCTGAAAAGCACTTCAGTTCTCCACGGCCAGGCAGGCAGTGCCCCAAAGCTGCAGCATTTGGGTCTTGCAGAAACATTTTCACTCATACTCTAGTGCAAAAGCTGGAGAACAAACGCAACGTCTTTTTTTGTTGTTTTTATTTTTAAAAAGAAAAGGAAGCGCAGTAAAACTAGCCCCAGAGTGAGCAATTACTGGTGAAAGGGCATTTGTTTTAGGAGCTAATAGACCTGGGTAAGTGGTCAAAATAATCCAGATGACTCTGAAAAAGAATAAGCGTGAGAAATAATTGAAGTCACCAATAATCATGCATGGGCAAAATATTTTAAATTTTTTCCTTTTGCTTTCTTTTACTTGGAAAAATTTCTGGCTGGAAAGCTACGTTGAGAAATGTCATAATATGTTAGATAAGAGTGTTTCGATGAGCCGCCTGCCATTATTAAAGTACGCTATTGCCAGCTAAAGGTATCCTTTGCAATCTATAACCAAAATTTCACATCTCTGTAATCCTTCTTGAAGTTCACTCATGAGTTTCCCAAAGCAGAACGTAGTATTTGCATCAGTTTATTGGACTGTGCCAGTGAGAAAAGCAAAGGCAAGGAGAAACACAATAATGTTCCTAATAGCTCGTTTCTTAGAACAAAATCCTCCCAGCCTGCTGTAGGAAAGACGCTCGTATGGCCGGGGTTTGTGCTGCGTTAGGATACAGCCCTTGCTGTGTCTGGGTTAGATCAGGGCCCCATTGAAGTCAATGGGAGTTTTGTGCTGAAGTGTATCTTTTACGCTGTCACTTGGGCAAATGTCCACCTCAGGCTACAGCAGAAGCAAAATCACCACATTTGTTTTCACTTCTGACCTGCTGAAAGTAGGATTATATTACTTGTATATTTCATTCTGATTTCTTTTTTCCCCCGATTTAAACAAAGATACCACTGTGGTACAATCTGATGCCAAGTACTGTGCGAGAGGCCGGAGAAGTAATTATAACTGAAATTGCAGACTTCGTTTACTGTTGCCTTGCTTTTAACTCAATGTTTTAGTTTGTAGGCAATCAACACGTAATTTCCTTTCTTCAGCTCGTACTCTTGTGTCTCACAACACGAGCAGTGGCACTGCTCACTTTGAATTCCCAGATTCTTCTCACCTTGTGCCACTTCCTTCATATTATTTAACTCCATCTTTCTCCTGCGTAGATATATTACGGGGGAAAAATGAACAGAACTTCTAACAAGCTGTCAAATGAGTGTGGCAAAACTGAGCCGTGCTGAGACAGTAAACGCCGACTGAGTCAATTTTTCACTATGCAAAATGTATTTTATTAGTATTTCGCTCAGGTAATCCAAGGGCCCAGAAGCACTCTTCCAGTGACTGGCTAAATCTGATTTTTGTTTGTCACCAGCATGAATGCTGACCTTTGCCTTCTTGGCTGATCTTTGCATCTCCTAGAAAGTTCATTGGAAGGTCACGGAGCGGCACCGACTTCCTTCATGTGCCTGCGTGTGCGTGGGGACACCTTCCTCCCGTGGAAGGGCTGGTCTTCCCCACCCACGGCTTTAGTTTCATGGTTGTGGAAATCTGGACCCATTTATACCGACAGCAGCAAGGTCAAACCAGGCAAAAGGGCACATCATTTTCTATTTACCATTGCTCGCCTTACTTTTCACTGGCAATTGCTCCCGATTCAGCTGTAGAATTTTGCCTCGGTTCTAACACATCCTTAGCTTAAGGAAATGGTACTACACAGTGTACCTGGCTTTGTAAAATGAAAGGATTGAAATGTGACTAGAAACAACTACAGAAGAAACCGCTAACAGGGCCTTTTCTTAAATATGCACGTCTTAAAGAGAACGAGTTCTTCCCTCCGATTGCTTTGGAATAGGTGCATGAGAGAAATAAAAATGATTTCTTGTATATTCTTTAGCTGATTCCTTTCAGAGATAAGTTCAGCGCTGCTTGTCACTGCAAAAGAGGGCTATGAATCTCAGGAAAGCTGCTGTGCTGACACCGTCAGCTGTACGGCACCCGCTTCCAAACCACACCTCGGGAAGCAGCACCGTTAGAGGGTTCTAAATCTCTGCTCAGAAACTGTGTCTATTTACAAACAGCAAGAATAGCTCTGAAATTGTGAAAAATGCGCTCGAGTCATGTTTAGAATGATTGTGTGGGGGGGATATAACAATACTTTTCAAGACTGTAAGCACTGCGTATATTCATATCTCCTGCTATTTATCTTGCAGATATACAGCGCTGGAAGTTGCTGGCTGCAAGCTGGTGAGCTTGTGGCAGTGAGAAGGAAGGATCTCTCCGTTTGTCACCGGCCGTATATCACCGCAGCTGTGCCCTTTGATTACACAGAGGGCTCCTCCAGCCATTAATAATAGGAACCACTTTTTGTCTGGTGAACACATCACAGCGCCGTCCTCTAACACCTAGGCTTTGCAGTGAGGTAGAAGAGGTAAATTAAGGATGGAGCTTGTTCATTTTACATTTACACTAGATGTGTAAACAAGGATAACCTTTGTTTTCCTCGGAAAAGAAAAGATGCCATTCTTTTTCCTACCACCACAGGGGCTGGTTTTTTTTACAGGAACAATATAGCACTGCCAATTACAACTTGCTGAGGAAGTGACACTAATGAATCACAATAATGCTGCCGCAGCATCATGGAAAGTCCTGTGACGCCAGCCTTCCAGATTAATTGCATCACATATAATAGCCGAGCCACATCTGCTGGCCAGGTGTATCAGCGTAAAAGATTTTCCCAGAAAAGCAGAGCTTAGAGGAAATCAATACATAGGCTGAATGAAGCCCTAGGTATGAATACTGCATTGCCAAAATTAGAGAGCTATCTGGAATTGTCACAAATAATTGATGCTAAGATTGGAAAATTCTAAACTGGTGTAAATCGTTTAGCGGCAGAGAGCACTACAAAAGGCATTTCATGCTTGATCTGCAAAATGAATCAAAATTAATGCTAAGCTGAGGCGGCATGCTGTTGCTCTTACCTCTTGCAGCACAGTGGGTCTGAGCTGCTCCGGAGAGGTGTTTGCAGGCAGCGGTGCGTGGAGTCTCTCTGGGTCTGGCCTACATTGATCATCTCCCACAGCTTCTTTGACACAATAGGAAAAAGCTAAAGACCATTCATCTTAACACCGCTTTTAGTCATGTGTCAAAACCTTGCTTTAACCCATCCCAATTTTTATTTAAAATGAGGACTTGCGAGTAGCAAAAAAAAAAACCAACTAAAAAAACCATGAGCCCCTTCGAAACAAAGCCTGCCCTCGCCAGACATTATTTCACATCTTCTGCTCTTTGATTGCTAGAGGTAGCCATCCCATCTGTCAGGCCACAACTAGATTTGCGCTGGAGGAAAGGATTCTGCAAAACGTAGTTGTTTTGGAAGTATTCCAGATATCACACGGAAAGGTATCATTCCTATCTTTGCGTTTATCCCCAGACGGTGCCCTCTATTTATATTTTGATAGAACCCACGGTTCCTTCATTGATGGTCCTGTGACTGCAATACGTTCCTCTTAAATCTGTGCTGACAACTTATTTAGGTCATGGAGTCAGAGTTTAATTTCCTCAAGTTAGATTTATTCCCTCAAGCCGTAAAGAAATAAGGAAGCGCATGCTTGTTGCTGAGTCAAACGCGGGGCTGAAAATCTCCAAGGTGGAGGCGTCAGCCAGCGCCCTGCTCCACTTTTTTCAGCCCCAGTTGCTCAATGCATGATTTGGGAATTTGGAAGCTGAAGCGATGGCAGGATGCTCCCCGGACTCAGCAGCGGGCACCGCTGCCCACCTCGCTCTGTGGATGTTGTGCTCTGTTGGGTCCCGATGGCAGGCGGTGAGGTAGTACGTCATTCTAGAAACCGCCGTAAATCCCTGGCAAGAGAACCCATCCTGAGCTACGTGGATAACATAGCATGTATGAAATAATAAAGTATTTTATTTTTATGTAGCGCTGTTCTTCCACAGACACGCAACTTAGCTAAAAAATACCATCTATCTTAGTGGGTAGGAATACCCAAATAAGAATTAATTGGATGTGATTGGCTAAATTCCACCAAGAGAACGTATCAGTCAGATTAATGTATTCTTCTAGGAATCCAGAAAACTATATAAAGCTTACTTTTTGCTATTTTTATAATGTACCTGCCCCAAATACAGTTATTATATTGGTCACTGAATTTAAATGATGAATTTCCCTGCTTTTAAACCAAAGAGGAAAAGATCACTGAATTTCTTATCAGGAGATAGTGATAGACTTTTCAAAAATGCACAGCGTCTTGAAAGTTTGGTTTCATATCACCATTTATATTCCTGAGAAATAGACATGTCTCACTTTCTGTAGCAGTGTTTTGTGACATTTGGATTTACAATGCTCAAGTTTAAGTCTCTAGCCCTTTGCAGTCTGTCAAAAACAGCTTCTCTGTCCATTTATTTTTGTCTTCTGCGCTCAGTCTGAATATCTTTTGTAAATTTATACTTGACAACCCTCGTATTTCAGCAGCTGGCTTTGTTTCACAATCCACCTTGCTTGCTCTGTTGCATTAGCTGAAACAACAAATTTAATCCACGATGTCAATAGTAAATTATAGCGGAGATGTAATATATGCCTGACATCACTAAGGTCAAGGCCATGGTGAAAATATTGCAAATAATAGATCCAAAGGGTCTCCTCATAGCGGTGGTTTCTTGCTGCACATTTAATGTTACGAGAAACAGATTAGTGCCGCACGCTGCATTATGTTAGCCTTTTAGTTACAGCCGGCATAAAACTCTGACGGCTAATGTAAGAGTGCTCCCTCAACATGAGAAGAGGTTCCAGAGAAGTTTTCTCTGTCATTATATTTCATATTTTCCAACTGATAAATAATTAAAACAAGAATTACTTGACTGAAAAGATTCATTTAGAGCGCAAGTTTTCCATTACTCTAACTGTTTGGAGGGGTTGGGGGAAACATTTATTGCATACCTTACCTAAACTACCTTGCCATTAAAGTATCTAAATTACCTCAGTGAATTGTGAGCACAGAAGTGGTTGATGAATTGCTTTTTGCATAAATGCGCTTTCCCTTTGCTAGAACCTAATTTTGTGTATACACACACACACACACAGAGAATAAAGCAACTACTAAACTCTCTCAAGAAGAAAAATTGAAGCCTGATATTTTCTCTGTGTAATGAAGTTTTTCTAAATGTTGCTTGTATTATAAGCATCCCTGGACTCTCTGAGGACAAGCCAAAAATGGGCTCTTCTACAATGGCGAAAGAGCAGTTAATGAATCATTTTCTCCTGCGTGAAAGTGCTCATTCCTGTTAATTTGTCCATTTTTACAGGCAGAGCTTTTTTAATATCAAAATTCACTTTCAGTTTAAAAGTCCATTTAGTGCCAAAGGGGAAAAAAAGATCCATGCCAAGTGAACCATAAACAAATCCAATGTATGGCAGAATATGGACATTTCCATTCCATCAAGCTCTATTATTTGTTTTATCTGGCATAAAGAGCATCAACAACCCAAGAACTTTCAATCCGCAATTCATCCCTGTAACTTGGCTTTAAAGTATTTTCATTCCTTGACGAGAAAGGACGGGCCAAATTTACAAAGCTGCAGAATATATCAGAGTACGGCGACTGCACTTGGCTTTCCACATCCCCCGTCTGGATGTACGTAATTTAATAGGTTTGCTTCCCAGAAGAGCGGGTTACCTTTTGTTCCTGGTGTTCCTACCAGGAGGAAGGCTTGTGTGGGAGGTACGTTTTGGCTTCCATTTCAGCTTAGTTTTAAGAATGTGAGTAACCCCAAGGAGTGCAGGAACACGCAGGGGAAAATGTTTGAATCAATGTCTTTACATACAAATCCACATTTTGTGAAATACGAGCGTTAACCACCTCTGCAGGAGCTTTGATCATCATGTGCCTTTGCCAACGTTCTTCAATCCGTGTCAGAACAGAGTGACCGTAAGTAATTGTCATTTATCTGGTCACTATATTCAGTGCTCTACGTATGAGTTGATGGGTTTGGTTCAGTTCCTGTGGGCCACAAGTCGCCACCACTTTTTGCCCATTGTAATACATTTTATTGATGCCTCTCTTGGTCAAAGCAGCGAAGAAATGGGGTGACAGACCACATGATAATCCTTTCTTGAGAGTGTCTGGCAAGCTTGAGTGAGGCAGGATGACAGGAGGGAATTACTTAATCTTGTGCTTTTGACCCCTGGGATGGCCCTTTTGGAAGGGCAGTTTTAATTATTGATAATCTGGTGGTCAAATGCTTTAAGGATGTAAATATTAATGAGAACCCCAAACAGTGAAGTTCCTGTGATAGTCTCTTATATGCAAACAAAAAGTAGAAAAGGGAATCAGTGGCTGTTGGAACCAATCAGCAGTCTCAGTATGGGCTGCTTTGATGACTATTTAATCTCACCCATAAAAGAAGTTTAAATAATGCTGTTACGTGCCGATGCTCTTAGCACTTGCTTTGGTGTATGATGTATGGCCAGTGTCTGCTCCAAGAATCAACAAATGTGCATTATTCCATTAGCAGTTTTCTCTTTTCTACAGAGCTTTACAGTTTATTAGAGTTATTTATGTTAATGTACTAGTGCCTTATTTTACATATTTATAATATCTTTCCTCTGCCATGAAAAGCAATGAAAAGTTTAGGTATTGCAGATCAGTTCAGCTGACATAACATTTACAAATGTTCTGTATAAAACCAGCATCACACAGAGTCCTTTCTATGCTTGGAAGTGCTGTTTTAACTTAGGTGAAACTCTTACTGACATCAACACAAGAATGAGGATTTCCTAATCCTCTGCTCCTTCTTTCCTGATGGTTTTCAGAAAAGGGGGGGGACCTCCAGCTGTATGAGCAGAGATGACACTTTTTTTTCCCCCATAAAATCTGGGAGAAGTGTAGGAAGAGGAGGAACATCAACAAAAGGTTGAAGATGTGGATAAGAAGATTTCCGTAGGAAGAACTCATACGGAGCAGTGTGGTGGAGTCCCAGAAGGTTTCTAAACGCATATTTATTCCACAGAAATGCAGGTGATAACACTGTCTACCCAGCAACTTGTTCCTGTGCTTGCGTTACGCAGCAGGGGATACAACAACTTAGGCACAAATCAGTTACTTCTGACTGACTGTCTTTCCTTAAATTTCATGGCACATGGTCTTCATGGCACTTACCAATTCTGAACAGTCAGCATCATGGCTGCATAGCAGACTTCCTAAATACGTCCTTCTAAGGTGTCTCCGTTACACCCAGCACCTCAGCTCTGCTCGTACAAGTAATTTACCACAGTGATGTCACTCTGGGCTAAGAGCAAGCAAAGGCGCCGTGTTAGCGTGGTGCTATATTGGGTGCTGACCGTCTTGGGTGAATACTGGAGCATGGCTACTTCCATCGCTGTCCAGAATTGCAATTTAAAAACATGCGTGGAGTGCTAAAAGAGAGTTTTGTGCTTCAGGATGCAAACTGTTTGTTGGCTCCCCACACGTAACTTCAATTTATATTTTTAGCAATGCTTATGGTCTCTAACCACATATCGTCAATGTTTTTGGGTAGGTTTCTACTCATTCAGCTCAGTGACCTGCTCTAGTACATCATCTCAGCAAAGGCTGAAGTACATTAGAATATGATGTCTCCTAGGAGGCCTGTGTGAAGCGAGTTGTTGGTGTTGATGTAGTTCCCAGATATTTTATTGCTGAATTTTCAGACATTTGTAGTTGCACACCTGCTGTTGCAAGTGGACATGTCCCTGAACACAATGATAGTGAAAGAATATTTTAGTAAAAATGTTAATACACTGTTTTGGACACAAATCTGCTTCATCTATTTAAGAGTTTCAAACGCCTTTTGATTAGATGCAGACAACATCTGGCTTCCACTTTCCTGGCCCCACAGTATGATTCAGCTTAAGCCACATCAGTTCCTAAATTCCCAATGAAGGATGCCATGCACACGATACGCCGTTATTAACTGAAAACTGCATCAACACAGACGACTCACTTCGCACAGGCCACCGAACAGACACGGGACTCTAATTCTTCTGCTGAGGTGTCACTGATGCATCTCAGTGATGGAGAGCCGTGCTCTGTTTCCAGTACCCTGAACACTCCCAGTTGCAGAAAGCACCTATGGACCCACATTCAATGGCTTCCAACAGATTTTCATTTAGTAATCTTTTCCAGATTTCATTATTACTCTTGCCATTTGTGAAAGCATTGCTCAGGTATAGAGAATTCCTTCTCATTCCAAGGACATTTTCAAGGCTCGGGGTTATTTAGGGTTCAATTGACCGTGAGTATTATTTATTTAAAAGTAAATTCCTCTAAATAAAAAATTTTAAGAGGACTAGAGCTTGTAAATGACCCCTAAGCTTCAGTTAACATCAGCTTGTCAATGTGCCCTTTATTTTTTCTGAATGGTCAGAAGAGAGAAATTTCACCCCCAAACCAACAGTTTAAAGTGACAGTATGCTACCTAACAATGAAAAAACTACCATTATCTTACAACACCCATAGTGTTCATGATTCTCCTTTGAATATCAGAAGCTTCTTAAGAGCCCTGATGGGATATCATGCTTGGTCAGGATCGTTGATGGGATGACAGGGTTTCACTAGTCAGATAAATTCTGATCTACAAGGGTAAAGTAACTGCAGAGCAAAATGCTCACCTTTACAGAAAGAAAATAATGTTTACATTGCTGCAATGATGCTGCTTCTACCATTTTAACTAAACAGGAACATCTGTACTGATTTCAGATCTCATCTATAATGTCATAGTCGGGATTAATTTGGTCCTCCTCTTAGAACAAAATGCTTGCTTTCATAAACTGGCTTAAAAATCACGCTAACAACCCTCAAACAAAAGTAGTGGCTCTGTGTGTAATTAATTTTCAGAAAAAATTACTAGAAAATGAAACTTTCTAAGCTGTGACTGTTGGTGGCAAAAAACAAATGAACAATATTAATCAGAAGCTAGGCACTAGTTTGGTCCAATGGATTTGGGGTTTCCTTCTATTAGAGTCTGTCTGCAAGCAAGCTCTTCCCATCACGAATACTTTTCTGAGAAATGCCTTCTGGAAGAAGGCTTTCCTGGTGAGAAATGTCCACCGTGTAGGGAGGTCATAAGACAGCCCTCTTGAGTTCTTCACATCCTGCCTGACAGAGAAGGAGTGTGCAGATCTGAGTGGTTCAGGTGAGATGGATTATGTAAAATGAGCAGGGGAAAATAGGATTTAACCTGGGAGGTCAGATCCTCCTGGGAGTTCAGCTCCACACTCCTCCTCTTCCCTGCATGGTGCACCCTTCCCACCTCTCTTCCTCCTGCCGTAGCACCTCGCTCCTTCCTCAGCAGCACTGGCTCCATTGCGAGCTTTCTCTGCCTGACATGGGGTCTTTCTCGCTACCACTTGTCCCTCTCCCAAGTAACGAGGGCCATGGAGCTGAATTCCTCCATCATGCCACTGCATTGGCCAGTGGACTCATTCCAAAGGTACATTGCAGCAAGAGCAGGTGCAGGAGCAGAGGGGGGATTTTTGACTGAGAAAGCAGTATGCACAAGGATAATGCTTTTTGGAAAAACTTGTATCAGGACCCACAATGTCAATGGCTCCTCTATTCAGAAGCAAGCCAATGCCCATACTTCTGGTTCCTGTCCCAGAGCTAGAATATACACAACTGCCCCAATCACACAGGCTCCTAGAACTTAAATCTCTCCAAATGGCAACCTTCCTGAATTAAAATATAAATATGCCCTTCTATAAAAGGTAAGGAAAAGGAGAGTTCTGTTTTCTGCAGAAAACCCAGCTGATTTGAAAATAAATATGGGGGAAATATATAGCAACCGAGAGTAAAAGTTATTTCTCTTCAAACCTGTAAAACTCCAAAAAACCAAATAGTCTCAAAATGTGCTCTCTGTCTCTGGTCTTCCAGCAGCAAGCTCACTCAGAGTTCAGAACACTGGCAGGAATAAATTACAAGTCAATTCATAGGAAAAAAAAAAATTTGGAGCAATTTTTGTCTTCTTTGCAGAACTGTATGTCTTTCTAGGGCTTGAAAAACACTGCTTTGGATTTCTCACGTAGCAGGTAACTACTGCGGGGGAATTAAGGAACGAATTAAAGTGCTGTTTATGGCCACTGAAACACTCTGAAAGCATATATTAATTATGTACATGTTATTCTTACAGATGTACGCATGTGCTGCTATCGTAAATTATTATTTGCACTGAAGCAGCCCCTTAGGCCGTATCTGATAGAGGAGACCCAGGCGTACGCCTGGAATGTGCGCCCAGCAGTGGGATTGCCTGCTCCGGTGGTCTCCGAGGTAAGAACCAGATGTGCTCAGGTTTTCTTTACCAGCTTCCCTATACCCTCATCTTCCCACAGAAGGGAAACTGAAGGGCACAGCTCTGACAGGAGTCCTGAGTACTCCAAAGCTGCCTCCTCAGGGTTCCCGGATGCCAGCTCCCGGCTTGTGCCATCAGCTGCTCCAGCCTGGAAAGAGGCAGTCATGACCTGGACCCCCTTGTAGTGGGAACCACACGAACCCACAGCAGTTTTCATAGCCAATAGTTCAAGTTTCATCAGTGCTTTACAGTCTTATGTCCTAGATGCTTCACAGATGAAGACTAGAGATCAGCCCTCAAGAGAGCACAAAAGTCTTCAACAGAAGAGATCACTGCAATGAGCTTCTGTGAGTTTAAAATTACCTTAATTCTTGGGAAGGTAGCAAAGCCAGGTGAAGAAGTTCAGACACTTTCCTATGGCAATCTTCTTTAAGTAAGAGGTAGTTAATGTGCTTTATTCTGACAAAAAGTAGTCAAAATACGATTTCGTACTACTATTTGTCTAGGCAAAGTGAAGTTTAAATGGTAAAACGCATAACCAAATGCTGAAAGGTTTGATCTTGCCCAGGCATAAATGGGTAGGTTGTTTCCAATGGCTGGGAACTTTCTGATTAGATAATTTGTCCATGCTTATTTGTCAAAATGAGACAGTTTCAAGGGAAAGTTTCAATGACTCCTTTGTCAGGAAAGGTTTCTTAGCTTCGTTTTGTGGTTAAAAAGGGATAAAAGAGCATAGGCAGACTCAGCCCAGCCTGGCAGAAGGATGACAGACAGGTGAGACCTGCCTGGAAGTGTCTGCTCTCCCCAGTCCACTCACACGGTTCCCAGCATGACCTGCGGAACCCCCGATCACATCTATGATCTGCTTATCCATTTATTTGTTCCCTTTGCTTTTCTGCTGTGGTTTATCTTTCTTTTTTTTTTTTTTTCCTATTTTTTTTTTTTTTTTTTTTTTTTTTTTAAGGTGACTTGATCTTATCCCAGCACAGAGCAGCAAATTGGTAAAAATTTTGTCTTATGGGCCTAGAACAAAGTTTCTTGCCCAGCTCCCGGTCATTCCCCTCACCTCTGAACGCGGGGAACTTGTGTGTGCTTAGTGCTGGGGCTTCAGGTCGGGTCCTGTATATTCAAAACCGTATTCTGTGAGTTGTCTCTAAGCACAGCTTCCAAAGGCAAGGCAACTCCCATCCCTATTTAGTGTTGCAACATATTTTTGTGGCACCTGGAAATAGGTCTTTGCCCTCCCTTCCCTGCCCTGGGCATAGTTATTTAGAGCTGCTTAAGATTCACAAAAATTCAAGACCCTACTTACAGCATGTAAAAGATTTTCTGAAAAAAACCCAAAGCCCAAACGCTGTAAAGAGATCTTACATTTCGTTCATCTTGGCATTTGCGTCTGCTCTGCTGGCAGAGAGCTCTAATTGTCAGGGACACAATAGGCTGTGCTCTTATCTGTGATTAATAGACATGATCTTTCCAGAATGATGAATGCAGGTAGGTAAAGTCTCCGTGACTGTATCTACGCTACATCATAGATTATCAAAAACCCTACAATGTGGACACGGTAATAAGCATCCATGGTGTCTAAAAGTGCTGGGTAAGAGTTCCTAATGTCTAGAATTTGATTTTTATGATTTTAATGAGGCTTTGTGTGGGAATGTCCTCCACACCACTGAAATTCAGTATTCAGTTTCTTTCCCCCCCGCCTCCTCTTTGAGACTCCCTTTAAGCAGAACGAGGGATCAGTGCCCTGAGCAGCGGGACAGCCTGGAGCTGGAGGAGAAGCATCCACCATCCCCACTTGGGTCCTCTTGAGGGTGAAGAGGGATGAATTGACATTCCTCACAGCAACTGGCAACCGTCTTATTCCCCCCTTGCCATGGTGGCAACAAAACCCTCACGTACATTTTCAGCACACCACCAGCTGTGATTATCGTTGCTGAGGCAAGGGCTGTGGGAGGGACCTTGTTCCAGCTTGGGGTGAGATGAAAGCTCCCTCCCATGGGACCCCCTTCTCTTCCCTGTGCATCCCGGGCCTGCATCCCCCCAGGCAGCCTCCTGCAGGCTACGTCGTGGCTGAAAAAGGGGAGGCCCCGCCACAGAGTTGTCCAAAAATTCTTCTGAATGGTTAACTATGGGCTTACCTCTGCAGAAAGATGGGGTGCCATGCAAGACAACCCTCCTGACTTGCTAGCTGCACCAGGATAGAGCTTAACATTTACCATCAAAATGATAAAATACAGTAAGTAGGAAAACTACATGCTAGATTCGTCTCATCCCTTGCAATATGAAACCAACATCTAAATACGAAGTAAGAGTTTTGTTGTTCTAGACCAGCCCTGCCTGGCCTGTGCCACAGTACGAAGTTTGGATCTGAGTGCCAGAAAGCTTGAAGGTGCTCATCCCGATGATTTTATTTAAATCACATTGTTAGTACAATGCTTTTATTCACAGACTGCTTTGGAAATCTCGTTTCTTGTAAAAAGCAAGAAGCCTCAGATAAGCCCAGGAGTGGAGGGGAGTGGGGCCACAGGGAGTGGGGACAAGCAGGCTTCATTTCATGGGTGATCACACAGATCCACACCAGACACTCAACGGGAAGGTCAGTAAAACTCCAAAATGTTTTATTTTTCTCACCCATCTTTACTTCCTTGTGTGCTTTTTAGTGACTTCAAAGGAAAATATTCCCTGGTTTGTAGGCAACGGTGTGTATTTTTAGAGGTGACATGACAATTGCCAAAGTATCTATTGCATGATGTGGATTAACAAAAGGAAATCAGATTGGTGAAAATCTTGTAAGGCAAGGAAAGATAGGACTGAGAGCCCTTGCTTCTCTTCAAAGCCAGTACAGAGTTTGCATTTGAAAGGCTTTTCAACTAGATGCAGGCGTCACAAACTGAGTCTTTTGGGAAACTCACTCAGTTACAGCCCCTCAAGAAGGCTGAGGTCCTCGGAAAGTTTTTGCAGCGATGAACTACCAGCATTGATATATCTCATGCCATCCCGTCATGAGAGGAAGAATGGTGGTTGCAAATAACCGTCATGATTAAACCCACCCATTAAAGAGATTAAAAATGTGCAAATGCTGTGGTACGTAAGATGCAGAGCATCACACTCCTGTGCAGATGGAAACATCTGTAGTAGAGATGTGACATTCAGAAATGTGCAGCAAGTTTTCCAGACACTCTTGCAGCCTGAGAGGCAGGCCACACACTGCGAGCAGATGGCTCCACGATGGCTCATCATACACAGAAACATTGATTTGTTGTCATGCCATGGTGTAGATTTTTTGTTGATAGCAGGTTAATGGCATTTGGCAGTAACCATTGTGGAGACTTTTTCTTTCTTTTGGTGACATGTTCTTTTTTTTTCCACAGAGGCACAGAGTGCAGTGCTGAGATGTCCCCTCTGGTATTTCCTCAGACCACCGTGGTAGGTTTGGGGAATCTGTGAGGAGGGGGAAGGAGCAGCTCAGCTCTTCTTTATTTGCATGGGAGGCAACAATTAAGCAGGAGGTTTTGGCTCACATACAGCTGTCTGAGGCAAGCTTTGTGATGAGAAGTTTTTGGTACTCAGATCCTGAGAAGTGTGATTTTCAGTGTATATATTTTGTACCAGGCAGTGTAAGAATTAAACATGGTGGAGAAACTTGTACAAAATTGACATGAGTGTTATATCTGCTTTTTTTTACCTCAAGTTTGTGATAAACTTCCAGCCAGAGCAGTAACGGCCAGAAAAGCTTTGCAGTAAAGACTGGTTGGACTCCTACATCTCTTCCCCTTAGACAATCCCACCTCTAAAACTGCTGATGGTTTTGCTTGTCTCTGCATTAGACAAAAGCAAACTACTCAGAGCTGAGGGCTGTACTCTCTGAAAGCTCCAGCGCTGTTATCGTGAACCTGCCCATGTCGCAGGTGGACCCGATTTGCCCAGGGACATCAAACCTCTGCTTTGGTGTCCCTGACAAGGGACACCCTTCTGGGGAGGGCTGACATCTATGTTCCATGTCCTTGAAGCTTTATCCACTTAACCCACCAAAACCTCTCTCTTCCACGGGGGCAACTCTGTTTTACCAAAGTACTTCACCCAGCAGACCCAAATTGGGAATGTGGAAGAATAAGGAGCAAAAAAGGTCTGACAACGGTTCTCCCTCAGAAAAATGTTTGAGTCCATGACTGGCTATGTCTGCTTTCTAAGTCATGCCTCTTAATACCTTTTATTACATCAGGATTTATAATCTGTTTAATCGGGAGGTTGCCTCCAAGATTAATTAGTTGCTACAGATATCCACTCCCATTTCTGTATTATCAACAACTCTTAATCTTGTAATGCACACCAAGAAAATATGGGGAAGCTTGTCTCCTAAATACTGATGATGATGACCAAGATGATAATATTTAAACACATTTATTAAGCATGTTTATTCCCATAAAGAACACAAGCCCTAGAATCTTTGGGTACAGAGACAAGATATATAAACAGTTTTATTAGCATGAATGAAGAGTCTTCTATTTTTAAATAACAAAGGATACAAAGAGTGAGAAGATGAATTGTCAACAAATCGAGAATTTGGGGGGTAGAAACACTGTGAAAGAATCAACAGGAGAAAGGAATCAAAACTATGAAAGAAATTCTGTGACAGCTGCAGAAAAATGCCCACTCTGATGCCATGTGGGCATTATTGGATGATACATTAATGGAAAATCAAAATAATTACATCTTTATCAGCTTGAGGAGATTTTAATGGGTTGGACAGCTGCAGAAGACATTTCAGGAGAAGCTTCAGACTAGTTACCTGATTAACCAAAGTTAAGCACGTGTTTAAGGGACTTGCTGCCTTGGGATCTTAATTATTACGGACAATTTCCATGTGTGTGTTTGCTTTAACATTGTCTCCTGCTGGAGAACAGCTGGCTGCAAATGGGCTGGCAAGGTAAACAGAAACAAGCCTGCAACGCTCAGCAACTCAGACAAGTCCCATCACCAGCACAAATCTGTTGCCAACCTGATGAGCATAAAATGTCTTGGAAGGATCCACATTTCATAGCCGTTGTGTCATAGTCCAGCAACAAGATATTCATGGCACGGTGATGCTGTCATTGTTGCATGTCAAATATCGAGGAAAGAACATAGATACTTACCCAATAATTTTTCTACTAAAACATGTAGGTTAATTTGGTGTTTGTGAATAAACCAATGCTGTGTTTGTCTACAGTGTAATGTTGGCAGAACTGGCTGGTGCTGTGTTAGTAAACCTCGACAGCTTATTATTTTTGAGTAAATTGCTATTTGTTCAGCTCCAAGAGTGATCCAGGTGATTCCCAGACTGATATAGACAGGAAAAACTTGTCCTGAATAACCTAAATAGAACAGTTGGAAAAAAAAAAAGAGGAGGTAGCCGTGGATGTAAGACAGTAGAGCTGAGTTATGAACTAAGGGCTCAGTGTGCTGGGCTTTCATTACAGTCAGTCGAACAGCCAGGGATGTTGGTCATTCTGTTGCCAGAAGCTAATGTTCTTGTGCTGGGAGAAAAGGAGAACTGAAATCCCAACAGCGATAACGTTTCTGTAGTTTCCTCCCAGAAGCCTTGTGGTTGTTCCTTCCGTGGGCCTGGATTCTCCTGCACTGCTAACCGTACTAGCATAAGCCCCTCGCTGCAGTGTGTACCTGTGGGACACTTCTCCAGTGATGAGCAGCTGATAAAAATCACTCGAAACGGCTCCAAACAGTAACCATTTTGCCTATTAAACCAGGGCGCAGGTCAAAACCACAGCTGGAATACTGGCACAGGTTTTGCATGCAATTCCATTGCCCCTCACAAAACTTACGTGTGGTAACCACCGTCCAAAAAAGGCCATATTCTTCTGCTGTGGTCTCCTACTTTGGGAGCACAGGTTGATCTGCTAGCCAGACCTACTAGTCTATCTGTCTACATGCCTAACTTTTATATGAGGTGAATCTCATTTAAACAGCTATAGACAGAGCCATGGGAAGAAAAGGCTGCCTGCATAGAGTTGAGTCACTCCATAGTTTGGACAGAAAGAAGATGTATAGAAAGATGATGTACAGAAAGAGTTGAAAACAGAGGTACTAGGGAAAGGTTATCTATACTACTGAGTCGTGGAATAGATAATGCCAAAGGAAACAGAGACCTAATGATGGTGCCAAGGTTTTGAGCCTGACAATATAAGAGAGTTGAGATGACTGAGAAGACAGACGGGATGTATGGAGAAAATTAAGACAAAAAACCCCCTTTTTTTTGAGAATGACTGTCTAATGTAGTCATCTAGAGCAGACAGCAGAGAAAGCTGCAGGGCAAGGGTGCTGGATAGGACAGAGGCAAAAAGCAGGCTTTGAGGGGCAGCTGGAGAAGATGAACTTGAAAAAAGAAAGAAGAGTAGAAATAGAAGAAAACCAACAAACAAAAACCCAAGAAGCAGAATGGGGTAAAAGGGATCAGGAGACAGTAAGTACGTCACATTTCCCTTATCTGCCTACCCATGAACTGATTGAAGTGTGCATTAAAGTACACAAATAAGGAGCTTCTCCCCATGTCCTCACTGCTAATGAGCTAAGTAGGAGTGATGGAAGCCTGCTATAAATGGCTTAGGGCAGGTACTCGGCAGACGTGAATGCAATAAAAATTACAGTTAAAATATCAGCCTTTGAGGAGTGGCACAATTTATCAATGGCATGGGGCTGCCTGACGGTCCTGTCCGTGCTCCCTCTATGGAGGTCGTACCTGGGAAGCACTGCCCTTGCAGCCTCCCTTTTCACAGGCAGCAGGAAACCTCTGTCTGCATGATTCTGGTCTCAATAGTCATAAACTTGCAATGGACTGGCCTCCTTCGCTGGCAGGGCTGAAGTATGAAGTGGAAAAATCCGAAATTATGTTCAAAGAGCAGAAATAGTGCTTTGGACCACCAGGGTTCACAGCAACTATACAGCAGCAATGAGTCAAGTATAATTACGTTTTTTACTCTCATATTCCACAGAGACTTAATACGTCCCAGCATGTTGCCCTACCAATTAATTAATAACCAATATTTTCCTTATTTCATTAGTTTTCAGTTTCATTCATTTGTTCCAGGTTCCCTCTATTTTTTACTAACATACACCCAATAAAAAGTTCAGTATTTAATCACTAGGATGGGGAGATCAGCATTGTTGGAAGTTATCATCAGACTCGAGTGCAATGGATTAAAACGAAGAAGAAACTTTGAGTTTCACTGCTGATTGCCTTGGTTTGTCGTCCTCTGGACTGACTTCACCGAGCATGGTGGAGAGAATGAGTATTGGCAAAGCATTCTTAAAATCACAGGGACAAAAAGCATCCTGAAAATATTAGTTTACCTTTTTTTTTTTTTTTTTTGGGCAGCGCATGACACCGCAGCAATCCTAGCGTGATCCCGCACTCGCAGACCTCTCGGTGACCAGCGGAGCGTGCTGCGTAGCTACCAATTATGTTGCTACAGCTCCTGAATGGCACCATTTTGTTGTTAGAATGAACAAAGGATGCCTACGAGGGAGTGAAATGTAAGGTGCTGAGAGAGGAAAGTTTTCTGCGGCGTGCTGGGGGACTGTGGGCAGCACGGCTAACGTGACAGGTCATGATGAACGATGTTACACGAAGAGAGGCTGGGCCAGATGTGTGCATGCAGTGAAGGTCTGTCCTCGATGAGCTGGGCAACGTAACGGGAGCGAGCAAAGAAAAGCTCCTTTCTATGATAGGATTTCACCCCCCTCTCTTTGTCAGGACCTTTCATTTAAAAATGTTACTGTTGTAGTAAGGATGGCCAGGGGCTACATTGCATTGACACGTTTTGACACCAGCGTAACGCAGCGGGACGGCTTCATCAGCGGGCGGGAGTGACATGGGCTCCCTCCAAATCAAACACTCAGAAACAGAGTTTGCTGTTGACAAAATAAGCACTACCTCAATTCTTGAGAATTGGCACAAGCAAATTTGACTCTAGCTATACACTGCAAACTGACTGAAATCGGTATTAGGTACTCAGAAATGTTGCACAATTAGAAGTGTGTTGATTGGTCTTTTAGGATTGAATCTAAAGACCAAAAGGAAAAGATGTTTCACCTAAAGACAAAAAAAGTTTTGTTTCATTTGGGGAATTAACAAAAAAAATCTCTGTTCCTGCAAAATTCTGATAAACAAAATAGCCGAGTGAAGCGTTTTGCCCAGCTCTGGTTAGCATTGCTGTATCACTGAAATCTTTTATAAGCAGATAATATTTAGTACCAGAACAGAACTAACATCTTACGCTGCTGGCTATTTGTATATAGTATTGACAGCAACACGTGGAGAGGAGCAAGGTTAAAGTGGTAATCAGGTAGAACTTAGCCCAGTAATCACACCACTTCTAACATCAGGCATCCAGAAAAGAAGTTAAGGAAACTACTGAAGTCTCCTCTGAGTAGAGATTTTATTTACATTGTAGTTTCCCCTCTTTGTTAATAAAATGTACATAAACACGTGCCAAAAGTAAGGACTTTTTTGTGTAGTTTTGCACTGAGGTCACCTGTGTTGACATCTTCGCGTACTGAGAAAGTTTTCTTACGTTAGAGGCCATCTCCAGCACCGCTGGGGGAAAATGCATCGTGAAGGGAGGTGTTAGGGGTGGATGGACTTGGCACCAGGGTAATGTGACACTGTAGCCCATAGTGGTGAAATATAATGGTTAGAGATAGCAGTGTAAAATACGAACAGTCTGCGTGGCCCTAGACTAAAGAAAAGTTTGTGCAAAACTAGTACAAGCATTCTTCAGCTTGCTGGTGATCAGCTCTCTGGAAGAACAGCATGTTTGTGCAGCTAAACACTTTGTAAAGTGACTGTGTGTCTTTCAGGTTGTTTTTTTTTTTGTCCTTTTGGCTGTTGAAATTTCAAGCAGATTAACAATAAAATCAATTAATGTAAGCTTTATATGTGACTTGTCATTGGCTGTCAAGGACAACTAGGACCCAGCAGATAAAGAAGGATGTTCCCCTCCTGAACCCATTTTTTATCTGAGTGTATTACGGTGAGTTGTCCTTTCAGTGGATGTTTGATGAGGAATCATGTTTTTCTGAGCCCTTTTTAAGATAGACAAAAATGAATTGGTCCCACTTTAGTGACCTACATCAGGCAATTTATCTAAACATTGTAATGTAGTCATACATAAAAGTTACAGCAACTCCTTCACCGCTCAAACCATGTAGTGATTAACTTTATTTATGTATTTATTTCAGCACGCTAGAGATGTCAGTCATGGGGCTATACTTACAAGTGTATCAACAGTTCTCTTTTTCAGGCAATGGTATTTCAGAAAGCTTTAATTTTGTTGTACCTAAATGTAATCACAAGAGGAAATATGTCTTTAACAATGAATAAAAATGGTTTGGATACATTAAAGCCATATATAAGCACAAAATTAAAACAAACTATTATCAGGACAGGCCTTTATTACGAAACACTTGTAAGTAGCTTTGTATTTTAGTATTTTTATGTGGGCACACAAGAGTCAGCAGTTTTCTTTCTATTTTCTTTCTCTTCTCTGGGTCACTGGGCAGAGTAACAGGTGAGATTTGTAGTTCTTTCCCCCCTGCTGTGCTGTTAAATGTTCTTGCAGATATGCCCTTGATTTCCAATGTATTAGCTGACACAGAGTGTTATAAACTTGCACTTGTATATACAAGAAATGGGAAATGTGGGACAGTGCCAGAAAAATCTTCAAAGTACTTCCAGTGCTTTGAAACAGTAAAATAGGAAAAATAGTGAAATAGTATGTAAATCTTACTACAGCTACAACACACACCAGGGCATGTACCACAGCCCTTTGAGGGGAACCAGTGGCTGTGCACAGCCATGCTGTGTTCATTGGCGCTTGCACAAATAAGTGCAGGACCAGGGTTTCACCTTCTCCTGGCTCTGCTCATGCTGGGGAGTACCTTTCCTACCATAGTCAACTGAAGAACCTGCTTATTTAAGCCATAGACGCAGAATCTAGTCTTTGGCAGACAGTCTTACCATTTCCCATGGAGCAAGTCACGATCTAAAATGCACAATAAAACACACGTTACATGAGCCATGAAGTGAATGCCATGATTGTTAGAAGGTCCCGGAGCAATAGGTTGGCGAGGGAGTGCAGCGTTCTGTGTTCGCAGTCCCCATCAGGGTATCTTGTGTTAGCATTTGTCGGCGTTGCTTCAGGAGGAGCTTGTGTGCAATGGGCACAGCAATCAGCTCAGAAGGGGTCTGCCGGCCCTGGGCTTCGATCCTGCTCCCAGTCCGCATGTCACACCTCAGAGCTGGGCAAGCTAAAACTCAGCCAAACTCGGATTTTCTTACACTGGCTGGCAAAACTGGCCAAGCAGATCACCAAGGACTTTACTGGCCTTCCTAAAAGGATCACGGCAACTTGCAGCCCCCAGTGTACCGTCAAGGTCTGAGGAGTGGGTTCATTAAGGCTCAGCCCATAGTCTTTTTTGGCCCTGTCTTGTACGGGGATAACAGCGATCTGATAGGAATGGGAATAAATGACGATCAGCAAACTTTTGTTAGATTTCAAAGCGACAGTGTCACTGGTGAATGGATGATGATGAAAAATGGTGGTGGAACTATAGAGGCCCTCAGTGATCCACATCACAGTCAGGCGCACCATTAAGATTCATACATAACTAGGTAAAAATGCACTTTTTAAAATACCTAAATATGTTGGCCTTTGGCCTTTGGCAAATACTATGTACGGGTTTTTTTGGTCTCAGAAGTAAATAATTCATGTCTTATAAGCATCCAGAAAATTCTCTGCTTTCCCCTCTTCACTTCAGATCATCGTAAGAAGAAAAGAAATGACACAGACAACTACTGTCCAATTAAATAGACTGACTGATGCTTTTAACGTTGGTATTTCTTTTTTTTTTTTTTTTTTTTCCTTCTGCGGTTGGAAATCATAGAGAAGAAACAGCAGCTATACAACTTCAAAGCACTTTTTAGCACTGGATGTCATTAGAGATGTTTCAGCTGTTCTTCCTACTCCGACGGCTCTGGCTTTCACATGCGGCATGCTCTAAACAATAGTAGGCAGAGAATGGACGACAATTTACTCACACAAAGTTTTGGTGTAAGTATATCCCAGAAGGGATGTGCCTTCCAATTTGATTTCAGAATTCTGCCAGCTTTGCACACACCGCAGCCATGGGAGCTCTGAGGTGGCCAAGGCGCTTCCCTGGTTGATGGGCTGAAGGTTTTAACTGTGAAGCAGGGGTGGGTGGATGCTTCGGCGGGTGCTGCCCAAGAGCCCGGAGCGAGGCAGAACCGCAGCGTGGCAGAGGGGCTCCAGCCCGTGGGGCTGGATCCATCCTGAGCTCTTGCTGCCAGGGCCCAAAAACTACAGCGTTTCAGGAGGAAATCTTTAGTGCCTCTGCTACAGGAAGAGTCACACAAGAGGGGACTTTACTGACCAGAATGACCCAGACATAGAATCACAGAATGTGTTGGGTTGGAAGGGAGCTTTAAAGGTCACCTAGTCCAACCCCCCATCATACATTCAGCTCCATTTCTGACCCTGATGCAACTTGCTGTATGGTTTGTGTAAGAAAATTCCCTTCCCAGACAAAAGTCTCCACTGACAAAATATTCCAGTTGCTGTTAGGAAAAAAAGGGACTAATGATCTCACTGTTACTCACACTAGGATAAGGCCAAAGCAAGTATCTATCACTCAGTATCTTATTTTTTATGTCTGTGGCTAATCATCAAATTTTTAACCCTCCGAAACATATCAGCTTCTTCCTGTGGCACTCCACATCGTCCTGTATTGCTTTATTCTGAGGCGGGCATAAGCCAGATTCTTCAGTGAAAGACAGAAGTACTAGATCCACCTGCATTCCTTCTAGATCCACCTGCATTCCTTCTAGATCCACCTGCATTCCTTCTGCTCATTCCCCACGTCACCTCCCTCACAGGGCACACCCCAAAGCACGTGCTGGTTCAACAAAGCACACAATGCTACACGAGGGAGCGGAGCGACAGGAATGAGGTGTCCTGGTACCAAACTGGGACGTTCCCTGTCCCCAGGAATGCAGGAGGCCTGATAAGCTTGCCTTCCCTCTGCACGTGGATGGACTCCGCCAGCGGGATGAGCAGTTCAGCCCGTTATTTGTGTTGACAGGGCTCGTCATGTAACAGTTAATACTGTCTGGCACTGAATGCATTGTTCTCAGGCCTCTCAGGTATCACATTTGATGGGCACAATTCACGCTTCTCAGAACCATTATTCCAAGCTTCCTGCCATCTCCTTAGTTCACTCAGGCTTCGTGCGTGCGAGGTTATTTTTGCAGCCGCAAAGGCTGGACACGTAAGGCCGGGTTCCCCTGCCAGGAGGAGCTGGCGCAGCCGCGCTGCCCGTGCCCTGGCCGCCCGCCCGCCCGCTGGGGCACTGCCGGGGCAGCAACGGGCTCGGGGGCTACTGCGGCTGACACAGCTCGGGGACTCCCTCCAGCTCCGGTCACCAGCCAGGGGTCAGCCAGTCCCTCCGACCTGTCTCTCCTTCAGGTCCGTGGTAAAACAATTCCACCAGCTTGAAAGCCATGAATTTTCTTTACCATTATGAAAATCTCCAATTTCTTTTTATTCTTGTAGCCGGGTGGGTGTCGGGCTCCCTCTCCACTCAGGCTCCGCGACCTGTACTGCACTACCAGATCTATACGTTTGATATCGGCAGGCAAGCGGCTTGCAAATGAGAATCATGCAGCAGCTGATAACGTTTTATTGGAGGTGGGTGAATACAGGACCCAAGGCACAAAGTACCACGAGCCACAGACCGAAGGTAAGGCGGGGAAGCTAAGCAGGAGACAAACTCACTGCTCTGTATTTCAAAGTCAGGAAATAAGGACATCTTTCAAAACAGCGGATTGTGAGTACGGAAAATTACCTACAACCAGGAAAACGTGAAGCTGGTATTTTCAGGATTATATTTGTTCCAGTTTAATGGACTGTATCTGGTATATATTAAAACAGTCCTACGCAACGCCGCTGTAGTTAAAGGTAGGTCAGGGTTTTTCATTGTAAACACAAATCTCAGGGCATATAGTTCAGTGGTGAAAACCCACACCAGCCCGAAGCTTGTGGTACGACGGCCATGCCTGGGCCCGGTTCCTCCTCCCCTAGGCAACGCTACACAAACCAGCTTCGTTGCTCTTACTTAGAGTAGTGAGTGAAAAGAAATCTATTTGGGCTCAGTTCAAATATTGCCCATTTCCCCTTTGACGAGAAAGAGAAGGACTTAAAATAGAGACGGGAATTTCAGAACAAGGTCTTTCGCCAAGAAGTTCCACTACTTGCTATGGATGTGGATCAACTCATTTTCATAATTATTTCCAACACGGGGTTCTGTCAGCATCTGGCACTGTCAGTGGGATATTACTGGAATATACACAGCGATGAGTTTAGTCCAATGAGGATATTAGGTCCCAAAGATGCTAGTGTGGCTTTCCACTTCAAGATATGCACAGTGCAGATTATGCTGCTAAACAGTAGCAACAAATCTTGTCTACACATGGAGTTATTCCTCCAAAATCATGTCTGGATCCTCCCTATTGCAGAAAAAAAGTGTGTTTGATGCTGTGCTTAAGTCATTTTCACCGTAAATTTAAATAACTGAAAGGAAGAAGTTTTATTCTACAGTAAGTGAGTCCATACACAGAGTTCTTTAAATATCTTTTGCATTACAAAGTCACATCCTACCATAATCTAGCTCTAAATCACAGATAATACTGTATTTATAAAGTATACCTTCTCAGGGGATGAGAAATATTACTTAAAACACCATCCAAATGTTGAAAATGTAATATTTACACTGGATAGGTGCCATCCTTGTCTGGCAGGCTAACGGATCAGAAAAAACTGCCTGTGAAAAGACGACTGTGGGAGTGGCTGGGGGGGCAGCAGTTTCTT
>VXBO01002050.1:234417-245725 GCA_013400135.1 Rhinoptilus africanus
CCGGGGCCGCCCGGACCTTCGGCCCCGCCGGGAACGGGCGCCGAGCGCCAGAAACTAAACCCCCGCCGCCCAAATTTAGTTCAAGTGCAATCTTTCTGTCCTTTTTTTTTTTTTTCCCCCCTTTCTTTTCCTTTTTTCCTTTTTTTAAAAATTTTTTCCCCAGATCCTCTTTTAAACCCACTCCACGCCGCCGCGCTGTCTATTACATGCTAATTTAATTTTACTATGGACGATATTTTCAGCATTTGCTGAGGACAGTAAATTTTGTAGTTTATGTTATTTCACTTTTTATGACTTTTTAACACTTAATAAAATTTTATTAGAGCACTTTTGTGTTTACAAGGCCACAAAACTCTTGGCAGGTTGTCAGAAGTCCTTTTTATTATGATCCTACTGATATACTGCGAGTAATGAAATAATCATGTCCAGAAATGTATCAAAGGCCAGAGGGATTATCCAATTTAATGGCTCTACAGATGCGCTGTGAGGGATACGGACAGGCAACGCGTCGACAGGCTAAAAAGCGTGTGCGAGGAGGAGACAGACCTGCTTAATTTCTTTCCCGTTGCAGGCTGGTTCTGCGCTGTCCTAAAGGCTCCAGGCTTGGTCATGTGATGCCGGGCGGCTTCAAGAAAAATGGGTTTATTCTGTCGCAAAAAAAAAGCTCTTTTCTTTTTATTCTTCTTAGGTGCGCACGTAGGGCCGATGTGCCGGCTCTGCTGCGTTTTCACCGCTTGTGACATCCATTAAAATACGACTTACTGGCACCCACCCCATGTCATCGTGCCATTGTGCGGCAAACAGTGGCTTTGGGCGTCAGGATTTGGTGTCGCAGCCAAAAAAAGAAATAAATCGAAAAGAGAAAGACCAAAATAAACAAGCATAAATAAAAAAATCAGAGGCAGAACAAGCTGGTGAGATCGAATAGGCGCGAGCTCTTTTGCAGTATTCTGTGAAATGATCGCTTTTTGCTTTTGTCTTTGCAAGGGTAGGGGCGCGGGAGGCTCTCGTCTGTGCTCGCCTTCCTTCCACAATGGGCTGTTTTTCTGCACCGCTGTCGGTGCCACAGCCTGAGATACTGCAGCTGGTTTTAAGGTCATTTCCTTTTATTTTAAATAATTGTTCATTTAACATATGTTGTTAAACTCATTCTTGCGTCAAAAGGAGGCGATTATACTTCCTGACCCTGAAAGCAAGGTGGGTGGCTTTGTTTTATAATTAAATTTGCTGTGTTCAATTTCATATTTTTTCTTTCTCCGCTGTTTCCGAAAGGGCATGCCAAAAAAGATAAAAGGCAGCAACGATACCAGGGACACTTCAGTGCCAGTCTTGTCTCTTTTACACACGTTGTTCCAAACTTTTAAGCTTCACAGGGACACCAGAAAGATATTCTTTCATCATTTTACAGTTAATTGTGTAACACACTGTGATTTAAAACCTGTCCCAGTAAAGTCTGCAACTAGAATGTATTTCACAATTTCCAAAGTAGAAGGAGGACTTTTTTCTTCCAGCACAAACATGTGTAGCATATTCCAAGGTATCTCGCGATACTGCCAATAGGGATTTCTTTTAAAGAAAACAGGTCCTATCTGTGCATTTTTAAAATCTATTTCAATAATTTGCAAGGACTTTACAAACAGACCTGAAGACAAGGTTAGAAGTGATCAAAGAATTTATCTTCGAAATCATGACAACGTATTAGCGAACCACATGTTGGCATATTTATTCATATTGTGAATCTGTCTCACCTTGGACGAGTGCCTCCAAAATCAATGGGGCTTCTGGAGGAGTTAAAATAACGTGCAGTGTTAGTGAATCCACCAGAACCCGGCCCAGGAGAAGTAATATAAATCAGTGAATGCAGTTTAGCTCCAGGACAGAAGTTTTGTTTTTCCAGAACAATATCATCTACTGTAAATCATATATTTGCAGGTCAAGGTCAATTTAAACTTCTTAAACCTTTAACAGCCATCAAACTGGAAACCTGCAGGATGAAATGATGTGGTGAAAGAAGTGACGGGCTGGAAACTCTTAACCTTGGAAGAGGAACCTTTGCTATTGTTCTTCGGTGAGAAAGAGCAAACTTAGAAATGCCTTCAGTATAAATATGAAACATAACAGAGATTGTTTAATCAATGAAGCGTTTAACTAATTTAACCCTTTTCTGGGGGGTTCAGGTTTTTTCCAGGAACATCAGAGAAAGCCTGAGGAAGCAGGTCAGCCATTCCCACCATCATGGAAACAGGCAGGATTCAGTAACTGGTCCTGGGCTGATGCCTAGGTGAGGTGGGCAAGGCTGGCGAGAATGTCCTGGTTGAAAGAGGACAACTTTGGTGGAATCCTTTAAGGAAGCAGCATGACTAGGGATAGCCCTGTCCCCAGCATGCACAAATGCCAGCTCCAGGAGAGGTCCCTCAGAGCCCAGTGGGCACTGGCAGGTTAGTTGTGTGTGGAGGGGCAGCAGATGCGATTAGGGACATGGGGAACGTGGGTCCAGGAGGAAATCTGTGGACACTCTGTTACTGGATTTACACATAAGCCCTGTTTATGGCCCGGTTATTCTCTTTAATAGGCCATCAAGCAAGTACACTAGTAAAACGCGGCATATTCACTGCACACAGAACGTTGCCAAATCTACTGATGCTCAGGTGAAAATGAGAAGATGCATATTAATCATGTTAATGGGCCAAATCCTGCACTTAGTCGAGTCAGTGGAACCTACGCCATTGTCCACAATGAGGCTGAAAGTGCAGTCATGATTAATTGGTTATTAATAGGCATTTACCTATAAGCTTTTGATGACTTTGCACTATCAAAAGCACAAAGCTGGACTATGGTATGCTACAGACTAATGGAATGAACAATAGTAGTCTAACAACTCATCATTTGCATATTTACATGCAACATGCCAACAGCCTTTTTAATAAAATAACTATGGAAACAATAAATTATGAAAATCAGCCCAGAAGTCTATAGTTAAAGAAAACAGGAAGTTCTGTGGGAGCCATTTGTGTTTTAGTCGCGTAACTCCTATGGATTAGGGTGGGATTTGTGCAGATAAATCCCATTCAAACATCTGAAAATAAAGCCAAGGTTGATGATGAATCCACAAAGAAATCTGTTAAAGGGACTTAATCAGGTCTTTAATTTTCTTTTTGCAAAATTGCTGGCAAAACAAGTGATAGGTACTTTTCCAGGGCTGTTTGTTATATATTTTTTTTTTTGTTTGGCAAATCATTTGCTTATTGAAAGCTGACATTTCACAAATCAGGTGAAAATGTAACAAAAAATAGGAGTCCCTCAAAGCGATGAAAACATTTCCCGGGGCTTGGTTACTATTACCTGAGAAGGAAGGCCTGGCTCCTATAGATTAGATATTAATATATTCCCCTGAGATTCAGGGGACCATAAGCCAATCCCTTCTCTGTAAATTCAAGCACAGACTGGAGCCCACATCTGCCACCTCCCAAATGAGTGCCTGATGCCTAGGTGATGGTATCTTCCAAGATAGGTCTTCCAGTGAGGGCACTCCAGGGAGCTCAAGGGAAGAGAGAAAATAACAGCAAAGTTTAATTAACCTGTCCCATGAATTTTTATTAAAATTCCTGATGTTTGTGGTTTGGGAGTGAGGCTGGAGCTCCTGACTAGGTCATCAAATAAAGAAAAAAACACATTCCTATCAAAACCCTAGCCTTTTCTTTCCCACGTAGTCATCTGCTACAGTGATTAGTGTACTGCAGATGTATAAAAGGATGAAAGTACATGAAGGTAATGATATAAACTTAAAGTATATAAAAATAAGACAGTTGAAATGCTACCTGCATTGCAGTTTTATTATAGTTTAATGGACATACGCCAATGAGCACTGCGCCTCTGTGTCCAAACTGATAGATGTACCCCATAAAAGCTTTCCTCAGAAGAAAGTCAGATAAGTGCAACCCAGTAGAAAAATGGCTGTACTTTCTGCAGCTATAGATTATTCAATCAATGAAACTCCTATCTAACTCGATAGTAGCCACGTCCTTGGATTTTCTTTCTGAACCCTAATCTGAAGTGCAAACTGGCTCCCAAATTCCTCTGATGAGTGTGGTAGTTTTGAAAGCCCAGAAACCCTTCCTGGGGACTAAGCAGTAGCTCCAGACTGTGGGGTTTATGGCTGAGACCAGAGAGGGATAGCATTTACAGTTCTCAAGACACAGCTTGGGGTTTGCTGTCTTGCTTAGGAACGTAGTTATCATTTATAATGCAACGTCGTTTAAGTTCTTAAGCTGAGTGGTAGTTACAGAATCATTTCATGTTCTTTATTATTTTGGCTTAGTCCCATTTTTCTTTTCCTTTATTTGCACTACATATATATATATATATCTGTCTCATTACTGGTTCTCAAGAAAACGTTAACATTACTTTACTGTCTGTTTCCTGGTAACTTACGGAGACAACTTTATTAACGGTAACCATAGTAATACAGAAACAGAGTCTAACATGACTTCCTTGAAACACCCAACTCAATATAACTACAAGGAACCCGAGGCACAATTCTTAGCCAGAGGGATTATAAACAGCAAACCCAACTGGAGAACTTCCCACCTTATAGTGGAAAGTCCTGCCAAACTGCTGTGCTCCTCCTGCTGAACATTTAGAGATTCGGGGCTGTTTTGCTGTTTAATGCCCTGGTACATGCCCTGTGTCCTCTGCGCGTGAGGCATCGGCGCGAGTAACAACCACAGCAAGGATGCTCCCAGAGCTGGGAAGTCTCTGGCTGCCCAAGTGCTGCTCCAGCTACTACAGCAAGACAACACCTGGCAACTTGTTGGGCACAGAATTATCTTTATAACCATTTTCCAGAGGAGAAACTGAGGCACCGGGCTTGAAGGTATTTATATCCCTAGGGAAATCCCACCCTGTGCTCTGCTGTCACAGCATCTGCATAGCTTCTGTTTTATCCTTACCTGCCTAAAAAGAGCCTTGTGAGTTTAAATGATATCTCAAAGGCTTCGCAGATTGGAATGGCAAAGGAGGAAGATGACTTCATACCTCCCGGGTTACCAGCCGAGCCCTTTAGCATGGTAGGTGAGGCAGCACGAAACCTCCTGCAGCCTCCTGTGTAAAACGCGGCGTGGCGGGGAGCGAGCCTCTGTGGGGAGGGTACGTAACACCCAGGTCTCGCGGGCACGTGGGTGCCAGGAGCAGCTATGGCAGAGGGACTAAGCTGGGGTGTCACGCGTGTCCCAGCGCGGTGCAGGCGCCGAGGAGCTAAGGCATTTCAGGAACAGCACCTGCACAGCAGCAGGGCACAGGGGAGCGAACGGCTCTGCTCTCCCTTGTGCTCCGTTATCCTTTAGGTGGATGGGGACATGGGCAATTTTGAGCATCATGTTTTTGACCCAAATCCTGCCTTTAGGGAGCATTACGGTGACTGTCTGCAGCCCACCCGGGTCTCTCAGACTGCGTTGCTTCTCCCTCCCTCCTTGTGCAGTGCCAGCCACCCTGCTGGGATGGCTGGCAGGGGAGAGGGAGGGCTGATACTACTTGCAGGCTTTTCTCTCCCTCTTGGTCTGTGTGCTTGGCTTTCCTGATGCACTCTGAGGCAAGGGTGAGGAGATATTTATCAATGAGAATTACCAGGATCTTAAAATACCATTTAGAAGTGCTGTAGCAATGAATATGTTATACCGGCAGTAGCTCTTTAAAAGTTTCTTGTGTAAATAAAGATTGTCTCCAAGAAAAGTCCCATACATAATATTACACAGTAATCATTAGCTTTAAAAACTATTACAAACAAAAGAAAATTCAACACATCAAAATGGATTTGGGCTGTGTGACCATTCAAAGCATATTAAAATGACGAACTTGAAGAAGAGGGTGGAATGCTTAAACCTCAGCACTCGTTCATGTGCTAGCTTGATTTAAAGAAGACTCCAGAGGATTTCCTGAGCCTCTCACAAATTATTCCACGGACTTCAATGCTGGCCAAAATACAGTTGTCCCTTGGCCCCAGGTCCCTCTCTCTGTGCGATCTGGCTTTTCACAGAAGATTCAAACCTGACAGCCTTTCCTCTCACACCCACACTCTTGGCAACCCTTTTTTTTTTCCTTGGGGAATGCTAGGGCCTTCATCTTCACTCGCACTTCGAAAAGACGTGGTTTGCAATGCTTTAACACTTCTACTAATGCAGCGGTTTTTTGGTGCGGGGCATAAGCTTGGAGCTTCTTCTCTCGGCATGAAGGTGCAGTGGGGCACGTCTGCGCCGCAGCCCGCAGTGCCTGAGCTGGTGCCGCACTGCCCAGCCTTGCTGCCTTCCCAGGACAAATCGCCACTGGAGCTGGGTGAACGTGGCCATTGGCCACCTCCACCTTTTACAGAACCTTCAGTGAAAAACTGTGTTTCTAGTTGCCCAGACTGCGCGCACATCTTAGCTCAAGTCTCTCACGCCCTAGGGGTAAGAACAATATTTTTTTTTTGCAAAATTATTGCCCATAAAGTGAAAAGTTTACAGCAGTATATGTCGAACGGGTCAACCACAGTAGAGCTGCAAATGGTGACATCCAAACAAGTGGTGCCTGTTGTGGGAATGAGAGTCAAGCAAGAGGGGCAGAGACAATGAGGGAATGGAGGCTACAGACAAAGGTTTTGGTCATCCTTCACCTCAAAGTCCATAAAGTAAGTTTGGCTCAAGGAGTGGGCATGGGCCTGGTCAGTTTTTAGACTCGTTGAAATGAGTCTCCGGTGAATAAAAGTTTTGGCAATTCATCCGGCAGGACAACTTTGCACATCAGGTTGCTGTGATTTAAGTGACAACCTTTTTATCACAACGACATTGAACCAACCTGAAAAATGTTTCAAGATACTAAATCCTTCAAGCTTGATATTTGGAATGGAGTCCTCTTTCAAAATTGGAATTTTCCCATCAGTGATGACATCTTTGTATTACAGAGTCCCTTATCTTTCATTCTAATGATATAGCAGAGACCTGTCTTTGTGACACACTGAAGACCTGTGATAAAGTGATGCAGTGAATTTTCTCACTGGGATGTAAGAAAAAGATGTCTCCTTGACAGCTTCTGGTCTTTTTTTTTTTTTTTTAAATATAAATTCTCCAAAATCCTGCTATGAAACACAAGATAATTCAAAGCAGATAAAACTTTTATCAGTAAGATATTTTAAAAAGACAGTAACAATATCACAGGAAGAAGGTGATGGTAAAGGCAAATCAAGTACAATACTTATTTGTAAACTGTCTGAAAAATTAGCTCATGTTTTGCCCACATTATTTGCAGATCTTCACTGCTTCATGTTGTTACCGTCAAAACACTCGTCAGCCATTTCCCCGTAGGATAACATTGGGATACGGTGAATATATGTCAGTTTAACATCACATTCTTTTAAAAATGTCACCAGAGCCAGGTAGGGCCTGATCCACTGCCCATGGAAAATCAATGAAAGCTTTTCAGGTACTTCTAAAGTCCTTGGGTTGGTTGGTCTCATAGTGAATGTTAGTACAGGATATGAAGATAAGTGGTTTCTGCTGATTTCCCAAAAGCTTTTTACAATTTTCAGTGTACTCCCGTGTAAGCCTGTGCTTGTAAAGTCAGTAGCTCTGTGTACATACTTCAGAAAAGATACATAAAATAGGATGCTGCGTAAAAAGAAGGAAATCTCTAAAAAATTCCTACAAGTACTATAGGAAACATACTTTGACATCAAAGCAGTGCCTCATATGCATAATAATCTATTCAGACCAGAGAGAGAAGAGGGCCCATTTTTACTGTTAGTCCATTTAAAAACATTTTCAGTAGGTAACACACCTGGGGGGAACACCCTGTACTATAGAACTTGCTGCAAATGTTCCAGACGTGTAATTTAATCAAAATATCAAATAGCTTTCACTACAGTCCAGTTAACCTTTGTAAACTAAACAGGTACTTAGAGGACTTTCCTCGCAAGATGAACTTCTGGCAGTGGGTATATAAACACACTTTGTCGGCCGAGTCCTTTTCCACTAACACACTTTGGTTTTGGCACAGTAAAAAATGAGAGAGGGGAGGGTGGAAGGGTCAGCCGCTTCCCGACATCTAAAATCTTTATCAGTACCAGCAACCCCTCGGCTGGTGTCAGTGATTTGTGGTATTGTTGTTTATCTGTGTATCACTCACGCGGACGCCCTGTTTAGATCCAAAGGTTTCAAGACCATTTGCAATCTCTTCTAGGCGTGCTGTACCAGACAGGGCGGACATCTGGCTGTCAGTTATAATTGCACCCTGCACCAGAAGTTGTCTTTAAATACTCCTGGTTCCCTTTGAACGGGGAACTGTGATGCACAACAGTTTCAAGCCATTACTGCAAGAGGCGAAGTCAATCCGCGGCTTTAGCCCAGTTTGAAAGAAGATTTATGAGAGATGGTGGGGAGGGGGGCCATTTGACAAAAGGGTGGCTGTTTGAGCCTGCTTGGGTTTTAATGATACAGCAGTTTCCTTTCCAGCCCGTACAACTTATTCTTTGAACGCTGACAGAAATAGTGCATCAGAAAAGTATATTTGTGGTGTTGCCATGTTTACTGTTTCCTGTTGTCTTTCTTTGGAAGTATTTTAACAGAAATTAGGACTTCACAAAAAAACCCTACAGGCTCTGAGATGAAAGGATTTACTATTAGGTTTCCTTCTCACTCTAACATGGTGGACTGTGATTTAAACCCTACAGACCCATGGCAGGATATGATGCCAATTAAAAGCATGAAACCTAATTTTTTGACAGAATAATCACATAATCCCCTTCCTATTATCTGGCTAAAGGGTTATTGACAGCACCTTTATTTCTCAGCCCAAATCTTGGATTTATTAGGCTACCAAACTGCTCTTGTTTAAGTTATATAGGCCAATGAATATTGTTGAATGTCCAGGCACAGGACTGCATTCAATATTGCAAAGGGATGTTTTTCCCCTGGTAATTGTCACACTGGGTCAAGAATGCACAGAAAGGGAAGTGGACAGCTGGTTTTGGTTGAAAGTAGAGTTCTGATTTGCTGTTTAATACCAAATCAATTATAAAGTAATTTAATAACAAATCTTCTAAAGCGAAACATTACAGCGAAAAATTCAGCTGGAGTCTCTTCTGAGCTCTGAATTCAGTTTGCAGGGAATACATAGGAAGTTTGATGGAAAAACATTACGGGATTAGAGACAAGAAAGAGGGTAAGCTCTGTCTCTCTAAGTTGCCAGTTGTGCCACTGCTTGAGCCCAGTATGTAATATACGTTGTGTTGCCAAGGCAAGACTGTTGGTAAGACAGATCGTGCTGATGCACTGCTGGAAGGGAGCTGTGCCTCTCCCCTGCTTTGACACCTGATCTGAGACCAGTGAAGAGTCCAAAAGCCAGCATTTGCCATTTCAGTTCAGCCCCTGGTGGGCTGCGATCTATATTACATATGGGTTTTCCCCAGAAATGGTTCACATTTACACACATTTTGTGCAGCAGTGTCTGAAATGGGGCGGAATGTCTCCCTCTCCCTCTCTGTCACATCCATGCTCACATAAATTGGAGCCTGCAATTTCCCTAATCACTAAAATCCCTTCTCCCCACGTGTAAGTTGTTAACCTTCATTACATCCCCAAGGGGACATACGCTAAGCAGAGGCCTGTTAAAATGAAAATAAGCATCCCTCCAAATTGCCAAATCATCATGTTAAAAAGTCCCTTTCTTATAAAGCAAGGTTCATCATTTGCAGTGCCAGGCTAATTCCTGCTCAGAGTTGAATGTAATTATTTCTGCTCTACGGGTTTATTTTTTAAAATACTTCATTGGCTTCTGCAGCATCACAACAGCACATATTGTGCTAAATATTCCTAAAGTTACAAGTTTTAAGATGAAGATACACCTTACAGTTACTAGAAAATGCATACGGAGACTGCTTTCACATGTATACATACGTTGTTTTCTTTGAGCTTCAAGGTTAATTTTTACCCTGTGTGTTTTCCAGATGCACACAGGATTTTCCCCTCATTTCCTGTCTCATTCCTAATCTAAAATCTATTGCCATTTCATAATAATTAAAAAAAGAGCCGGGCTGTTGAGTGAGCAGAGGAACTCCGGTGCTGAGTCAAGCGTGCTAGCCCTTCTGAACCACCATTTTATCGCTCTTGCGTGGGAACTGCAAAATGGTGGTTCCTATGATTTTGATGAAGAGGGACCTGCAATACACTCGTCGCGCAGTCATGAAAAATGCCCTCGTCCTGGCTAAAAAAAGGGCGGCTTCTCTTGCCGGTGCTGGCCTTTGTGCCTGTCTCTCTGTGCTTTCACAGCCCTCGCTCGCCTCAGGACTGCCCATAATTCCTCCGTGAGATCTACAAAGCCACTAAACACTGATTTCTAATTTAAAGTTCCTCAGGAGTAGCCGCAGCGTTGTGTGTGTGACATACAACCCCAAATGGTAAGAGGACAAAATCACAGTAATTTTGTGTCCAGTGTGCTTATTAATAGAGGACCAAATGTCAAACCGGCAGTAGTCCCACAACCAGTTTGTATGGAGAATGAATGTTTTGCTCATGAATAAACGGTCCCTCCAGATCAAGGTTGAGGTCATTGGCAAGATCTAGGCGTTAGCTCATTCTAAAGCTATGTGCATATGCGAATAAAGGAATTAATACTTGGACTGTCAGTTTCTCTCTTTCGTAAGAGATGTGTTCAGCCCAATTTTCTCTTAATAGCTGGACACAAACAGTTTACCCCACACTTCAGAGTACGTATGTTGCCGGCAAAACAGCAGCCAAAGCAGGCAGTGACCTTGGGCTACCACTAGCTAGGTATCAAAGAGCACCGCAAAAGGGGGTTAGGAAAACGCTAACGAAATGGAAATTGCCTGTGATTCCCCGCAGCAGGATGAGCATCCTCTTTTGCCTGTGAAGAAATAATTTCCTTTCACCCAGGTACGCGGCTACTGTAGTGCGTTTAGAGAAAGCGGCTTCACAGCGAGCCAGGAACCACGGATGATAGACAAATACGCTCGCATTGGAGGATCTACGTGTAGTTTCTCCCCGGGTAAAATAGAACCACAGCAACAGTATTTATGGCCTACACAACAATATTATTTTTCCCTCTTTGGTTTGCAATGGTTGTAAACAGAAATAAAAATGGCCAAGCTATTAAATCTAGGAATAACAAGGCTCTTAAAGCCAGGTTTATCATACTGGGGTAGGTAAAAACTTGACATTTTTTGATCTGCGGGTGTTAAATATCCTGTCTGCGCCAGGATTCCTGCTCGGATGTTATTTATCTCTTTGGATCTTGGAGGCGGGGGGGGGGGCGGGGGGTGGGG
>VXBO01002050.1:245951-356988 GCA_013400135.1 Rhinoptilus africanus
TAGGTGGTCTTGTATTTTGACGAAAATGAAATGAAAAGGTCCCCAGTGTTTTGGTTTTACTGACTTCTAAACGCTCAAGCCAAGTGTTATCCAATTTTTTTTCCCCCGTGCAATCTGTTTGGAGAGCTAGCGGTGCATTTCAAACCGGCTTATTTTGATGACATGGTCATAATTCTAAATAATTTGATTTCCAAATATATACATCATGTTGTGGCCTTGCCAGAAAATCATTCTATTGAAAGACTTCTGTCTTAAGATTTAGACTGAANCTTCTTTCTGGGGGTCATGAACTGGAGACATTGCAGGTACTGTCAAAAATCGAAAGAGGAAATGAAAAATAGCGCTTGCTCCTTTCGGATGCGTGCGTGTGTTTTCTTTCCTTGATGGCTGGAGGAGGCTGTGTTCTAACAAGGCTTCTCAGTGCGTTAGAAAATGCAGAAATATGTCATAATTCCCGGGCTCCTTCAAACCGAAAAATCAGGGAGCATGTTTAACATACAAGAACTCTGTGCGCGTGTATTAGCTTGTAGCTGCAAAGCAGAACTTCCATGTATGTATGCAGGTATGGCGGAATTTAAACCTTCAGCCTCCAATAAAATTGTATTCTGTAATAAAACTGCTGCACCTTGACTCCAGACTACACCGAATCCCAAATTAAACACCCCATTTACTCTACTGTAACAAGCAGGAAGGTTTGCTACGCTGAACACTATTACAGACAGGAAAGGCATATTATCATTCTCTTTACCTTCTGTACATACGATGGCAACACCTAAACAGCCCCTGTGAGTCATATTTTTCTCCAGTTCCTGGCTCTTCTTACAAGAGAGAATTGATGAAGGGAAAAGGTGGATTGAAATGTGATATTTAATTTCACATCGCTCCCTTAATTATTTAGCTCGCTGGACAGAGAGCTCCAGCAGTTTAAAAGCAAGCAGGTAGCGTATTTTACTACAAAATGTCTTCCTGGATTTCATGAATAACTCAGTGTCATAAACAGAAACAGCTGGCATGCTGAAGGCTGCGTAGGTTTCTTTATGCATTATATATAATGTAGATGCTTCCCACATAATGCACACAAACTATCCGCTTCATATCAATGTTTGTAGCCCACAAATACCATAAATAATATACCAGGGATATAAAATTAGGGGACTTAAACTTGTTAATTCAGGTTATATATTAAAATGCCATTGTTTAGTGGTCATTTGTCTATTGTTTAAAGGTCTAACAATTTCAGATGCATGCTGTTCTTGGGTGCTAATTTTCCTATTTTTCTCTAGGAGAGTCATTATAGAGTTTTGATGGTTTTGTTGTGGTTATTAAATCAGAAATTGGAGCTTGCTGAGGGTAACAGGAGGCGAGAAAGAGCGTCAATGCCGCTTTGTCCCGTCAAGCGAACGGGGCTGGGCTGAAGGCTTTCAGCTGCCAGCTGAGGGGAGCTACCCTCTAGTGGACTGATGGAGAATTTTATTCCCCTTTTCATCCCTCATCCTGGTCCTCCTTTATTAAATACAAGGTACCTTCTCTACGAATATTCCCGGCTATTAACCTTCATGCATGAGACAGGAGCTGAAAGTTAATAAAGGAAGTATTTCTCATCAACTGTGGCGATGTGAGGCACGGAGAAGTCATACTACCAAGCCAAGAATGTGAATCCCTAGGCCTCTCACAGCTGAGGTTAATCGGAAAGGAGTTACAAGTTTGAAGTTGTTTTAGATCAGATGTCTAAGGCGAAAAAGGAGGGCTCCATTCCCAGACATCTGATCTAAACTCTTTGAGCCTTGGGAATTTTGACTCCAGATGCAGGTCCCAGCTCTGCAGATGATCCTTATCTTTAACGGGACCAACTCAAACAACCACATGTAGATTTGTTGCCATTGCAAAGGACCTAAGAAAGAAGAAGTTGGCTCTCGGCCTGTAGCTTTGAGGGAATTCAATCCTTGAGCAGGAACAGTCTGAGCTTGGCTCATCTCTGTTTAAAAATGGAGTAACCTAGGAAAATAAAACAGGCCAAGGAGTTGGAAAGATGAAAAATAAAGGATGTGACTGAATTAGAAGTTTTTCTGGGCCCATGCAAGGCGTTGTGTGTAGCATTGCTGGGCTACAGGCTCTATTAGCATCTACTGTAAGTTTTGCTCCAAGGGATCAGATTTCTGGAGCCTGAGACCAGTTACGATACATCAGAGGAAGCCTCGTAATAGGACGCTTTATTGCCTTCTGCTAAGTGAGCCAAAAGTCAGGGGCTTTCCCTTGTAAGCATAAGGCTGGGAAGGGGGGAAGGGGAGGCGGGAGGGTTTTTTTTTCTTTTTGCCTGATGTGTTTCATCCTTCCCCACCTCCGACATCAAAGTGTTTGCTCGGGCAAGTCAGCCCTGTGATTCTGGAGCTGTGTATTTCCCCTCTCCCAGTAGTTTCCATGCCCATTTCCTATGCCCCAGCTGCCAGAGCACTAACCCTCTGCTGCTTTAATCACTCCATTAATCAAGCCTTTGCAGTGATCAACACACTAGCTCTCGCTGCCACAAGGAGCCTGTTACTTCTTCAGGACACATAATCTCCCCCTAGCCCTCCAAGGGTTTTTACTCAACTGAGCCATATTGCTCCACCAGCTAAAAAGGGTATTTCACTCCATTTTGAATGAGCCATGGTTTTAACATAATGTAGCTCACATAAGGCACAACTCAAGAATGGTTCTTATACTTCGGGCACGATGAAGGTGAAAAAATATACTCAGCCATTTCGTATCTAAGCTTCACAGGCACCGCGATTTCATTAAAGAGACGAACACTGTCATCAAACCAAAGATCAGCAGAGACAAACAGGTCGTTTCTGCTGGCTCCTAGAGAGCTGTGATCGCATCCCCATGGGCACGGGGGGCTGTCATTTACAAAGGCATGTGGATAGACAGTCTCCAGTCCAGTCAGAGCAGTTTATTAACTACTATTTTGTATTGGGTAGTGCCAAAAGACGGCAGATCCTTTTGTGCTAGGAGACTTTAAAAAATTTAAAATGTAGCCATAAAACAACAGATCACAGTAAAGCCACAGACAGAGCAAAAATAACTGAAAGGAAAGCTCAGTAACCTTCAGTGGCCTCTCACACTTCTGACTCTTGCGAGGGGAACAGACTAGAGCTCGAAAATCATTTTGCAGTGTCTGTTGTAGAGCAAAGACTGGGCACTCTGCTGACCTGCAGGATGGGGGTGTCATTTCTGAAGGTTAAGGGGAAGCGGGGAGAGCCCTGTGTGCTCAGGGAAGGTGCAGCTCCTGCCTGGCGCGAGGTGGGGCAAGGCTTGTCCCCTGGTAGCTCTGCCTGCCTTTGCTAGGAAACCCCTCTTCCCGCACATCTGTCCCCCAGCACGCCCTGCCTTTTCCTGAGCCATCCATTTCTGAAGCCAGGAAAATCAGGGAAAGGAAAGGAGGGAAAAAAACCTCAACCCCAGAGCTGCGCTAGAATGTACTCACATCACTACCACCATCGTTCCAGCAATCCGTGAGAGCAAAGGCACAAGGGTGGGATGTGAAAATAGCGGCAGAGAGGAAATGAGCTCGGAGTTTGAGAATCCCAGCCTGCTGGGAAGGACAAAATCCTTCCAGTTGTGGCAAAAGGTTCAGCAAAGAGCAGTGTCTGAAGGAGCAGAGGCTGAAAGAAGTGGAAGTGAGAGCAGTCAGCTGGCTGACGACAGTGGGGGGCACAGAGAGCAAGCCTCTTGCCATTCATCAGCTTTGGGTATTTAAGCGTAAGCGCGCTCTAAAATTTTCAATGTCCAGTTTATATGGCTGTTCGTTCCCTTCCCAGATCCAGACCTGAATTCTGCGCTGGGGCCATTCGTGACCACTGTGAGCAGAGATCTCGCAGGAGCGCACACAGGCGCACACAGGCACCCACGCGCTGCTGGGGTGGGCATCTGCAAAAACAGCAGCAGCAAACAGAAATGATAACACCTAGAACAGTTTCCGAATACAAAGACGGACGCAGTACAATCAGTACCATGCTTTCGCAGAACCATTTCACTGAAGTATTTACTTTTCTGTCTGCTGTGACTGCACTTTTAAGCTTTTCTTCCTGTATATTAATGCTTGTTTTCCCATTTAAGTTCTCGAGCTCTGGCTTCGTAAACGTGCATCAAATCCAAATGACATGTTTGCATGTGTATACTCAATGAACAACACAAATTATTTGTCCCTTGGGATAAAGGACTTGAAAATACAGATGGTCTTGATACAGTCTGATAAGAATGTAAACAGGAAAATATCTTTGTTGACTTATTTCTTAGTAATCAGTAATAATTAGTTATTGTCTAGAGATGAATTATATTATTTCATAAACCTTGCAACAAACAATAGCTAAATGAAATCAACTTTGACTTTCTTAGGATTACTAAAGATAACATCAGATAACTTCCTCAGCAAAGTAACAAAAGCCCATTCTCCATTCTCTATTGTTTTTTTTGTCTATGTCAAATTCAAAGACAAAAATCAAGATCACGAAAAGCGTCACAGAATTTTATCTTGCCCCTCACTTCTATGGTTTTGCAACTGGGCTATTTTATTGCTTTTATTTTATTTTATTTTTTAGTGTGCTTTTGCATTCGTCAAATTACCACCCTCATCAGATGTCAATATTAAATCTGTTGAGTGGTTTTAGTTCTTCTGAACTAATTTCTCTTTCTCACGACTTCGACCAATTATTTCCACCCCAGGAATTATGTTTGGTGTCTTGCCTTCAGTATGTTATGTTCTCCTTCCGCGTTTCAGCTGAGCAAACCCAAACAAAACATTTTTCCCTGTTTGTGGTTGTTCCATACACTGATTAGATTCCAGACAGTCCTATCTATCTCTTGTAATGACTTAGCAACTTTTCAAGAATGTTTCAATTTGTGGATTAATATTGGCAAGAAACTAATAGCTGAGCTGTATTTGGCTTTGGTAACACTGTCATATAATGCTAATCCTTTCCCTGACTTCGAGCGTGAGGGAGTCGCAAAGTTACTATGAAGGTCTGCACGTACAGCTCTCTTCACATCAGGGCAAATCAAATGCAAAAATGCTCACGGGGAGAAAATGCTCACTATCCAGGGCTCCTCCACCAGCCGAAGCAGCCCTCAGACATGTTCAGTGTCATCTCTTTTTATGTTTGATACGTTGGTAGCTCACATTAAGCAAGAATGGCTTAGCCAATTGGTCGAGTGCAACGCTGGCTATCTGTCTTCAGGTTGCTGTTGTTGTTATTATTTATTTATTTAGGTATAATTTCAGAAATAACAGGTATGCGTTTTTATTTTTCCAGGTGTAAAGCAATTAGATCTTAGGTTATATTTTCTAATACGTCTGTTAGTGTGCATTAAAATAGAATAGAACGTAAATTCTATTTCCCCTGCATAGTCAGCTACCTAATGCAGAGTGCTTTGTGGTCACTTTCTTGCAGAACTTGCTTGAACCTGTAAGAATTCATGTTTTCTTGCAGTGAGGTGGCTCTATGGTGTAACTAAATGTGAGCAATCAGTTGAAAAAAATATTCGTTAATGACTATATCTGTGATGGGCGAAACTATCTGAACATCTGTGTTGGTAGTAGGTGACTCTGAGTCAGGGCAGGTGGTGTTTGCTGAGGTTGGTGTGCGAGCTGATTGGAAAAAAGATATTTTCTATTGCATATAAGGTGTCTGAGGACGATTCAGATGTTATGGAGACCCCTATGTTGTTCTACAGCACGTCCACCAGTGGCCAGAAACTACGCAGTTTGCCTTACAGCTTTGTTTAATATAAATCGAAATAGTCTCTGCAGCTGTCCTTTTTGATATGGGAATAATCAAAGTAGCACCTTACTGGAAAAGCTTAACTAATACAGAAAAATATCAAGTGGAAATACTGAAAATAAGAGATACTACATGCTGACACGTGGATTGGTATTGATATATGAAACTGTCATGCTCATCTACAAGAACTGCTCGTCTTGCAAAGCTGGGCTCTTTAACTTACTAGTGTTTGACCTCTTGATAGATGAACTCAGCACAACTGTGTAGATGGGGGGTTTAGAGGGGCCAGAGTTTGCCTCAGTCACTGATAGCAGTTTGGGAATTTTAAAAAGGAGAGGAATGCCTCAGTCAGGTCTGCCAACCAAAATGTCACACAGGATGGAGACATCTTCACCTGAGAACTGGCCTGGGGTATGTAAATCTACTCTACAGGGTAAAAATCACTGTGTGATTGCCCTTTTCTGAAAGCTTTCAGAGGAGACTGACCACATCCTGGGGACAAATTACGGGAGTCACATAGCAAGACCTAGCAGCCCCCACTGGACTTTCCATCAGCCCACGGCAAAATGCCTGCTTCCATCAAGCTGCCCGCTTCCTACCTGCTTCTGCTGACGGAATAGGGCCCAGGAGTACAAGTTCGCCCAGGGCAACATGACATTTACCTGCATACTGCCTAGGAATGAAGTCTACTGCCAAACTGGGCTGTAGTTCCTCACTGACCGACTAGAAGCTGTGAGCTCAGCACCTGGGGGATAACTTTGGGTCGCATTTATCTATAAAACCAAAAAATCCCTTGGGTGAATAAGGCACATGCATATTCTCCTTCTGCATAAAACTGATTAAAAAAATATCATGCTAAGAAAGAAAAGATAACATGCCCATATTATAGCTATTTCCTCCTAATCTTCTCAGCATTCCTTCAGAATTCAGGTACAGGAATGAGGGAACAAATCTATCCTCTGGATTTGAAGAAAATGCATCTTCAGTCTCCAGCTGTCTGCCATGGATTCTGTCCAACACACTTGTCTGTCTTAGTCTCTCAGCTTTGTAAGTGGGGGTAATATTAATTCACCTTTGTAAAGTGCTATGAATCCTTTAGGTGGAAAAAGTGCTGTGTATGTCGAACGCTGAACTTGATTTTGGCAGGTAAGTGAAAAAATTGATTTTGAGCCTATATTTATTTGCAGTTTTAAATTGCACTAACTTCCTTAGGTTTACTCCAAATGCCCAAACGTGTAATTGATAGGAGAATTCATCCCATACCTTCTTATAGACCGCTCGTCTAACCACTGAACTACAGCGGGCTAGCAGACAGCAGAATCTGGCTCCTTGTATCTCAAGTTGTTTTCTAAAACCAATAAAATCAGCTTCACTTTTATAGATTATTTTTTTTTTGACAAACTGCTAAAATCTAGTGGTTTTTTTTAATATGCAGAGCAGAAATTTCACTGTGTTGCAAGAGAGTACAGTAAGGGGTAAATTCTACTCTCCGTTATTTGAGTAGGTAGATAACAAATCCATTGATATCAAAAGTGCTTCTTTAGGATTATCTTTTTGATCTGTTGCAGTACGGGTGTGAAATATATTTATTTCATTTTGCAACAGCTGACTTTTTTTGTAATGGCTGCTACAAGAAATATTGACTTTTTATCTTTTAATAAATAATATTTATAGATTTAGAAAAAATCATTAGCTATGAATTATAGCTACTGTAATCATTATAAATGCATTAACAACAAATGGTCAAGCCAAATTAGAAAAGCTCTATTAAAAATTAAATAAAAAGATGTATTGAGTAAACAGATGTCTCTTCACAGCAGACATATCCCCGCAGTTATTGACTGAAGCACTTTTAAGTATTAGGAAATGACCAACCATGACAAAACATTACTAAAATAATGCTCCATAAAATACAACTTGTAGTGTTGCCTTGATCGGGGACAATCAGGAAGCTAATTAACAGGTTTGTGCGCAATATTCTCAGAAATCCACTGGCTTCTATAAGGAGATCTAAATGACATGCTTAGAAAGAATTAAAGAGTTCAGGCAGCAAATTTTTTAAAAGAATAGCTATCATCCAAGATGACTGCACTTTAAAGGTGACCATATTGAGGTCCTTTTTTTAACCTTGTGCAGATAAAAGGTTCAATAGAACAGCAGAGAAGAAAATTGCAGCAAATGGACCCTGAAGTTTAGCAAGGGAGAGCCCTCAATTCCGATTTGAATCAACTCAAATAGAGCAGGGAATGTGTAAAATCTGGTAGGATCAGCCCCCCCGTTGCTATTAGCGTGTTGTAAGAATTTACTCAGCAAAGTACATGATATAGAAGGTATAATCCTACAGTGTCGATGGCCATGTTTAAAAAGTACATAAACAAGATTATACTTCAATTATTATGCTACTTTGCTTTTAGAGAGGGCTAAATCTGATGCTTTAGATTTAAAAGCAGGGCTAACTTCCAGGCTAAACCAAAGCTAGTTTAAGGAATTGAAATGGCTCCAGTTCTTGATTTAAAACAGGTTTTTACTCTCAGTAATCTCTGGCAGTAAACACACATATTTTTCTTTTCAAGATGGTTTATGATCAGTGATTTCAGTCCACTCCACATTACCCTACCACATGTCCTGAACTGCTTGGGACAATCCCAGATTAGGAAACGCATTCATAGGTCTCACACAAAGACTACTTTATACAGAAATAACAAAATGTCCTAACATCTGTTCACAGCCCATTTAGTAATAAGCTCATATACCTTGACACTTTCAAAGGTCTTCCTAGAAGTTACCATTATCTCTGGGAGACAAGGCAGCCAGGTGGGGTTTGCACACACACTTTCTTTTAAACTAAATCTTATTATTGCTGATGTTATTAAAGAAGCCATTAAATTCTGTCCTTGCTTCCAAGGTGGAAGACCTTAGCTCAAGCTGAATGGCTCAGTTGTGCGGCAGATCTGAAACACGCAGGGGCAGGGGTGAACACTCACTGCCTACCGTAAAGTTACAGCTACAGAAAACCATCATGTCCTGTCACGTGGGGAAGGAAGAGCCCTGATCAGGGAAAGGGAAACCCATGGCTAGTAACAGGTGATAGGAAACGAAAAAATGGCCTCAAGTTGCACCAGGGGAGGTTTAGACTGGATTTTAGGGAAAATTTTTACTCTGAAAGGGTTATTAAGCACTGGGACAGGCTGCCCAGTGAAGTGGTTGAGGCACCGTCCCTGGAGGTGTTTAAAAGACAGGTAAACATTCTGCTTAGAGATATGGTTTAGTGGTGTTTTTTGTCAAAGTTAGGTTGATGGTTGGACTGGATGATCTGAAAGGTCCCTTCCAACTTGGGCAATTCTATGATTACATGGAGCCATCTCTACACCATGGTCTCTTACACTGGTAGTCTCTTGAGAGACCATGAGCCACCCAAGCAAAAAGCAAGGTGGTATGGGGATGGTATGAGCTGTTGCTCTTTGACACTTATAGTTTCTATTTCAGACCAGAAGGAGGGTTTATGCACTCAGAAGTTTGAGTGTCTTTTTTTTCAGTGCTGGCAATTGCTCTAATAAAATGCCACTTCTCCCTATAAACTTGCTGCTCTGACTCCTTCACATAATTCTTAACAGCAAATACCCATCAGCAGGATGCCCATTAAGCACTGAGATGACCACCATTCAGGATTTGGCCTATCTGGACAGCAACAAACTGTTCTGTAATCTGGGTCTTTGCTTTTCTAATACTGGAATGATAAAGTTTATTGCAGTTTTAGTGCCCATTAGGAAGTTGCCTTCCCACAGATACCCTGATTTAATGTGAGACAGTTGATTTATTACGAGCCACAATGTGAATACTTGTTTTCACCTCCTTCCCGTCTCCACCCTCAACTCCCATGTGTTCTGGTTGAAAAGTTCTGCAGCATCTATGTGCCATCATCATCAACATATACGCCGCTCAACCCTCTTTGTAAGGGTACCTCTAAACTGAGAGCCAAAGCCTTCAAGCTGTACAGTCTGAGCCACCTAAACTTGTCACATTAATGCTATTTAGGCATATGTTCATGACCCAAAGTGGTATTTTTCATTATAGTAGAGGTACACTGTTATAAACAAGCAACACAAAAAATCTACCAGTTTTTGGAGTGCTTAATGCTCAGAATAGTTTCTAATTTAAGACAACTCCTTGAGGAAAGAGGGGGTACTGCGAGTAAAAGCAATAAAACCTCCTGCAAAATCATTCATTAAGCCAACAATTGAACTGTACATATTAAGTGATACAACTGACATACATCTGGGTAATTTAAATCTATTAATATTCTAGTGGGAAAAATGCTCACTGCTGCTTCTTGGCCTGATGCAGATCAAAATAACTGCTGTGCCCCACTTAATGTCACGTGGTAACTCTTACGCTCCATCTGAAAACACGATAGAGATATATAAGAAATAATAACAGGAAAGAGAAATTACAGGGTATGATGCACAGTAGAAGAGAGATGTTTTCAGCTGAGATTTGAAATCAGATTGAGAGTCAATGAGGTAGAGAGATAAAGAAAGGCTGTTCCAGATGGTGGGAACTGCAGAGCAGAAGGCTGTCTTACCACCAATTAATTTAATGAAAGCCACCCACCAGTTTCCCATCCTGACTTTTTTCCCCAAACGATGTTAGGCTCATACCTCATGGTGTGAAACCACAAGAACCCAATGTGAAAAATTCCATGCTCTCAGCATGCCGTGGTGAGAAAGTCCCATGTGCAAATCCATCTGCAGGAAGGCCTTGCATTCAGACAAATGCCTTTCTCTCACAAATGTCACTTTTAAGTCCAACAGATGATCCTACAGGAGCCCGTGCCTGCATGGTGATGAGGACCTCCATCCCCAGATAGCTCCGCACATCTTGGAAGTCGCTGCTCATCACCGAGTGCGGTCTAGTAGAGTAGGATGGGTGCTGCTCTTTAGGCAGAGGGCAGCATACAAGGAAAGGTTTCACAGGTTTTCGTGGGTGTGCTGGGAAGTAGAATCACAGAATGGTTCGGGTTGGAAGGGACCTTAAAGATCATCTCCTTCCACCCCCCTGCCCTGGGCTGGGACACCTCCCACCAGCCCAGGCTGCTCAAAGCCCCATCCAGCCTGGCCTTGAACCCCTCCAGGGATGGGGCAGCCACAGCTTCTCTGGGCAACCTGTTCCAGTGTCTCACCACCCTCACAGGAAAGAATTTCTTCCTAATATCTAATCTAAATCTCCCCTCTTTCAGTTTTAAACTGTTACCCCTCGTTCTATTGCTACATTCCCTAACAAAGGGTCCCTCCTCATCTTTTCTATAGGCCCTCTTTAGGTACTGGCAGGCCACTGTAAGGTCTCCCTGGAACCTTCTCTTCTCCAGGCTGAAAAACCCCAGCTTCCTCAGCCTGTCTTCGCAGGAGAGGTGCTCCAGCCCTCTGAGCATCTTAGTGGCCTTCCTCTGGACTCGCTTCAAGAGATCCATGTCCTTCTTACGTTGGGTGCCCCAGAACAGTTCATATATAATATCTTTCCCTGATGCGAGGCCACGCCAGCTTACACGGCACATCATGGCGTGGTGGGTTCAGCCTTCTACACGAGCATGAGATGCAGAGGGCTGATACCACCATAAGGCAGCCCAGCTCTTCAGCTGAGCCCCAAGGGAATTCCTCCCATCCAGGGCTGGGTACACACACACATCATGTTAATGTGGTCCTTCAGAGGACTCTTATACCTCCGAAGTTTAATGCAATATAAACCGACCACTGTGATAATTATGGAATTCAGAGAAGCAAATGTAAATATTAATCATATGATCTACATACTGTAAGAAGAGAAAGCCTTGCATCAAATAATATTTCTAAGCACAGCTTGTCAAAGCAGGATAATTCCTGACAGCTAAACTAACAGTTCATCTGACAACATCAACAGCTCATCCTGAAGAAAAGAGCTTTGCCCTGTCCTATGAAGCCCATCAGAATGAAACTATTTCAGACAAGACATAGAAGAGAAGGTTCAGAAGTCATGCTCAGCTCAGCCTGGGGCCTCTTCTCCTTTGCACAGAGGAGCTTTCACTGATCTTACCAGCACAAAGGTAGGAGAAACAGTCTTTCAGACATTTGGATCTCAGGCAGCACAGAGCTTTCTAGGTTGGCAGCAAAGCCTTTGTTTTCACATAGAAGCCTACAGGTACCCCTTATAAGTCAGCTTGCAGGATGAAGCGTCCCTGAACCATCAGGATTCAGTGGTCTCCTTCAGCTTCAGTTTCTGGATGATTTCCCCTCCATGTCTGGAAGATCTGATTTTTGTGTTATCTGATTTCGAAGCAAGGTCTGTGTTTGTGGTAGCAATCACAAATATTTGACTGTATGTAAGTGAAAAATAGAAGCTGATTTAGTTATGGCTGCTTCCTCAATGGATAGCGGTTAAAAGTTTTGGGATATATGTCCACTGAACAACAAAGCACCAGTACATGCTCTCAGTTAAATCCATGACCTTCAAGTGATTTTGGGGTAAAACTGGAATAATGCATGAGTCTTCTCCCAAACACTGTAAATGTAGATTCATAACATTATCTTATTTTATTCCTTTGCATAATTCTACTTATCACAACTCTAAAAAAAATTAGATAGAAACTATTAAAGAAGTGATGACAAAAATGCCATGTTAGATTTCCATTTATTTTATCATTAAAAAGATTTACAGCCTGTACTGATATCAGATTATAAAAATTAGGGACCTCCATAAATTAAAAGGGCTTGCTCTTGCTGAGCTATAATAAGGGAGCTAATATGTCAGATTTGAAAGGTCTAAGAATCAGAAAAACAAGCATCAATGAAAAGTGAGATCTCAAAATCATTTAAAGAGATTTAAAAAGCAGATTCTTGAAGAATGCAATGAAATATTAGTAGAAAAAGGTAACTTGCCAAAATAAGTGCACTAATCCTCCTCTTATAATAGCCTTCATGGCAGAATTAGTAACACTCTTTTTTCTTTTCATTAAACAGGCTCTGATATAATGACATTGAATTCCATGCAAATATTCACTTCTTTAGGAATAATTTATTGTAGCTTTACTGGAAAATTTTAGCTGGATCTTAAAAGGTTTTATGGCCTCAATTATAGCACTTTTACTCCTAATAATCAATATTGATTTTACCCTATAATCCTTTTTAAAGTTTCTCTTGTTTTACATAGAATCCAAATCTTGAGTGAGTTTATAAAGTGATAATATTTTCATTCTAAAATCATATTCTTTTAGATAATTATTCCAGCTCCTCAATAGCTACTTCTGCTATAACACTAAAGAGACAAACCAAATCTTACTTCCTTTGTGAGTGGGAAGGAAATGCAGTGTAAGGCAGCAGGAGAAAGACGGCTAGTTAGCAGGGTTGTGCAGTGACCCGCTGTTGCATGTTCTCATTGTGCTCCAGACCTTCATTCACTGTATCACAGAGCCTGCGTCTCATCTGCAGTTGCAGCCTACACTCCTGCTGCAATGCCCCAGAGAGAAACCTCAGGAAACGCTACACGCTCACCTACATGGAGCTTTCACAACGCACTCCTCCTAGGAAACACAGCCTTCTGAATCCGCTCCATGTATCAGAAGCAAGGGATCTGTGTCTCCCCCCTGCTCCTCTGCACAACCAGGCTTTTCCAGCACTACAGTCTTCTCAGGAGCTGTGACACTGCTGCCTCTGAATGGTGACTTCTCAAGCCAACACACAGCCAGTTATCACCTCCTGCAGATGCCGTAGCATTTAGCTAACCTTCCTTAGCATTAACACTTGTGTGCGCGAAGAGTCTGAGCCACAGAGAGTGCCTGCTTTTCAGGTCTGCTGCCCCTGCCCAGGCTTCTCCCAGTGACGGGCAGCGACGAGGTGCCGTCACACAGCGGGTCCTGGTGCTGGCCAGAGCTGGGAGCTGTGGAGAAGGCTGTGGTTCAGGCAGTCGGCTGCCTCTTGCCAGTCCCGCGAGGCATAGCTTCCTTGTTCTCTCCATTGAGCAAAACAGTGAGGAAGAGATGCACTTTGATCGGTTAGCTGCTTGTTTTATTCAGCTTTAGACAGATAAATTTTGACTCACTTTCCCTGGAGGAGGGCAGTGGTCGAGTGAGATCCTTGAAGGCTTTGTCTGCAATAGGCATCTCTGTTTATATTTGCCAGGAGGATCTCCATTTTCCGCTCGAACTATAAGCCTCCTTGCTTTTTCTAATATAATTAAATGATGACAAACATATATACACATAATTTAAATATTTACTTGTTTTTTCAACTAGGAAGAATAAGAAACAAATGTATGACAAACATTATATGAAAGGAATAGTATATGGAAAATGTCTGTGACTGTTTCTATTGACTTATACACCTGCTTTGTCGGTTCTTTTACTCTGTCCTTCTGCTCCCTTACACCGGGTTTATTTCAGCATCTTTGGAAATGAAAAGATCCCCTTTTGTTTCAGAATTAGTATTTGACTGATGAAAAGAATGAACCCCAGGGGCTGTCTTTTCCAATCAGGCACTGTACAAGCACTCGAGCTGACTATGTTCTGCAGAACATTGAAAACATGGCATGCCCAGGAAATGTTTGCCATCACATTAGTGATGCTGTAATGGGCACCACAAATCACCTGGACATTAATAGAATGAAATCACTTACTGCCTCTGAAAGCAGCTTTATTCTCAGTTGGTGTCCTGAAGGCACCATGTGTGCAGTCTAGAGTTTCTACCACAAAGGAGAAATTTTCAAATATCATGAAAGTCCTGTTTTACTTGCTGCTTTTGGAGTTTGTTTAAGTCTCGACTGATTGTTTCTGATGGCAATCCCTTAAACACAGCTAGTGTTGGAAAAAAACCACTTAAAAAAAATTAGTTGTCTTACAAACTTTAGGTGAGCTCTGATTTTTCTAAAAGCTGTGGCAGGACAGGATGCACATGACTTCTAATGACTGCCCTCGCTCTCACTTGACTGCAATAACGCATCAAATGTGTTCCTTTATCCTGTTATTGCTGGTTTGTAATTTGATCATCAGACAGATCTGAATTCTCTCCAAGCTGTTCCAACGTGTCTGTAACAGAAGCAGAGGTACCTACATGCACTTCCCATTTTGCTCAGAAAACAGAACAGCTTCAATGATCACAGCCCATGCGAAGCAGACAGCAGTGGTTAAATTAACTGTTGTGATCAAAGAAATGGGCTGTTAAAAATACCTGATTTCCTACTAGAGAAGACTTTTTAATTGTGCTTCTGGTGCCTAGAACACGTTGAATTTTTTATGAGATAATTCAGGTAACAGTCCATTAGAAAGTGTATTTGATTTAGCCTGAGGAAGTTTGGGAAAAGGGAGCGTGCTCCGGTGTGAGCGGTGGCTGTCCTCCAGCCCCTGCCCCTGCCAGGGCTGCGCTTCCCGGGCAGCAGAGCGAGCTCCGTGCCCTCTCCTCTGTCCCCACAGCGCACACAATGCCTGGATGCACACCGAAATAAACCGCAGGTTACATTAATATATGGAGGTGTGAGCTACAGCCACTAAAAGCCCACTCAGCTTTCCTTGTTCCAGGAGCAGTATCCTCTGCAGCTAAACTCAAGAGATCTCAGGAGTCAAATCCTTTACTGTCCATAAAATAAAATATAATAGCCGGCATCTCAGGCTTCTCTTTCTGTTTTAAACTTATTTTCACTTTGTATTAATAGAACGTTTGTTATACTATGTTCAAGAAAGCATCTAGTTTCTCCAGTGCTACTCTAGCAATCAAATTGATAGCTGTAAAACAGATAAATAGGAGCTGTACACCACCGTTTCTGCTAGCCCATTTTTCATTTTTTGAAATAAACCCCCCAGAGTCTTTTCGCAGAATAAATTGAAGATAAAAAAGTTATCTTTTGACGTGGATAGTTTGAACATGTCAGATTTGTGAAGCATTTTTTTCGGCTAGCTTAGCACTCTGCCTTTTGAAGGCACATAAGGCAAAGCACAGCTGTCAGAATTTTTTAAAAAATAGTTGTATAGACAAAATTAAGTAGCTCTATTAAAAGCAGAGGATCTAGAAAGTCAGGTTCCACTCTCCTTGTTAATGCCAGGCAGCATTTCACTCCACAATTCTTCCTTACTGAAATCAATGAAATTACTTGGGAAGAGGGGACAATACTCAGTGTGAGGAAACACCCCTAAATCTGGCCTTAACTCTTCTGCTCTTGGCAGTGAAGCTGCCCTTACGACCCAGGATCCAGCAAATGCCCCTCACTCTGTGCCCCTCGTTCCAAATAGGAGAGAAGAATAACATCCTGCACAGATCTGAGCAGTGGGCGCACTGGGGGACCCATTTATTTTGAGCAGTGCTTTTACTTCTTCAAATTATACTGTGAAGGAAGGAAGGGAGCTTTGGCTGAGATAGAAGCAATAAGGAATGCCCTTTTCCTTTCCCCATCCCCTGTTCCTCTGCAAAGCTAAAGACTGAATATATTTTTTCATTACGTTTATAAGCAAAATATGAAGTTTAAGCATTGCAGAAGGGACTGTTTTTGTACACAATTCTGCTTCATGGTAAGCTATAGAAGCTTAATTACTTTCAGCTCTTGGAAGTCTGGTCATATCTGGATCTGAAATCATAGATCGGAGATTATTAAAGTTAATAATTCACACTATAGTGCTGCTTGATTTTAATTTTCCGTGTAGATCTTCAACAGTTCAGACAAATATGTGGCAAAGATGATTTTACATTGCTCTAACTTCCTTAAACATTCTTCAAGTCTACATTTGCACACCTAAGAGCCCAAACTGTTGAAGTTTTATTCTGCTCATGCTTCTAGACAATGGAACTACTGATTTCATTTAAATCATTCATGACTTATTACATAAATTAGGAGATGTCAAATTCTCCATCCTGCTATCTGAACCTGTTTTACAGAAACCAAATGGAGGGCAGGGACACAGTGGGATCAGGGATTTTTGGGAAATAATGAATTAAATCAACAGCTTTCAGTCAGTTTCTTTACTGCTGTTCCTAATGGGTGGTTAGTATCTTTGTTCCAGCATGCCTGCATTTTTGGTGCAGTGCAGTCCCTCAAACTCCTCACAAAAGCAATTATTGATCAGAGAGAGTCCAAAACCACCAGGCAGGATAAGGTCCTGTGAAGTTTAAATCTATCTCAGTGCAGGAGAGGAGGGGAGGAGTAAGATTGGTAATTTTGCTGAAAGTATCCATTTATTTGAGAAATTAGTAAGTCTCAGTGGTTCTTGTTATTAAATTTATAGTCATAAAGAAGGGAAATCTCTCTAGTTGTACCGCATTTGTAGTGTTAAAGCTTCTCTTGTTACAGGAAAATATACAGTAAAAAGAAAAGAATCCTCCCTTTGGAAAGCTGTTGTACTAAATATGAAGACTGAATTCAGTTCTTAAAGTCCAAGATGAAGGTATTTTTCCCTGATCTGTCAGGAATATCACTGCAGCCTTTTATTTAGAAGTCACTGCCGACGGTGACTTGCCATCTTATTAACTCACACAGGGGCATCATTTCACCACCAATGTGCTGATCATCCTCTTCTCACCCGCAGAGCCACTAACCCGTGGCCAGCTTTTGGCAGATGGGCTCTTGCTCAACTTGGCCCGCGGAAGTCGTCACAATGATTTTACATAGGAAAGTGATAAATCCAGCGCAGGTGTACAGGCCTGCTTCCTCAGAGACTTTACTACTAAGCTGCTGTGAATCAGGGGCTATGCCATCAGCGTGATAAGAAGCACCAAGCACAACAGGGCTCTGACTAGAGCTTTTAAAAGCCCTGAGTTAATAGCATGAACAGTAAACATGATCAGTTCTGCTCTGTGGTGTAAATTAGACTAGTTCCATTCATGGAAATTAAATAAATTTAGTGGCGTAACTGAGCTAAGAATTTTGGTCAATGACGCTACCTTGAATTTCTTAGTAAAAGCTAAAGCAACAGTAGCGTGGCTTATTGTGGCTAAAGACAAGGCCATTCCTGAAAGGTGAAAATAGCCATATCTCAAATGAAAAGTAGTAGGTGAGATGGGAAGTTATGGCCTTTCAATTAATGGAAGAAAGGATCCCAGTTATCTGTGAAAGACTGTTGCACTGTTCAAATGACAGAAGGTATTGTATGGCAATGCTAGAAGACATTCATAAGAACTGTTAGCATAAAGCAACAATATGGATTACATTCCTTGCATCCTAAATGTGTAATTAAACTCTTTTAGTACTCTTTGGTGATGTAAATTTGTCTTTATTATATGTAATATTACTCTAGTAAAGACCATCTCAAGGAAATAAAGAAGGCAACTAGTCAAAGAAATTAAGAAAGAGGCATAGGGTGAATTCCTGATCCTTCTGAAATTTACAGCAAGGACATATCGCTAATGACTTCTGATGTTGATCTGCATGTGCATAGATTTAGAGACTCTCACACTGTTCCAGTAAAGAAGGAGGTTTTGTCTGAGTCAGAGAAACTGTATCTATCTGCTGATAATCTGTTAATACTATGGAGTGGATGTAGTCAAACTGTCACACCAGGAGAATACCAAAGGTAGATTGAGGTGATTAATGGACAGCCCGAACAGGCTGTGCGTAGGAACATCCCCACTGCCATTTACATAGATCTGAACACTTCAGGTAAGACATGCGATGATGGCCAGACCTGGGAAGAATCAGGATTTAGGCTCCCAAATTCATCTAACCTGTAGGTTGAGATGGCAATGGAAGATGACTGGTCTGGTAGGAATAGAAGGTCCTAGAGAAAGGGAAAGAAGTCTGGATAATGGTTTTGGCTGAAAGCAGTGGAAAAGGATTTCGTCTTGGTCTGTATGTTCCTGCATACAGACTTTTGTGCAAAAATAAATGGAACTACCCATGTAACGGAAATTGCCCTGCTTCTTATAGAATCTGGCCTTAAAAAGGTTCCTACCTCAACTAGGTGAAAGCCATCATTTTTGCCTTCATTTTCCCTCTGAACATCAGATTGAGCATTAGTGAGGCAGTGTCCTGTGAAAGGAATTTCCCTTCACTTAAAAAAAAATCAGCTAAAATATCTCCTGACAAATATATTGAGTGAACCCAGTAATGGTTTTCATTTGCTGATGTTCACCCAGTAAAGAAAGGAAGCGGCACCCTTCCTCTCAAAGGAAATGAAGAACTCTGTTCTCAGTATGGGGGTGTACGGGGAAAGCTAATTACTTTTTCCATGCCAGGAGAGAAATGACATGTGGCTAGAAAGAAATGCGAATTCTGGTGACCCTGTGACCTCTGCAGAAATGTGACCTTGGCCTGTAACGAACTGCGCATCGTGGTGGGGACGTGCATGGTGCAGGGGGCACGGGCTCAAAGGCAATGAGAAAGAAGTATAGCTCGGGAGCCAGAGAAAACCAGATAAAGGGAAGGGGCATGACGTGAAGTAGTCTGTGTTTCTGTATGGCCATGCTTCCTCAAGCCAGAAATCCACTAAGCAGGCACGAAATGATTGTGATTTTTGTGAAGTTTGATTGTGGATTAAGCGTTGCAAAATACCGTTTTCCAAAGTGGTACTTAGAAAAACTTGTACCATCAAGAAGCAAACAAAGCACTGTTGTTCTTGTTCCTTTAGCTCTGAAGCATAATTTCCAGCTGTTAATCACTATTTGAGAACCTTCTATTTCCCTACCACTGGCAACTGTCACTTGTAAATTGATTTTTTCCCCCTGATCCTTGGCTTGTCATTTTCAGCTCCAGTCCTCTACAACTGGTCCCAACGGAAATTTTGTACCAGTAAATTACCGACAGGCCTGGGAACAGAGCTCTCAACACCCCACTCTTCATCCAGCGCTCTCAGAGCGATGCCTCACCCTGTTCACGCCGGCATGCTGGTGTTCCTGCTGTAATTGGAGCATGGCTTTCCGTGAGCATAAGCGTCTGGGGCTGGCGGTTGGAGATAGAGAGTAGGACATGTTTCTTAATTAGCTCTTGGGGACTGCTGTTCTTTTTCTCTTAGGTGTTTTCCAGGAACAAAATGTTTCCCCTGGTAATAGCAAAGATACTTTTATAGTCAGACCCTCTTCTTCCCCCACAGGCAGTTTAGTTAGGATTGGCCACCATGTGTTGGATTATTGCACTTAAATTTCAAGAGAAAGCATCAACGTAGGAGGAAAGCGTCACACAACAATTACACAAGTACGTGGAAAAATGTATTTAAACTTATGTTTAAATACAAAAATACAGAGAAAATGACATCCTGAAATACAAAACATAATGGTAACTCCAGAGAGAAGAACGTGGTGAGGAAAGAAGACAGTAAATAAAGATAATTTAAAAGAGTAAAATTGCTGTTTTAGAGGAGGACAGTAGTAATTCATTAAACTATTTATAAAACCCACAAGATCTACTATGCATAAATGAGCACTGCAGGAATTTTCATACAAACTACTGTACAGGGAATGCATTGCAAGTCCTTATAATATTTATTTGCTTCCTGTATTCTGTTTGTTTTTTAAGACTCCTGTGTCTGTCATGCCTAGGAATCAGACATTGTAGCCCTGTCCTCTAGCAAGCCATCCTTATAATCTGCAAAAGGTAAGCTAATGAATAGTCTTTAAATGAATTAGTACACAGGAAAATAATTTAACTTTATCATAAGGTAGCCGCAGATTAAGCAAAAACAAAATTAAAGCTTTGGTATTTATTCCATGTCATCTCGTCCTCATTATTGCAAATATATTTGACTTTGTTACATAAAAACCAGAAAAAAGTCCATTTTCTTCTAAAATGAGTCTCTTTCTCATGTTGTAGATATAAACCCCCCTTGCTTATCTCCATTATAATGAGAGTTAACAGCAAAGTTGGTTGCTGAAGCAGCTGTATCAAGGGACACAGAAGATTCACTCCTCAAGGGTGGAAAAGTCTCCTTTTAGATTGATCTCAGATACAATAACCCTTTTCTTCCCTTTCTTCCTTCTCTGAGCTTCAGCCAGGCAGTTGATGGGGTAGTCAAACATCTATCCTACTGACCAAAGACCTTCTTGAGTTTTTATATATCGAAATATACATACTAGCTTTTTAATATAGACAATACGTATTACATTGATTAACTTGACTCCAGGGTTTGAAGTTACATACACCCCCTGCCAACCTAATATCTGAACAAAACTCCCACCAACCAACAAAACCTGGAATAAAAAGGAAATATTTGTTTGTATCTGTTATGAGACACTTATTTTAATTGTGTGTGTTTGTTTTTAAAGGAGTATGAAAGTGTTCGTGATAAACTAGGCAAAAAGCCAAAGTTTTATTAAAAAAAATAGAAACACAATTGCTAGACCTGTTTGGAGTTGGTCATTCAATGATCCGAACCTGTAGGACTGAGATAAATTACTTGTGGTAACATTTTCCTCTTGGAAAATCACAGATGAGACTAAATGAGACGTTTTATATATATAGTAGCAAACAGTCATAGGTACATTTCATTTTGAAAGTCCCATCTGTCTTACAGCCCAAACAGTTTTTGACACCACAGAATGATTGCTGCACTTCACGTTATATGAAAAGGTAGTAAGGGTTGATATACACCAGGGCTCTAAACATCAGAGCTCCATTTTACTATACTGAGCATTTATTCTAAGGAACTGGGCTAAAAAAAAAAAAAGGAAGAAAAGATAGATTAATAATTTATATTCATTGCCCTAAAAATATGATCAAGATTTGATTTCAAGACTCTGAGTTACCTAATCCCTAGAAGGATCGTCTGATTCATAAATTCAAGCTGCTGCTTTTTTTTTTTTTCATAGAAAAGTAAACAAAATGTATGAATGTGATTTATCGTTTGATCACATTTTAATTGATTGCATTAAAGCTGCAAATATTAAGGGAACTCAGCCTGTGTACTTGTTGGAGCCTGATTCAGCATGCGTCTTAAAGCTAACTGTGTGTGGCAATCCACAGTCAGTAAGGTTTAAATTAATAATATAGACTTAAATAGTACCATCAAAGCAAAGAGTTAATTGATTTCCTATTTGGAGTATGACACTGGAACGCCACAAGAGCTCAAAATGATTGTTACCATCACCAGGAAAATAAGTGCAGAGTTTATTCAAGATTAAAGAGGGATTAGTGTGCTGTCTCATTGCTTAATAAAGAGCTACCAGCAGTACGCTCAGGCACAGCCACAATTACCTTCCTTATCAAGGCACTTGCAATTACTTTATCTACAGTCTGAAGAAGCATTTATTTCAAAGATTCAGGTTATGCCTCTGAGCAGACACTGGTTGGACCCTACACATTCCACGATCGCATCCAATGGACAGAAGCATATTAGCTACAGTCCCCCCAGAAGGATCATTTATGTGACTCTGAAAGGTAAACAAAAGAGATTTTTCCTTTAAATGATTCATAAAATTCCACTATAGATTATTTTAGCCCATTGAATCCATACAGGAAAGAATTGCCTACTGGATATGGAAGACGATTTTGTATCAGACAAAAGAATCATATTTTCTCTGTTATAAAGATCGTTTCTGGAATGCTTGCGTAGTTGTAAAAGACTCCCAGATCCACTGTGGGGAGTAATTTCTGGTACTGGTCAGTTTGCTGCAGGAGTAAAGTCAAGGTTTCATCTCCGTTCTACCCTTGTGTGGCTTTGTAGGCTCTGGTTTGCCTTGGTATCACCAGCACTACCGAGGGTGATGTACTGCTGACTAAATGGCGGTTGTTTGCTACTTTTGGTCCCCATTTGGAGGCATTTGGGGGGGATTGATCAAAGAAATTTGGACTGGAATGAGAGAGCAATTGTATGGGTCTTTCCCAATTTCTGGAATGTTGTTTCTAGTGGTCGTTGGAACAAGAGTTTTCCTTTGAAATTTTTGCTTGCAGATGCAAAGGATGGAAGCTAAGGAAAACCAACAGAATAAATCCACCTCCTTAGCATTCTGACTTTGCAGCAGTGCTGTGGAAGGGCCTAAGTCTCCATAGAAAACCATAACAGATAAAAGATTAATTTTAGTATTTGATGCGATCCAAACCAGTGTACTATGCTAAAGCTCAGCATGTCCTGGTAGACTATAACAGAGCAAGTTATAAAGGAAGGCGCATACAATATCCTCTTTACACATTCCTAATGAACAGTGTGAATTCGTTGCTTTCAGAATAACAGATGATTTAATTGAATCTGTATAATCTAATGTAATCAATCTCATTTAACTAAATGTCACACAGTCCTTTTCACCGAGAGGCAGTTTATGTACACACACCAAGGAGCAGGACCAATTTCGGAAACCCTTACTAGCGTGGGATCAGTTTTCATGAGTTGCTCAGAAGAAGCAGTGCAGTTCTATTGTGATTCCAACTTAACGCTAAAAACACTGTCTTCCAGAAATATTCAAAAGGCTATAGTCTAACAGCAGAAAAACATAACAAAAAATTATAAAAAAAAAAGAAAAACCCCTGTACTTACTATACTCAACTTGAGTTTTAAACAAAGCAAAAGGTAGGACTGAATAGACTTTTAAGACTTTTTTTTTTTTTTCCCCAATGAATAAATTGCAGTTTTCCAGGGCTCAAGCACAGTTTTCAGTTTCGGTATATTGCTAAATTTTCCATCATATATTTCATACATTTTAGGACAAGAGGAAACAGGTTCAAGTTATGTCAGGGCAGGTTTAGATTGGATATGAGGAAACATTTTTTCACTGAAAGGGTTATTAAACATTGGCACAGGCTGCCCAGGGAGGGGGTAGATTCCCCATCCCTGGAGGTGTTTAAGAAAAGGGTAGATGAGGTACTGAGGGACATGGTTTAGAAGTGGTTTTTGTCAGGGGGGGGTAATGGTTGGACTGGATGATCTTGAAGGTCCCTTCCAACCTCACCGATTCTGTGATTCTGTGATTCTATGACCTTGCAGCAGTCTAAGGGCTGTTGCGAACATGGTTGAGTATTTCATACTCAGGTCAAACCCAGCTGGTTTACCTCCACACGCCTCCCACCAGCAGTGTTTGAGGTGTCTCCTGTCTGGAGAGCAGCACCCTCCCCGGCCCTTGCCCTGGGGCTCCTGTCTGCTCAGCTGCCCGCAGCTCACCCGCACTCGCCACTCACCGCCTCTGCTTCTGTTATGGAGAAACTCAGATGATTTAATTGCTAAGCCTTTGTCAAACGATGCACTGCAGGATATGGGATGGAAGGCTCTGCCCAGGCAGGCAGGTTTGTGGCCAAGGCTGTCTTTCTCCACCATGGGAACAAACACGGTTTTGATGCCACCAGGAAGCTATGGGAATGACAGTTTTTTTCCTTTGCTGTGCCAGATTTATTTATTATAAGATGCCAAAGGCTGAGCACTCACTTTCATCTAGCACGGATTCGTGTTCAGCGTGCACCAACCCCGGCCTAGGTAGACAAGCAGAATTATTAAATAAGGTTTCTAAAGGAAATAAATGTGAATGATTATTCTTCAAAGAAAATGCAAGGAGTGTCTTTTTGTTGCATTTTCCTGCAAAGGAGAATGTGTGGGGTGTAAAACTTGAAAATGAACTTGTTTAGCCATGTTAATGCACCCAAAGAATTCCACTGAGTATTCATGATAGGTTTAATATTCATCTTGTTTTAACTGGAAATTAATCCTATCAGAAGGATTTGAAGCAAGGGAAAATCCTTAAAAAAAGAAAGTGACTTGGGAGCTTAAATTTCTGGTCTCAAGAGCTAGCTAGAGGGAAATATTTGAAGGCATTTTGGCACGTAAATTCACTTTGCTTTAAAGATATGAAACGTACATTTATGTATCCTAAAATACAGTAAAGTGCATAAGTATGTTTTCAGAAGAGATCTTGGAACATAAACCTCATTACAGGAGAGAGTTGCTTTTGAAAATAAAACACCAGATTCTTAAATCACTCTGTCGTTGTGAAAATAAATCCGAGATCATAAGTGACCCCAGTGGCCTTAAAACTCAATCTAGAGAATGACACCACTGGTTGCATTTTACAATTCTTCCTAATTAACTGTTATTTTGTGTCAATTCACAAGGAAGAACAAAACTCACTAAAATCATTTCTGGGCTATGCCTTACTTAAAAGTTTTTTCATTTTCCAGTCCCTACTTACCTTTTGAAATTTGGCAGGCTCAGAGACCAAAAAAGTAGTGAAATGAGTGATCAAAAGATGCTGATTTATGATCTAAAGCATTTGAACATTTTTAAGACCTTCAAGTGTACAATTTAACGTGTCCCCAGGTGACTTTAGTTTACACAGCCAACCCTTACAACACAGATAATCTCGGCAGACGTTGTCTTTGGCAGCATTACAGGGCTACATTTCACAAAACTGGCCTGTTTGTTAACTGGTTTTCACTGTTTCAGACAGCCACTCCTGCATTATTTATAGCATCAGGCATTGCTATATGTTTTCTTTCACCTTCCATTTGGTTACAGAAAGGTAATTGTGGCTAGCAGAAAAGCAATGGAAATATTGCAAATATAGATTTAGTTCTCCTTTGTGCCTCTTATCTTTTTCAGGGTGTGTAGGAGTATTTGTTTCGGGGGCTTGCTTGGGTTTCTTTTTGGTTTGATTCACTATTGAAAGTATAGTCATACAATATTTGATTGTCTGAAAGAGCTTCTGAAGGTCTGAATAGTAAGTAACTGAAGGGGCTATTAATCTAGGGTATGCTGAAATCTAGAATGTTTGCCCTGTGACCATCCCCTTATTTGCAGTTTACAGGTTAGGTTACCTGAATAAAATGCCTCAGATCTACTTATTTTCTTCCAGTCATTTACACCCCTCCCCTCCCCGCAGCATCCCAAAGATATACATGGAAAAAAAGGCGCTGGCATTAATCTGCGACACACCTAGGCACGATTAGCGCAAACAGAAGGAGCACTTTTGCAGGCCATCAGCAGAATGACTTATCCATTTTTATCTACTTACCCAGTTTGTCGAGAACAAATTACACTGGGGGGGTGTGCGGTGAAAACTGAGTAAATTCGGGTTGATTCATCACCTGTCCTACCTTGCAGATCAATCAGTTAATAATTTCATTGACCTGGAGGATCATTCAGAACAATATATTTAATTCAGTCATGCATTTAGTTTAATTAAGGTTTGAAGTTACAGTCCTCTGCTGGCAAAGAGATATTAAATCTGTTTTCTTTCTGCTTTCCATTCACAGTGTGAATTTCCTCTACTGGATATCATTCATAAAAGATCTTTTATTTTAATTTATGGAAAATGACGGCCACTTCTGTGAAGTTCTGCACCTTTCTTTGGAATAAGAACCACCTGAAAATCTTTCTGCATCGTTTGATGAACGTGCTGGAAGTGCTAGGCCTCTTGGATGCTTCAGCAAATGGGGGGGGGTGGGATACACAAATCTTGGGAACCGGCTATTTGAAAACTAAGAGAGTGCAAATGATCTGGTGCAGAGATGCAACGGAGAAAGGACGCGAGCGTTTGGAGGCTGTCAGAGAGCAGGAACTACAGAGCCAAGGGCTTTTCATGGATGTCTCTTGGAATGGCATGGCAAGGAATAACCCTCACTGCCAGGCAGCTTTGTGGCCATTTTCCTAAATAATATAGGGGGATTAAATTTAGCTTCAGAAAAAAATATTGAATATGTATTGAGATTAAAGTAAATAAAATAACCAACAATTAACATCAATATGTCATTCGCGTGATCTGAGAGTTATAGGCTCTGATAATCAATCTGTGCAATGAGTACAGAGAGAGCTCCATGAGCTGTCAGCGCTAAATTTGGTCCCACAGAAAGTACTAGAACATTTGGGGATACTTTGCTTTATTGTGTGCTCTTCTGATCCTGCTGTTTTCCTGGCAGCTACTACCTCTCTTCTCCCTTGTGTAACTGACTCTCACATTTCAAACCCCTGCATGTTTGCCACGGGTTGAAAGCTGTGTTCCTCTTGTGCGCTGCACTGTTGTGTCAACAACGTCACTTAACCTCTGTGGTGTGTGTCCGTGAAAACCTTCAAAACAATGCAGAAAAGCTGGATTTACACCATTGCTCTCTGACTGTGGCTATCAAAGGATAGTTCATCATCACCTTTATGAGATATACCATAACTTAGTGGGAAGAATCTTACTGAAACACTGGTTGATATGGCCAACATATCTTAACTTGTGAAGGGCAATGGTTTGAGCTTTGCAGACATGTCTTTTAGGCCTGCCTTGAGGTATAAAGAGTCCATGCAAGTTGCAAGACTGTGGTTAGGAATAGGATATTTTTCCTGCCCCCCGGTCTCCTAAGACAACTTGACGTGCTCCAGGAGGTTCAGTCATACACTGGGCTGCCAATCAGCACATTAAGATCTTCCTCTGCTCTTGGTTTCCATGTAACGGGCCGGCCTCTTCTTTTGGTAAGCTGCCAGGCTTGGAGGCCCAAAAATGCTCTAGACATGAGTGAATGATCGTTATTACTTCTGCTAGGGCTATTACAATCTCTGAATTGCATTTGTGTTAAATAATACACTTTCAAAACAATGAATAGTTGAGATGCATATAAGTTCCCTATTTTAGAGATGATCAGGTACCCGCAAAGCAGGAGTGTGTGGGAGGAAGAGTTACGTTGGACAGCTAGGCATTTCACTCCTGCATGGTTCCTCAGTGAATTAAAATATCTAGACACCAGATCTCTTCTGTTATGATGAGATACTTACCCTTCTGGGACTTACAGCCAGAGGATTTGGGAATTAATTTGCTTTGAATTAAGGCTTTACTTCAGCAGCTATGTTTTCAACAACTAGACAATTGGTTAATGTCTCTGTAGGCAGACACAGGACTCTGTAAGGTCCAATACATGTACCCATCATTGACTAGCTGTGCGACTGAAAGCACTTTTTGTTCTAGTGGTATGACATGCAGTGCACATGTGGTATGACATGCAGTGCACATGAGTTGATTATGCTCGTTTTCCTACTTTCTTTCTTTTTTATAATTTACTTGTAGAGGCTGTTCCCACAGCCCTAGATCCTCAGCTCTTGTGTGGGTGACAGCATAAGGAGCTGGGCACGTGTGGGTTTTGGATGCCTGAAGGGCTGCAGAGTGAAGCTTGTAGTAATTTTTATTCTTCACTTTGATTTATTCAGGTACATGTGGAAATCTCCATCACAGATCAGCCCCATTGTATTATATACCCTTATCATAAAAAAATCGCATTCCTATTGTTCTCAAAGTGTTACCTAAGAAATCCTAGGAGATTAATTGCCAGCTGGAGAAAACAGTTGCGAAATAATATCATCCAAATGTTACTGTCTTTACCGTTCATTGCGAAGCCATGATTTTACGAGGAAACAGATTCATCTGATATTGGTATTTCTGTTTCAGAAGGATGAAGTTGGAAAAATGCAGGTCTGGTTTGAGAGCACATCCTTGAAAAGTCCATTTGCTGTTTGGATGGTTATTTCCCCCCAGCATGGAGAAGGGCTGAGCAGCACACTATTCATGCCATGGCTGTCATGGCACAAAGGGAACATGTCTGTCTTGGTGGTTACTAACTTTCTTCTTCATTCTTGTATTTGGTCTTTTATTTTACTTGGCTGAAAAACAGATTGGAGGACAGAGGCCATGGTTGAAAATTGTGCAGGCACAGGTAAAAAATATTCTGTTTTTTTCCTTTGGCAAACTGTGCAAAACCACTAACTTCAATTTTGCAGTCTGCTCCATGAAAAGCTATGCTGGGTTTGCATTAGTTCTGTCCACTAATATCAGAAAAATTACTACACATGTCATTTGAGTGTTTTTTTCCCTTTCAGCTAAGTCTAGTTTTCCTATTTCTGCAGTGCTTCACCTTCTGCTTGAGCCAAGTGTTTCCCCGTTCACCAAAAAACCTTCTTTTTCCTTTACATTTTGATGTATGCTTCTTTCAAAAAGCCCCGCACTGTTCAATAGCAATAAGATACTTGGAAGAACAAGGCATGTCTGGAGTGCCTGGAGTCTCTCAGAGGACTGTCCCCCAGATGTGAGCCTCTGGGGCAGAGACCTTCTCTCACTCAGGGTATATGTACGGTGTCATTGCTTCCCATTTAATGGCCCCGCTTCGGTCCTCCCTCAGTACCGTTCTTGCTTTGTCTCACTGTGAGTTCGTTCTTGTTAAGGGCCTGATCCATCAAAGCGCTTGAGCACATGGTGGTGGGTTGTAAACCCACCAGGGTGAGCACCTTGGCTTTTTATAACCCTGTAAAGCGTGTAAAGTGTGTACCTATGGCACTATAAAAGATGGGTTTAAATGATGCCTGTGATAAGAGCTAACCTTTTCTGTTCAGCACTTATTCTCCTCTGTAACACAAGAAGTTTCTGCAGTTTGTGTTGCATATATTTCAAACCAGGCTGGTTTTGACAAATTGACTGTTTCTTTTTTAGTTCTGTCATTTTTGCGCCTGTCTAAAAGAGCGTCTACACCTAATAAATTTTCGAGGTATTTTTGCTTATCTGTATTCCTCAAAAAACTGTTTAGATTTTGCTAGACACCCTGAAGGATTACTTAATACTTAAAATTTTTCAGTTCAGCTTCTTAAAAGACTAAATAAGAACACAGGACCATCACAGTAGATTCAAACCCTTTCCCTGCAGACGCCACTAAGGGTGAGCCTTGAGTTGTGTCTTGTTCTGAGAACTGAATTTGGTCCAGTGCAGAATTTTAATTTCTGTAAGCACTGGAAACAAAAAGTAATTAAACCTCTGCATATTCCTGGTGTACTATAAATACATTAATAAAATAGGCAAAGGAAATCAACTCCTAAATTATTAGCAGTAGTAAAATGCTGAATATTGAAACACAGCTTAATTTATTCATTTATAATTTTTATCAGGCTAAAATAGGCCTCTAGGAGCAATTTGAGTATTACGATAATGCAATTGTTCAGTACCGTCAGCAGTTAGATACGCAGCTATCTCTGTACAGAAACAAACCGCAAGCTAGTGGCAAAGTCCCATGTTTCAATGTAAATTGCTGGTGAATTTACACAAAGCCAGCAGATTGTTCTCTCATCTCTTTTAGGAACAAGCAACTTAAATATTTCGGTGTGAAAGCTACTGGGCAGTGGACCGATGAAGCTGATCTGCTTCAGTGCCCACAGAAAGAGAGTCAAGCTCTAAATGTAAAACTTGTAGGTAACCAGCATATCTCTAAGTTAGCATATATAAAGTATAAACCTGCTGACCCCCAAATAGACTCGGATGTTGACTATCAGCCTTGGATGTATTTTGGAGAAAACTGGTTAAGCTCAAAGCGAAACATTACAAAGAGTTGTCATATGTTAATAGCAGAGACAACTGGAAATTTTTTAGCCTATGTATTAGATTTTACATCTGCAAAAGAAAGATTAGTAGGTAGGCATTTCAAAGCTAAGACTATTAGGGAAAAGCTTTTGCTGAGTATTTCCTTATATGAAAAAGTACTCTCAATTCTAGTTTGCTGTACAGGGCAGATGACTTGCCTCACAATCATCATTAAAGTAACATTAACCCACTGAGAAGTTCCAAAACTGCTGTACTGCAGATCCAATCTGTCTGAAATTCAATAACCTTTCTCAGCTTCCATTTAGAGCTACAAGGAGTGCCCATGGCTGAAGAAAAAACCGGAAACATTGTGTGTCTAATCCAACAAACTGCTGCTTTTCACATCTCAAAGGAATTCAAGGAGTAGTTCTTTCCGGGAGCAGTACACAAAAGCACTGAGAGAAGTGACCTGCTCCTGTTATATTCAAAGGTCTAACCATCTTTTAGAAGATGTTTGATATTAAAGTGGGGGAAAAAGTGAGTGGACCAGATATCTCAAGAGTCTCCTTGGTGAAGCTGTAGCTTGATATCCTGCATATGTCCAGATTAGGAGGGTTTCCTCCATAAAGACAGGATCATAAGATAATGAAGGGTTGAAAGGGACCTCAGGAGCTCTGTCGCGGAAACTTCTACTCAAAGCAGGATCAGGTCTGAGGTCAGACCAAGTTACTCAGGGCTATATCTGGTTTGCTTTTGAAACCTCCATGGATGGAGCCTACACACTGTCTGTCCCATCTACTCCACCGCTTGACTGCCCTGATGCCATATAAATCCAGAGCCACTGTAGGGAATAGTGCTACACAAAAAAACTAATTTCACAAACTGCCCCCAAACCACACTGAGGAGAGGCCAGCCCTGCATGCCGCACAGCCTGCTCTTTCTCTCCGTGAAGGAAGGGGCAAAGTCTGCTCAGACTGAGAATACAATGATAGACCGTGGCTCTCAGTAGAGTCTCTCTCAACACTTAAGCAAACTCTATTTGCTACGGCAAATTCGTATTTTGAGCATTTCTTCTTAACCAGGAGAGCTAGAAAGAGTTGATTCCAATTAGCTTAAATTCTAAAGACAGCACTTGAGAGCCAAAGGACAAAGTTACAGATTTAGGCCTTAATCTGCTCTGATCTCAAAAGTATCTGCCTCCGGTGAAGAAAGCATCGCAGCACCTGGACATTAGCTGAAGTCTTGCAGAATCTGCTGAGCATTACCCCATTTCATGGGTGGACCATGTCCTGTGGACATCGCTCCAGTGTCACCCTCAGGGAGATGTATGTAATATAATAAATATTATATAATTTAATGTAATGTAACGTGATGTAATATAAATATTATCGATTATATATATTATTTATCTTTATAATGTAATAATGCCACAAATAATGGTGGGATTAAACTTGTTTCTAGACAAAAAAATCACATAAAATATGTTGTATCCTCATGGAAAATAAACCATTGAATGGACTTCTAACATGTCAAGAAGTTATTTATGGTCTTAAATACCTATTGCAGACAAGGAGAGACTTGTTTATTTGTAGAGATTGCATAGTTTATTTTTCAACAAGGAATATAATGAAGGCTAACTGAGAAGGGCAATCAAGAAATCTGTGAAACCCTGTTTCACTGTTTCCATAGTAACCTCTTTAATAAGCTAGTAACCTTGGTTAGGGACAACCCTATAAGCAAATATAGCGTAAAAATTTCTCAGTCATAATGAACACTGCCATTGTTTGGCTCTTTGTATCACTTTCACAAATGTCTTGCTCCTGTATTAGTTTCCTTTTTATCTTTAAGAAGCAAAACCTGAAGCAAAATATCACAACCTGCCCTACCCATCGCTCTCAGTATTTAAAAAGGTGTGTTTCAAGTACAGTATGTTTAATTAGTGTTTAACTATGTTGGTAGAATAAAAATAAAAGGGATGACCAAACTCAGATAGTAAAGGAACTGACTTGCGTGTTTGCCCAGAAAATGCCCAAAGCCTTTTCAGTAGTAAAACTGCAAATTTGGGAGTTAACAGGGTCTGCAGAAGCACTTGCCCAGTTCCCAGCTCCCAGCTCCCAGCTCCCAGCAGGTCTGGCTTTCAGGTTTTGCAAAGGCTGCAGCTCAGAAGAGATGGAGCCACTTGACTGGGTTTTGCACAACCATAGAGACAGGACTGAAAAATTACGATTTGAATAAAAAGTTCTGTAAGTTCAGGGAAGTAAACAGCAGGGTTTGTGTTTAAACTATTTGTGCCTATTTGTTGTACCTGATGAGATGAGGCGTGGAGCCCCCTTGTCTAAAGCTGTCTTTCTCAGACTGACCTCCAGAGCCCCGAGCAGTGGTCCGCAGCCACGCTAAGACATAATGACTTACGAACAGACCAGTTGCATGCAGTGGTGGTGATGGAACAGCAAACGAGCGGGGCTGGCTGCATCCAGGGGCTCCTTCCACCCCAGCCAGGCACAGGGCATCTGGAGGGGCAGCGGGGCAGCCCCAGCTGTGGGCATTGGGCACCCCCCGGGTCAGGGACAGGGATGTGGGTCTGGCACGGTGGGACACGTAGGGAGCTGGAGACCAGCCCTGCTGGCCCTGGGGGGAAGACGTGGCATCCTGGGCTGGGGGCAGGCAGGGACAGACAGGACCATCAGTGCCCTCATGACCCTGACAGACTGTGGGTTTTGAGCAAAAAGTTTCAAACCATTAAATGAAGAGGAGGAAAGCCACATCTGGAACTACGAAGCATCAGAAAAATCAAAATCAACATATTTTTATGATCATTATAGAGTCCTACAGCACCTGAGGGCTTTGTAGGGGTGCCCAGCAAACACAGGATGACATAAAGTCCTTGCTTGGACGGGTCATCCAGTTCAGGCCCCAGTTCTGCACAAAATGCACACGCTTAACTTCAGCATCCTAAAGCACAGCTGTGGCTAAATGCCATAAGCTACAGAAGTATTATTATTTTTTTCTTCTGAGTAATTCATAAATGGATAATGTACAAACGTGATTTCATTATAGACAAGATAGCTACCAGTTATGATACCGGGTACAATCATTTTCAAAGCTAATAGTAATTATTTTTAACACGTCTTATGGACTTCTAATAATCTCTGAGGGGATTAATACCTAAGAAAGTATGTATGTGTTGATGATAGAAAGCAGAATGAAGTGTACTGATTTATTGCAACTCTTCATTAAGTTTAAAAGCATTCCACTGTGATGAAGACATCAACCCTTGGCTGTGGTATTTTCACACTGCAAAGGAATAGTTAAGGGCAGGAAGACAAAAAAATAAAGCAAACAATGTTTTAACTTGAATTCAAGCCAGATTTCACAAAAAACAAGCCCCTATTCAAATCCGATGAAGTAAAACAGGTCAAAAGTATAGGCCACTGTACCCTGTTAAAGGCATGGATGAAACATACCTGCTTTTGTGGGCGCTAAAGATTTTACTAGTTAAGCTAACAGCAGTTTACTATATCGCATAAAGATAAGCATGTAACTGAATTTCCTATAAATACTCAAATCTGGATTCTCATTCTCTGCTACCTACATTGATATAATTCCATTGATTTCTGTGGAATCAGATTTAAAGCAACAATTTATGGGACAGAACAAGGAGGATGTTTTCATATTTTTTGCTCAGTAAAATTTTGATTTCATTTTTTAATTAAAAAGATCAGTTCAAACTCAAAAAATCAGATCCAGAAATAATGTGCAGTTTTAGGTTATATAACAGTTGCGATAAGGTTTCTTTTTTGGAGATTGTTTTTAATGAGTTGTCAGAAGAGAATTCCATACCACCGCTGTAGGTTTTGGTCATAGGCAGCACAAAAGCAGCACGAAAAGCTGACCGCTCTTTACCTAGAAAAATGAAGGTATTGCCAGCTTCTAATTCAAAAGGAAAATTCCTCTTAACTCACACAAGATCAAGATTTTATCTTGCGTTTCTAATTATTTCCTGGTGAATTTTACACGTGCAAATATTACCAGCAAAAGTCAGGTCATTAACGCAAGTACCTCAACATTGAAAAATACCGAATCCGTGCTTGTTTCCCAAATGACACGTGGCCCCGCAGCCTGTGCATATATGTGTCCCCATGTGATAGAGCTGAAATTCTTCGTTAGCATTATCATCAGTCATCTTTCTCAGAGGAAAATGAACACAGTATGTCATTATGTCTAGGATTGTATCACAGTTTGGCTACTAATGGGCATTGGGCCAAACTCCAGGAAAAAAAAAATTAAATTGATGATATTTATTTTGGAAGCCTCTCAAAACACGGGCTTTTGTGGTTCTTAGCACACTGTCAGCACTTACAAATAAAAATAAATAATTCAAATTCTGATACTCAGTTTTGGCAAAATGTTCTGAATACTTATCTGAAGAGAATTAATTACAGCTGCATCTCTCCTGAGTTAGAGCCTGGGTCACTCCTCCCCCCAGGTTTTGATAGCTCATCGTCTTCACTGGGCCTCCTTGCCCAGAGACCCTGTCTCCAAAGTGTGAGGTGGCGTTTGCAGAATCCTCAAATACGAATGCTGCCATGTGCCCTCCCAGAACTTTTATTTGCAAAAACGCCATACCTCGATTAAACTCACCATTAAGTTATCACATATCCTATAATTCTCTATGAGGGTCAGATAAAGTTTTAATTGCATTTGGGTTCTCTAAGACAGAACATTATCTCTGTAAGTGCTTTAGTAGCGGTATAGGTGGCATTTCTCTCTGTGGGCTGATTGATCTCATAATCCTGGGCTCTGTCCTCTATATTCTCTACTACTTTATACTACTGTATATTCTGTACTACTTTATTATTCTGTATTACTTTACCTATATCTCCTTGAGGCTTATAGAAATGTGTCTTTAAGTATCTTCCTTAGGAGTGCTTAAGTGTATAAGCCCAGTTTATTCAGACAAAATTATTCTCAGAGTACGTGGGACCTCACCCACATAGGTATGGTTCTCCTGACCATCTTGACGGTTATCTCCATCTCCAGTCACACCTTGTTCCCACTGGCACTATTCATAAAGGAAACGCTCTATTTCTCCTCCCGCTCTTATGCTTACAGGAGGATCTTAGCACTTCCATGGAGCAGAGCTCAGCCTGATGGTTGGACTTGGAGTGTCCTATTGAAGTCATCATATTGCTTTGCTGCCCAGGGACCTTAATAGGTTTGGGGTTACCAATACAGGAATGAAGTGTTTTCATATTGTCTTCCTAGCTGTATATGATATAACTTCACAACTTCAACATTCCTGCCTTTTTATGCATTTTCACTTCCTTTAAAACTTTGTCAAAGCATGCATTTTAAAAATTTTTCTAATTCTATGTTCTGACCATTTACCGTCAGGTCTAACAGCCCCTCTTATTTGTGTACATGAGTTCAGAAGACACATTTTTTAACTCTTAGGTCACCCTTAGGTGAACAATTGCTGGTAGAGTTACTTTGTGCCTTATACACACAGATATATACTGACTGACGTTTTTAGAATCATAATAAAGTACTTGTAATAGAGCAGTACAATCCCAGATCTCATCTACAGACTGTGCATCAAAACAAATATGAAATTCATCCCTCTGTCTCATAATATTCCCTTGGAAAATACTAGATCACAAACAGTATTCCCAGTAGCGCAGTCCAATTTTTCTGCTGCTGTAGAAGCTGTCTCAGTCATTCTGTTGCTTCTGGTTAATAAGTCATAAAGGCTGTCATAAAGCCTGTCATGATAAGTGTATATATCTCTTCTGCCAAAATAGTTTTAGTTATAGTTCCCAGAATAGAAAAAAACTACCATGTGAGAAGTTACTGTAGAAAGTTGCAGTAGATCCTCTTTCATGATAACTGGGCTCTTCAGAGGCTTCAGAGGAATAAGAGCCATCACAGTCCTAGGCTAGATGTCTTTTTCTAGGCTGATTGCCTTGGAATTATCATTTTTTCCTTTCTGAGTACACTTACTAGAAGCTATTTTGTTACTGATCTTCAGTACCAGGTTTCCATCTCACCTTCCTTTCGGTCCACTTTCCTATAGTTTCTGAGGCCCTAGTCACTGGTGGCTAGTGAGAATCCTGTCCTGGCAACTTCAGCAAATTCTCAGGTGATCTATCTCTACCTGGAAAAACAGAATTCTTCTCTTCTTCCAAAAGCCGATATTGAAAAGAATACCGAATCTTTTAGGCATGGAATAGGCTTTTAGGGTTTTATATATATAATCTGCAGATTAAGAGTTTCCATCCCTGCAAGCCTTTAAGAACAGATCAGCCAAGCATCTGTTAAAAATGACATGGGTACTCCTCTTTTCCCATGGGACAGTGGATTCAAACACCCTATTTTTCTGTGTTGTAATCGCTTTGACCAGCTCCCAACACCAATAACCAGTTTTCTTCCTTCTTATGGATTGCTCCAGCAAGAAAGAAAGACAGAATTTCAGGAGGAGACAGTGAGACCACACAGTCCATGACAGAATTCATAAAGTGTCAGGGCCAGCATTACGCCCTGCCCAGTCATCCCTAAGAAACATAGCTCAGACCGAGTACCATGTAATGAATACTTGCAGGAAATTCATCATAGTAAACTCACCACAGTTAAAAAGAATTCCTGAATACATTTAAGTAAAAGTAAAATTTAATAAAATCTTCATTGTTGGTGGTTGTGAGCAGGATCGTGTTCAGATGAGATGTTAGTGTTTGAGATGAATTTTCCATACTATTTTACTATGAATAGCAGCCACTTGTGCATCCCTTATGTTTTATCTTTTTTTTTTTTTTTTTTTTAACATTCAGAGAGAAACAGCACTAAATGTTCTTTTGATTTGAAATTCTCCACTGAGATTACTTCTTGTTTTGGTCAGTCATTGCTATGAAGGACCTAGAAACACAGGAGTATAAAGAAACTTGAGAAAGCTAAAAGTATATAGTCCTGAAAACAAACAAACAACTGTACATGAGAGTACCTCTGATTTAACAAAACCATGATTCAGATTGGAAAAAATATAGAAAATGTGCTTGTAATTCTGCCACTATTACTTGAGAAAATTAAAGTATCTTATTTGGTAGATTGGTTTCCCAAAGAAAGACCTGTGCCTACCTGACATATCTACTTTGCAAAATTAATAGCACACTTCTAGACATACGGGCAACCTTTCTAATTCTGTGAGTTAATTTTAGCTTGGGAATTGAGGATTTCTCTAACTCTCATTTCATAACTTTAGAAACTGGAGAATTCTAGAAGTTGTGTTAATTTTAGATTTTAAGGCTCGATACTGTGGTTATTTCAGCAAATGGAAATAAATGCTGCTATTTTCTTGTTTGTATTAATTATTTCTCTCTATTAAATGTACAATGGAACTGAGAAAGCAAAAAGGATATGAATCATAAAGGAAAAACTGCAATTGTTTGCCTGATACTGTATCGGATGACAAGAGGACATGGATTAAAGGTTAATTCCAGCAAATGAGACAAAAGAATGTTTTATACAGATTGTGATTGCATGATTTTTCTCTAAACTCTGACAGTGTTCTGGACAAGAAAAGTCTATCGTAAGTGGAATGGAAACTATTCATTCTTGCTCTGGCCTGGCAGATAGCCCATTAGCTTTAAATTAAATAAATATCAGCAATAATATTAAATAAAACTTAAATGTTGTCATAAAATGTCAACTATCATTTATTTTATGACTGCTACTCAAAATAATGGTTATTGTTACAGCTATGTCAGAGGGAGGTATTTCTCTCTCTGACTTCTAATTTTCTGTATCAGTAAGAAACTTCTAGTTTATGTTAGGAGCGAGTTGTCATTCCAGATTAAGAGCATTGAGCTGGTGTTGGATTTAGCGATCTCCCAGACTTCTGGCAAAATTATTTTAATTAGCCTTCCCCTAACAGCGTTTAAACAAATCCTATGCTGCCAGGGAAGGAAGGAATGACTTCTCAGTCAGACAGTTTACTTAGTTCTTTTTCTCCGTTGCCATAAATCTTGGTGTGGAGATTATTAGTGACTTAAGACTCCTTTTTTTTTACACAATGAACTGTGACCACTTTACCCACTGAAAAGCTCACACATCATTCAAGTATAAATGTCCTGTTTCTGCATGGTTTGTTTTCGCACCATTGTTGGGTGCTAAAATAGTTTTACGCCATTTATAAGGCACGGACATTTCAGCTAATCTATCCAGTCTGTTACAGGTACGCTAAAGTAGAAAAATAGTAGTAGTAACCACGCATATATGCAGTGCTGTAGGTATGTATATTGGAGCCAGACGTGTTTGGCTAATCCTAGCACGTTATTTGAACGTTAAGTTAAATGGTAGTCACGTACCATGAATTCCATGAAACACAGGTAAGTTCAGAATATACCTTAATTTGAATATGTGAAATGACCAAAAATGCATTTTCTGAGAGAAATTTACTTACACTTGTGGGACAAAAAAAATCTCCGATTTTTGGTCACATCTAGTGAAGAAGTTTAGAACTCACCAACCTACAGTCTACAAAGACCCTGCACAAGGTTTGCCTTCGGACCTCGCATGCTTCCCTTACAAAAGGATTGTTGTCTGTTTCCTGAGTGTGAACGTGCACTCCCGTGAGGCAGCTCACGATGTGCGTGTGTGCGCGTTGGCCCAGCAGTTCCAGCCCCGCCAGCCCAGCGCTCCATGCGGTTAAGTAAACACAGCATGGCTGCTGGGGCACGCAGCCAAGGCTGAGGCCGGGAGGAGGGGATGAGGCTGGGAGGAAATAAGAGCAAATTCCTCTGAAATGATCTGACAGGAAATGACAGAGTGTCAGCCTTATACAACCACACTGCGCGCGAGAGAGAGAGGGCGGGAGAAGTTCTTCCTAAACACAGAGTGGTGCCAGATCTCAGTAGGTGAGGATGATGAAATAATAAAGCATTTCCCGTGTGTGTTTTTCATTAGTCCTGTTTTGTTTTTCTTCCAAGTGCTGTGGAAACAGAACAGAAGCCCATGTTTCATCCAGGACTGCAATGGCCTCCTCCCATGGGAATAACAGCTGCATAAATAGGAGGGAAGCCCTCAGTGGAATTGCTTCCAACACCTTTCTAATGGAAATAATGATTTGCAAAGCCCAGTTTATACCTTTGCCACGTAATTAGCAGCCAAGATTAAAAACATTGTTCCAACTCCCAGCATCCTTGAAATCTGGCAAGACCTTAAATATTCCACTGTGTTCCAAAAAGGTAGCCCATAAGTGATCATTGTAAGGACAGTCTTGGCCAGTTGAGTCAAGCCCTTGAATCAATCAACACTTATTATATGGAAATTAACCAGTTTGATGTCAATTAGTGGAAATTTGTTAGCAGACATAACCTATGAGACACTTTATTTTGAATTCCTAGCTCTTCTCGTTGAAGCTAGCTAAGATGGGGTCGAGGACCAAGCCATACATTTCTTAATTCCCGGAGCAGAATCGATTAAAAAATGGGGGTGGAAGGAAGCTATATCAAACTATGCAAAACTTTTCCTGTTTGTTAGGCACACGAAGCACAAAGAAATGGATAACGGATTTTTCCCTATGAAGAGTCAATTTCTAGTCACAGGTTTGGGTGCATAACAATCTATTCTGTATGTGTCGATATCGAGTATAGAAGGAAAAAACGTTGCTAGACTAATGGCAATACCTACCCTCACTTCATGCTGCATTTAAACTAAAACTCTTTTTCCACCCTGTTCTTACAAATTATATTCTCGTATTAAGAAAGTAGAAGTTTCTAAATTAAAATTTCTGACTTGATCATTTATTTTTCTCCTAAGAATAACTTTTTAAAATCACAATTTTGGCTAGCTGTTCAAGCCAGAAGGTGGGACAAAAGATTTCCTTAAGGCTTAAGAACATTGCCTGTCTGGCCCATGGGGCTGATTTGACTTCACTGTGAATTCAGCCTTTTGTTTAAGATTAATAAAGTACCCTCACATAACATTTTACCTGCATATAGCATCATCCAGTGTGACAGCCTGCTGCTATACCTTCAAATTAAATATTATAACTGCGGGTTCAATCTCAAAGCTTTACAGCAATCCTAAACCGCTCACAGCTAAGAAGTGAATACACAATCAGGATCTTGTTAAAATATGAAAAACTCCTGTCAGTTTTGAAGCCAGGGTTTCCACACAGCTTATGGAAACTCCACTGCAAGTCCTATGAACTGACCGTGACATATACAGCATGTTACCCTCCCATACAAATGGGCGTTCCCAAAAAAATGAGCCTGATGTTGCCTTCCAGAGTGCGCGCTCACCAATGTGTTATTTGCAAGAACACTGGCCAACGTTATTGCAATATCCGTAGTTCCAACTTCTACCTAATTTGAAGTGCCTCTTAAAATGAAGTGTTCTAAAAATTCTTTTGAGCATTTTAAGTTGCTAGGAATAATTTTTCTGGTTGTTTAATTTATAAACAGTTATTAAATGAGCCATTCAATGTAGTGCAGTACAATACTTCCAGAAGTTGACAATGGAGACACCACTGACAAACTATAATGTCTTTCCTTTGATACTGATAGGGGTTCTGTAACCTACGTGATCAATGCAATTTATCACTAGATTCAGGCGGTGACAGCACTTACTTGAGAACAGCCTGATAAAGTTGCAATTATTTCTTGATACTGTTGGCCATCCAAGCTTCTATAATTTCCCTAGTAAGAACTGCTTCTAAGCCCAGCAGCCTCTTTTGGAAGGGTCACGTTTATGCATGATCACACAGTTACATTCAGTACCCGGTAATATCGTTGGAGAAAAAGATGCTAACATAAATTAGAGTCTTTCTCTGCCCTTGTTTAAGTAAATTTAAATCTTAACAATAAGCATTGTTCATTCTACACATTTAGTAAATTAGCCATGTTATTTTAAAATATGGCAAACCTTGTTTTTCTCCAAATTAAAGATAGCAGTGCCATAAAAGATTAGAAATGTGTAAAATTTATTACAGCGTGCCTAGAGATTGTTCATTTAGTAATGGGTCTATACATTGCTGCTGAAACAGATGCATAAATGGCAGTGGTGTAAAATCAATTTATGAAAGAACATATTTCAATTATGATCAGTAGGTTTTGCATAAAAGTTTTAAGTATATGGCAAAAAAGTATGGATCGCACTCTGAAGTACCTTTCATCTCTTTAGATGGTGTCAGAGACTACAGTTAAACTCCCATTTAGAGATTAAGTATCTGGATAAATCCTTGACTCTGTTGAATTTTATGGGAATTTTGCTATCCACCTTACTGAATGCAAGACTTTAATTCTGGAGTTTGATTTCAGCAGTAATATAAAATGTAAGTTCAACCTCAGTAGTCTAAGGGCATGTTCCGCAGCCAACGGGCAGGTATATATTTACTGTGGAACCACCAAGGTAGTTATTAGAACCGTACTTTCCTCAGTTTCCAGAAGCTGGTACGTTGAGCTTGCAGCTTCAAGACAAAGCTCCTCTTGTAAGAGTCAAGTGTTTTGTGTTATTAGAATACCTGCTCAGTTAACATGAGATAGTTTTGGAAATGGATAGTTTTGGACATACCAACAAAATGTTCTAAAAGTAAGGATTCATCTATTTAAAATAAGTCCTTAACAAAGCACTTAATTTCTGCTAAAGCAATTAACATAATCAGGTTATTGATGTCAAAGACTCCCATTGGCTTTAAAAGAGTCATGTTTATGCATGATCACAGAGCTACCTTCAGTGCCCCATAATGTCATTGGAAAAAAGATGCTGACATAAAATGGTGTCTTTCTCTGCCCTTGTTTATGTGAATTTAAATTATATTAACAAACTTCTCTATTCCAGATTTCAAACCAGCCAAGTAAGTTAAAAGACCTTAAGAACCTTCAGTATCTCAGAGTACAGAACTAACTCAGGGTCCAAGAGACATTGCTAATTGTCAGAAACAGACCCTTTTCTTTCTTCTGTCGTGACATCAGGAGGTACTGCAAGTAATTTTCAAAAGCTGTAATGAAAGAGCAGAGCTTCCTGTGTCCTTTAGTGGTCTCGCTAACTACTCCTTGAAGACATAATACTCAGTTTTTGAGACAGTGTATCATTTTCTCTGACACTTAAAAATAGTTTTTCTGTTTATATGCACTAAGATAACTGGAAGCTGTGGAACTCAGCGTATCTAATGGTTTCATAGTGTACAATTTGCATGTTTCTATAATCCACAGCTCAAAATAATATGTAAATTTTAGATACAAAGGCAAACTAAAATCCTTGATAGCAATGAAAAGAAGTACAGAGCAAAACTATTACTGAGCACCTACTTGCCACACAGTGACAATGACATCTCTGCACCAGTGGAATGAAAATATGCAACACTAAAAACTTGTATCACTTTGGGTTAGATTATTTTACATTATAATATCATTGGACACATTCTGTTTAACTAACATATTAACTCGGAAATCTTAGAGAAGCTGTCTCTGTTCACTTGATCTTCATCTCTGATTCAGAATTTCACTGATGACTGAACCCGGGTTTAGGTGAACTTAGTGACTAATGCTTAGTAAATAAAAGCCAACACTTCTGGTAGTGCTGCTGTGAGCTGGGCTCTCTATATTACTTGTTCCAGCCTCTGCAACTGGTTCCCGTCTTAGAGCACCAGCAGGAAGCCTGACATTTCATAATGGTCTGCAGCTTTAAGGAGAAAACCACTTGCAATATCAATTGAACTGGGCGGGTGTTGCTGGCACTAGGCAGAGGTAACAGGCCTCTACATTCAGTGATATTGTGCACATCGCATTATGATCTACTTTCTATTAACCAGGATAAGAAAGGAAATATCTAACATTTAATATTTTAATTGTATGGAAGATCTTAACCTTCTCCTGGTGTCATTTGAGCAGCACGTCATTACATCTTTTCGAAGGAAGTGTCACTTCATTACAAATTTTTCACAGGGCAGGTGTTTCAGGATGCATCTATATTGCGTTATAAGAACACGTACAGCTTCTTATGGAAGATGGCTGCTTATGCATAAGCAGCGTTTCTTAAAGATGTAAGTCTTTAAACAAGGAAAGGACAGATGTTCTGAAGAGAGAGAAATGTCCTGCTTTGGGCCCTTAGGATGCAGGCTAGTAACCCCACGATATCCTTTGGGTTGTTCCCACTCTCATCTCACGTCTAATCTTTTGTCATGTCGGAGAAGACAGGACACTAGTTGTGTGTGTCAGTATAAACAAAAAAAAGCTATATGAAAAACTTCCCAATTACATATGCAAAACTGTGTTATTGAGAAAATGTACAAAGCTTTTTTTCATCCTTATTTAGATATCTACTTTGACAGCTGTTTTTGTCTGACCCTATACTCATTGCCTCAGATGGCAAACACCAACATATAAATTTGGTCTGAAATATTCAACAGATTATATATCTCAAAGCATCTTTTTCTCTCTGATTAACAATTCCTATAATTTTGCACCACAACTATCCTGAAAGAACATTAACAATGTGCGAAGCCAAGTGTGCCAAAGTTAAGAAACTCTAGAATAATGGAAGTCTCTACAAAATGAATTCAAACCTCTTGCATATACACACCTAAACAAAACCTTTCGGTACATGACTGCTTGCTATTTTTATCACAAGTTCCACAACAGCTTTCTCAAGTTCCAGGATGTGGCAATACTTAACACACAGGATGAGCAGCGACCACTAAATAAGAAGCTCTTGAATCATCAGTTTTCCCCTTATTGCCAGTATATGGTCACATGAATTACATCCTATTCAGAACGTGTTCTGAAGACTGAAGTCCCCAGGTGAATGCCTGTGGTCATTATCACGACAGCACTTTCTGAGAAGCACCTATCCTCCTACTATGTCTTTGAGGTAAACAGGCACTACTACCTCTATTTCACAGCTAATGACTTAACGGTAGATTGATATTAAAATTAGAAGCTTCCAATAAATTTGGCTGCTCATTTTAGATGGCTAATTTTGGTGAGAGGAGGAGTGATTAGTAATATGTACAACTTCATACGTTCAAGATTCGGCTGCCATTGCCTTTTGCTGTGAGCGATCTCTAGTGCTGAGTCACAGTGTATAAGAGTTATTGACCACACACACATTTGCTGCAGAGCAAGATACATGGCACCACTAAGACATCGTGTGGCAGAGGTGAACCCAGGAAGGTCGATGGAGAGTTTTCCTTTGTCTGACCTTAATTTTAATTCCTAATTTTTGATTAGCGATTTCAGAGATAGTCCAGTTCCACCAGAGCCCTGGTCTGGAGCCCTTGTCTTGGGAGAATTACATCAGGTGAAGTATCAGCTGTGGCTCACATGCTCCAAACATCTGAGCTGAAGGAGGATTGACTAGATTGAAGGTTCACTGTTCATCTGAACTAATTGGATATGAAATAAATAAAATTCCATAAGGCCATTCCTTGAGTAGTAGCCACAGCCAGGTGTGAGTTCCCCTGTCCCCAGGACATGCCAATTGCCATGATAACAGTTTTCATTCACAGCTTAATGCACCACACTCTCACTTTTTCAGATCCCCAGAGCATTTGGGAGATGGTTTGTAATTCGTGTAGCAAATTATTAACTAGGCAGCAAGTGAGGGCCGTGGACTGCACTACAGGGGTCTGGAATTCAGCTCAGTTATTGGATGGAAAGAGACAAAAATAGCACAATACTGTTGGTGTCCCGATGCATGATACCATTGAATTGAGTGTTCCATTAGATTAAAAGCCATCCAGGTGTCCACACCCTTAAAAGCCATTACAGTAGTCAAGAATTTGCATATTGCTGTCAATCTGAGCACATTGTGTTGCATAGGCGTAGTTAGAGCTCTGCATCCCCCGAGGTTTTCTCTTCCATTCTGGGAACACGCTGCTGACCAAGTCCTGTGGGCTGTGACTCCAACCCGCCACAGCCTGTGGGGAGCAGGACACGGAAGAAATACATCTCCTTTAAGGTGAAGTGGCAGTGCAGGGCAAGCCATGCTGAGTTTTCTTGTCTTTATAAACAGGGTCTTGGGAGGATATATAGGTTCTCCCTTTTGGCAGCTTAGCACTCACCATAGAACATTATTATCCTTCTGCACCAAAGTACAAGTAAGCTCTGGCCAAACAACAAAAGATTTACTGCTTTTTCAATTTGTTTTTAAATACAGCTTGAGAGATTTCACCAAAGCCCACACACTAACAGAATATCTCATGGAAAAATCCTTTAAAAGCCTTGGATTTATTAAGTCTGTGTGTTATATTAGTCAGAGACAGCAAAACAGAGGAGCTATGTTTAAGCTATTGCAGTCTATTTTGCCACTGAGCTAAAATGGTATTAGCTATTATACCAGCTAATACTAATTATTATAAAGTGAAACTCAGTCTCCTGCAATTTATTTTATATTCGCCATTCTTAGGTAGGCATTACCATTCCTATCTGCGCCAGAAGCTCGAATATATTTTATGTTTGAAGCACCACAAACTAAACATAAGTAATATTGCATTAAGCAGGGAACAAAACATCCCCACTTACCCCGTGGTGTTGTAGATGCTCAGACCTACATGGAGCAGGTGAGGGTGTGAAGCAATCCCTACCAGGCTGATCTACATGCTGAGATAAAGGCTCAATAAAACACCAGTTGTGATGTCTGGATGTCACAAAGAAATAGATTTTTTTCCCTGAAAATATAGCAGCAGGTTTTTGACACGGAAAGAAAAAACAGTTTCATAGCTTCATATTGCAAGCAAACGTTTAGTATAAAAATATGAAGAACCAAATGAAGTAGAAATGAAGTACTCAAAATGAAGTAGACAAGTGATGAGAAGACAACGCAAGAAAGAGGAAACAGGTAGGAACTGTCACAGCAGGTTGTTCTTGACTTCAGTGGATGGGAGAGAGGGAAGACATCTGTCCGCTCTAGGCACGGTTTGTAGCGCCTCTGAAACAGACCCTGGAAAGCAAAGAGCTGAAACCTTTTCTGCCTTATAAAGTGTTCTTATAGTCAGGCAGCCCCAAAATGCTGCGTCAGCTTAGAGCTCTGTCTTTTATTCTGTCAGCAGCACAGTGAAGGCATGAGGAGGATGCAGGACAGCCTATACGCACAGTGTCACATTTGGAGATTACTCCAAGCCAGAGAAGCTTCCGAGCTGCTCGTCTACAGTTAAAGTGTTTTTTTTCCGATAACACAAAGCGTGCTGAGCAATGACCAGGCTTTACCCCAAACACAAGTCTTCTTGTGAAGTGCACCATTCCTTTTGCCTGCTTTAATTCCTCATGAAACATAAACACTGAACTCCTTCAAAGGCTACTCTGCATCCCTGTAAGTTGTCCTTCGGTGCTTTCTAAATTAGGCAGCAAATACACATCCTAATTTGCACATAAAGGATCTGTGGCAAAAATCATATTTCTTCCACGTAATTGGTTTTCTTTTAATCCTGACCTTAATGTATATCATTCTTGATGAACTGCTTCAAATAGGCTTTGAACTAGGATTTTTTTTAAAAAAAAAAAACGCTAAATAATGAAAAAATGCCATCTTATTTTACTGCTTGCATCAAGATTCAGAGAGATGAAGAGCAGTGACAGCATGTCTGTTCACCCATAACCCTGGGACAGCAGGTAAACTGACAGTGTGTAATTACTAAGAGGTGATATTAAGTTAAAACATATAGCTAAAGTAGTGCTATTGCATATGCATCCCTTGGTTTTCAAGGCAGTGTTTAAAATAAAAAACCTTCACCGAGACAGAAAAACTGCTATAGTTATATCATAGCACACTGAGTTGCAAACCTTTTAATGAAAGACATAATTCTTCTGCTGTCTGCATCATACTATATTCTCATGCAAAACACTTTAATGCATCGTGTAAATTATCTAAGACTTTCTTAGTATGTATTACATTTCTTAATCATAGATATTGGGTGTAAAAAAAAGAGAATTATGTGACATGCTGCAAAACAAATTGCTTGGTGTTAGCATATACTAGCTGGGTCTGTATCTGAAAAATGCCTGCATGGAAGGGCTGGAATTTTTTTTTTAAATGTGCAGAACTTGCTTCTAAGTGCGTATGTTATCAATGAAGAAAAAATGACTAATCTGAAATGATGGCGGTCTGATTTTCAGCCAATACCATCAGTTTAAAAGCAGGGGATCTAGATTAGAGTCTGGATGATCTATTTATTCTGAATTTCCAAATAAGCCCCATGTCTGGAAGAGGATGTATATAAATAAACCAAATGTTTCCAGCCACTTTTTCCATTCAATTACTTTCAGTTTAGCTATAAAGGAGTTTTAAATGCAAATCTCATTTTCAGCAATAAAATGCTTTTGTTGCCGAGTTAGCAGACAGGTTTATCTTGCTGATGTCGCACCAGCTGAATGCCACTGGAGTGTAAATGGTGGACAATATCATCACCACCCCGTAAGCTGTAAGTTGCTCACCAATGTCCCTTTTGAGAACAGGATCTGATGACACCTGATTTTCTGTCAAGTTTGATGGAAGTTAATCCTTATTTACATTATATTAACGTGGACTAATCAGGAGTACTAAGCAGGGGGTGGAACTTAGCATATTCTACATTATGTATTTCATAAAATTTAATTCAAATAGATGAGACATCTGCTTTGAATGCAACCTGAAAACCAGTGTCAAACACTATCAAATAAACCAGAATTTGTGAAGGTTAAACTCTTGTGGCCCTTGCAAAAATATAAATATGTATTCCACTTGCAGGTACAGAGGAATAGGACCCATCTAGACTGGTGGGCATTTCACATTGGCTTCTGAGAGTAAGACATACAGACATACACACTAAGAAAGCCGCGATCGGATATTTAAAAATTAATTGATTGCAATCATCACATTTAAACATTACAGATAATGCTGCTCTAGGTATAAGCTCTCAGGTCTCTGAAGACCAGATTTAATAGTGGTTTTATGTGTATTCTTTGCTACTAATGTACAAATACTGGTGCAGATTCTAAGAGACGTGCACTACCTGGCGGTAGTGTTCTTCAAGCCTTAGTGGCTTTTGAATTATGTTCATAATCCAGGGCAGGGGTGGAGGGGACACACACACACGACGATGACAATGATACCAAAATATGCTTCCCATTGTGTCCTATGTCCAATTTCTTTTAGTGGGACAAACTGTAATAATATCGTGAAATATATTACTAAATGCAAAATATTACTGATTATAACCAAGCATGGAAATATATGCAAGGAATTGTTAAGAACAACACACAGGCTAAAATGCACATTTATGTAACAAAAACCCCACCAATTTTAATTAACATAGACCTTAAAAATAATTGATGCCCTTAGCGAAATATAAATAGAAGTAATGTTGCAAAATAGACAACATCAAAAGACAGTAACACATTTTTAACAGAACACAAAAGGATCTAACAGGAATTGCTTGTATATCTCTTGGTTTTTTATTCATACTGTGGATGAATCACTGGCTGATGTTTGTGGCGGTTATTCATGACATGTCTGGTGGTGTTATGACCTTCCCTCTTTTATTGGTTTATTTGATGTTTGTGGTATTTTATATAATTGATTTATGCCTGGTGATATGTTTGGGAGCTTTCTAGTAATATACAATAGTGATTGTATGTCTGTAAGTGATGTTACATATTGCTGTTTGTGAGCTTTCTTGGCCAGGTCACCATTGTAAATAAAACTTGTTCTCAATAGATTTTTATGTGGTTAAAGATTTTGACTACTTGAGTGACTGATTGATTGACCGGAAAACACTGGCTAGCAGGACATCAGGGTATCATAGAAAAATGTGTCATTTGTATTTCTGATTTAAGCCTCCCCCTGCATTTTCAATCTTTTAAAGTGAAAAAGGTATCATAGCAGGAAATGGTCACCTACCTTTCTTCTTAGTTGTCCTGATGCGTGTGGATGCCCACAGCATTTCATAGTGTTCTTCCTCTGGGTTACAGTAATGTCACATTGTTTGGCTTGTTCATAAGTAATTATCCTCCACATGCTTCCTCTGGTATCCTAATGAGTCCTTTACTGAAAACTCTACCAGCAAGTATACTGGAATTGTCTTTTCCTCTCTCTCTCTCTCTCTCNTTCTTTCTTTCTTTCTTTCTTTCTTTCTTTCTTTCTTTCTTTCTTTCTTTCTTTCTTTCTTTCTTTCTTTCTTTCTTTCTTTCTTTCTTTCTTTCTTTCTCTTTTCCTCTTGTTCTGTCATGTTTCTAAGACAGAAATAACACATGAAAATGAATAGTCCAACCACTACAGTGATGGGGTTTCAAAGAGAAAGCTCAAATTCCCTCTATAATATACAGATTGCACAAATCACTCAATAATTACTGCAACAAAACCTCTAGAATTTCTAATTAACGGCACATACTAACTATTTTGCACTGTCCAGACAGAGAAAAGACTGACAGTTTTTAGTTTATTACTAGCAGTGAACCTGTGTGAACGAGCACATGCAACTTCTATCCAGATGTAGAAGAGTTTAGAGAAGATGACAAATAACATGAGGCCTCTCTTGGTTACACAGCAACCTGTTAGCAGTACCCCTGTTGTAAACTCTCATCTCATTAGCATTTCCTGAGTCTGATTAACAGATGTTTGAGGGTCTTGGTCCAGACATAGTTTGATTCTATTTAAAGAGTCAAGACCCTGGCTTGATATGTCATCCAAAAGTAATGCTCATTGTTGCACATTTGCTGCCTCTCTGACCGAATGGTGCAGATGAAAATTAGTGTACTAGCCTTGGCTTCTCAAGGGAAAAAAGGAAAGGGAAGTGAGTGACCTCGTCTGACCAGCCGTGACCTTCTTTGTCTTAAGAAACCTGATAAGATCAAAGCACAAAATCTTAAAAGTAATGCCATTTACCAGTAACTTCTTTTCTCCAATTCCAGACATCTTGTGTCATGCTAAACGCCATGGCTGAAATGATGAAACTTACTGTCAACAAAAGAGACTGTTGCACACCCCGCTAATTTCTCCCAGTTCATCCCACACCGCTCCTTGTGCTGTAACCTCAGTCAGTTCACAAACTGAATAAAAATTATCCATTTTTTCTTGCCACATTAATTTTCGGCCAGTCCGGTGTTTTGAATGGGGTCACAGAGTAGTCAGAAGCCAGCAGAGGCAGCACCAGAAAGGGATCATGGCTTCTCCCGTGGCTCCCTGTAGCTCCCTGTAACAACCTAAAAAAGCTCAGGCATAACTTTGGGTGCACTGACTGGTCACAGAGGGTCCCTGTGTAAAATACGGGAATAGAAAAGAAACTGAAAACTCAGAGACTTTCCAAGACTTGATTTCAACATATACACACAGGACCCTGATGGAGACATCAAAGAATATACACAGAGGAGAGGCGCGCAAGTTCTTATCCAATTTTGGTCTACTCCCAGCTCCCAAGATAGCTTTTATTTTTTTTTTTTACTTTTCTTTATATTTCAACCATCTGATAGGGATTTGGGGAACTAGTATTGCTTCTGCTTTTTCTGACAAAAATGGGAAGTGGCTCAAGCTTATGATTTCATAGATCCTAACAGATTTTATTAGATTTTACTTTGGTTCTGAAACAGCAAAGCAACAAAAGAGTGAAGACAGTGGGTTAGTTGGTTTCTTTATGTGTGTTTAAGGTATAGAATAACAAATTAACTGAATTTGTAAGCTTTCTTACTGTCTGTATGAATCTAGAAGATTATAACCAGTTGGGATTGTAGCAGAAGGAAACCCTCAATGAAATAATCTTTAGAAACTTTGCCTTCCACATGATCTATCTGAAAGCTAACACGAAAAATGAAATATCTGCAGATATCATGACTGTAAGCTGACATTCATTTTTTCCTTCCCTCAAGTTCTGATAAAAAGCTTTAAGGAAAAATAAATCAACCCATTTCCCATCCAACTTTGGAAAACCTGCAACTATTCATGCAGGTGCTGGCCATTTCCACTCCTGGCACACACAAGCTTCCCTCTTCCTTCACACAAATGCGATTCTAGCCAGAGCCCGCATTTTTTTCTCAAAAATTTGGTGTGCAAAATGATGCCAGATCTATCTTTACACACTTTTCCATACTTACCTCTGAAGGTGTGGTTTCTTTGCTTGCAGTATATACAGTATGACAATTTCTGGTGCTGTCAGTGAAGCAGAAGTATCACAGGAGATTGTTCCTGCAAAGACAGGAGCTGGGCTAAGCTCACTATCCTTTGCTTTTGTTTATCTTCCTTTCCCATTCATGAATAATATTATGTTTGCATTTGCCTCTTTCAGAGTGTCCCTGAAAGCATTGTTCCAGCACTTAAGGGATTTTACAGTAGGGGGAAGGTGAGCTGGTAAGAAGGATTGAACAATACAAGCATGCTTTAGCATTTGACAGCCTGAGTTAGCGAAAATGGCATACAGCATCCTTAAGAATAATGCCCTGCAAGCAGTACTTCTCCCTACTATGCAGCCTTAAAGGTAATCACAGCATTGGAGAGTTCCAACGAGTAAATATGCCGACGCGAGCTCCTGAAGGACCAATTTCTGAAAGATCTCATGGAATGTATACCTCTGGCAGGCTTGTAAGAAGAAAGCAAAATGAAAAACTCAAAAATGCCCCATCTTCTTTTGGAAGAATATTTATTGTAAGAGTAGAGGAGTGAACACAGTTACCGAGCCAGATTGGATCAATTACCCATCAAGCTCAGAGTTCTGCCTTTGCCTGTGGCCTATGTTGGGTGCTTCAAAGAGAGCAGCTGGCTAATTGCACAATGTCCTACATGGCAAAAAGGGATGAGAGGACTGTTTCTTATCCCTGTGATCAGCTAACACCTTGCAGTATGAATTTGATAGCCCCTCCTAGTACATAAAATTACAAATGATATTATTGGTCATAAAATTAAGAAGTCCCTTTAAAAATCCCATTACAGTATTTAACTCTTTGACCTCTGTAGGTTAACTACTATTCATGCTGTGAAAAGAACTATTTCATGTTTATTTTTTAAATAATACAGTGAGTTCCTTAAAGCCATTAAAACTAACGATGGAAATACATTCTACGTGACACCTACAAGTGACACTCTTAAGTTCCTGATGTCTTGAAAAATATGTGGTGTTTTTAAAAATACTTTAAACAAGAGAAGTTACATAAACAAGCTACTCCCATAACCAAGCACTACAGCAAAGCTGAAGTTAATTTGCTGGGGCAGCTCATGAGTTGATTGAGGTTTTGATCTAATTCATGTTAGTTTACCTTTTAAGCGTGCTTACTCCCACGTAAGGCAAATTTCTTTTTTTTTTTTCCCTTTCTTTTATGCATGTACTTTATGTATTGAAAACAGGCACGTGGGAGAGCTCTCGAGGCTGGAAAGAGCACACTGAACATCACCTTACACAGCTCTGCCAAGCTGCTTTTCTTACCTGGGCAGTAGGTAAGACTTACTAGGACTATCTAGTTCAAACAATAACAGTTATGCAAAATCAGTGATGATTTTGGAATACAAACAAATTCCCATTGAATACTGCACCGACACAGACAAACTACTACTGACACCAGCATTTTTTTGCTAAAGCTTTAACCCTTTGAATCACAAAGCTTTCCTGAAAATTGTTTAATAAGCTTCTTTTACCAAAAGAGAAAACATGAGGAGAGAAGGAATAACACATCTTTAATTAGAAAAATTCAAATCAGCTCTTAATTTAATTCACCATACCAGCAGCCATGATTAGATCTGCATCATGATATATCTCCAATACTATCAATTTTCATAAATGCAAACTTTCCTGAATATGGTTCTGATGTATCCTGACATTTTAAAATATGTCCTATTGTCCTTTTCTGTGCAGCAGACCAAGCAGAGAGTGTTCAGTCCTATATCACTGTCACAGTGGTATTAGACCAGATGGCTGCTTCCTCGCAGAATCAAGAATTAGAGATAATTTATGCTGTTCACTGTTATTAGAATGTAAAAATATAAAGAGTTTGCAGCACGCATACATGAAAAGCTGCGCAGATCCATCAGTGACACCCTGGTGAAAAGGCATTCACGCTGCTCCTGCACTCTTAAAGGTAAAGTCTCATTTGGGGAAGGTACGGCCTTATGCAAAGCCTATTGACTACCCTGCATAGGATACAGCGCAGGGTGTCCGCCTGCTGTACCCTGACCTAGGTTACAGTGCCGCTTTGGTGGGCAAGGAATATTCTGAACTGGGAAAAAAGCCCAAGACCTGCTTGCTTTCTTCTTTATCATAAAATAATTCTACCACGTGATTGTTCCCATTAGTATGTCGCAGTTATTTTTGTGTCGTAAAGAAAGAAGTTAAAAATGGAAGCTTTCTTCATTCAGACTGTTAATCAGTACAGGAGAATACTTCTCAGAAAGATCTCATGTAACAGGGCATAAGAATTACAGAAATTTGCTCCTGTGCCAGTGAGGGTAGCAAGTTTTGCTTATCAGGGCATCATTGCAATCCGTAAATGTACTTGCTCTACCTGTGTGTATAAACGCACCGCAGTGTGTGTCAAAATACTGAAGGGAAAAGATGTCAGCCTACCCATTTATTGAGTCTGAGCTCATTATAGGTAAGAATCTTGTCTGTGTTTCAAGCAGCTGAATCTGTTCATAAAATAAGTATTATTAATGCAGATGATTCATTTGGAGGGACTTCTCAACCTCTTCAGGAATTAAAATGTCTCAGGTTCCTAAAACAAGGGAGAGAAATGAAGGGGAAGGGAATTTAGTCAGCCTGTCCATCTTGCTACCATAGATTGTAGAAAAAAAAGAAGTGAAAAGGATGTTAGGACAACCAAATGTCAGACACTGTATGCAGGTAGCAATAGTTTGTTGCTTTATCTTTTCAGTTTGGGAAGTTTAGCACGGTACTCCCTACAGATGATGTCAGAGTCATAGTCAGATTAAGGACAAACACTCTCTCATCAGTATTTAGGAATATTAGAGGAGGGGAAATTTTACTGACATTCACGGAACTGACACACTAACTCGATGCGATTTTGGAAAAAGTGTATCACAGAGAGAATGATTTGGCTCACTTTAAGTTAATCTTTAAATTATACGAAGAAACATTACCAGGGACAGATTTGCTTTCAGCTCTCTGTGAGCATATAATTTGTATTTATGGCATACAATGAAAGCATTGTGACTTTGAATGACTGACTAGCACCTTATGAAAGTCATTACTTTTGTATCAAGAACAATATTTGTAACATAATGTGTTCTTAAACTGATCAGGACAGCAGGAAGCGGCTAAGTGGATCACTTATCTTTATTTTGCAATTTAACCTATGTTGTGACAGGGAACAAAAAAATTAGATAATTTATAATTTTCTGTCAGTGTTGCATACTTTGGGGTAAGCTTGTAACTACTTGGTGTACCTGAAAAGTGAGGAGGTTTGGCTGCCAAATAAAACAGAAGAAGAAAGATTACTTCAGAGCCCAATGAATTACTAGCTGACTCTTAGAACCAGAACACAAAGATTTCCTGCATTTTTGTTTCCTGACCAGTGTTGTTGATGACTGTATTTTTCCTCTCTAAAAATCCTAGTACTAGTTTTATTAAAATAAAGTCTATCAGAATAGCAGATAGTTGTTATGCAGGAGCAGTAACTCGCATAATATGAGATGGCATTTCTTTCCAGCTCTTGCTGCTCCGCTGGTTCTAATAGCAACCTGGAGCTCAATTTCCTCCTCAAGAACATTGCATTTCATGTGGAATGTCAATTATTAAAATGCAGTGTCCCGTGTCTTACTTTTCACTAGATGAATTCATTTGCAAATTTGCTAATTTATATAAATGATCTTTAACCTGTAACTGCCTGGTATGTATTTCTCAGTGCCTCTTTTCAATTCAGAAATATATACAAAGAATGTGGTGCCAACAGCATGTATGTTAATTACCTTGTGCCAGTGCTCCAAACCACAAAGATTTAATTGCAGTGTAACCCAGAAAGAGTATCTGATGCTTCTTTCCACTGTTGCATTTTCAATAATGTTAGACCACTCAAAATAGGTAAATGATCTTTAAAAGATCACCTAAAATGTCTCTAGTCATTATCATTGGTGTTAAGTATAGTTTTAGTACAATATTTTTGTGAGACGACATGAGATGAAACTCCCTGACTTTTTGATTTTATTTTCAGCTTTCAATTTTTTCAGGAGGTCATTGTGACTTGCAATGGGCCGAATCACAGCTCCTAAGATTTTATCATTCCAAAAATTCAATTTTTTGCAGCTAAGACTCTCCTCTGCCTTTCAGAAATTAATGAAGACAGACAGGGAATTTCCTTCAGCCAGTAGTCCAGCTGCAACTCATTCTTTTCCTGATGATTTATGCATGGATGTCATTCTGGATTTGCCACTCCATTTCTGGTTCTATCATAAGCACATCCACTGTGTGCCCATCAATGTTCTTTTCACTCTACAAATGATCTCAGGAGGTTCAAACTCCTCCTGTCTCTTTGCAGTTCTTACGAATGTAGGAAAATCAAGAAAACCTGAGCTGAAGATACTAATTTTTGCCTGAGTTCTCCCTGGGGCCCACCCAAACCCCTTCAATGGCCTCAGGCACCATTGGTAGTTTAGAACCTGTTGATGAACCTGGTCCAAGTTGGGGATTTTAATAAAACATGAAATGAGGCAATTTTCCTCTGTGTTATTGTTACTGTTCAGTAACTTCCCACAGTCCAAATAAAAGGATCCAGATTCCCTGTGGTGTAATTGCAGGCACAATTCCATTGATTTCAGTGACCTGTGAATGGCAGAGAGGACTGTGGCCCAAGTTCTCCTCTTGACAAACCGGCTATAGCTTGCTTTCTCGTCGTTATTACCTGATTTGTATGTCCTTGTTTTAAATGCCCCCTACAAGGGGTAGGTGAACAAAGCTCCATTTCACAGCCAGCTCCAGAGAGATCATTCCTGGCCCACATGGAGGTCCCATGACGAGGACTCGGCTCTGAGCCTGGACTGCAGGGCAAGTGTCCTTTGCAGTTCTCCTGCCCGACTGGCTACCCCCGGGGCCTTTGCAGGAGTCCGATGCTCTCTTCAATTCACCCCAGGTTTTGTTTTCCCGGGGTGTAAGGGAGGGAGAGAGGGATGAGGTGCCGCCAGCTGACCGGCCACCGTGCTGTCAGGCCAGCCCCAGCGGGCTCCTCTGGTGTCTCACTGTTTGGGTTGGCTTCAGAAAGTGCAAAGCTGAGAAACATTTGGCTGCTTTACCTCTGTTTCAGCATTCAGATTGCTAAGAGAAGATCTCCAACGGCTACTTGCTGTGTGTTCTGCAGACGTTTTAGCACAAAATCAGCATCTCCAGTATCCCCCCCTCACACTACACTGAGGTCGCAGGTATCTGAGTTCATTTCTGCCAGGACAGCAGCAGGGACGACTAACTAAGACAGTTGTAATTCTGGAATTAAAAAGTCCTTCATTGTATTTTGTTGCACTGGTTACCTGCAAAAATGCAAATATCTGGGTTTCAAAGTAGCCTTTAAGCTACTGCTTGGTTTTCTCCACAAAGGACATACTTTGCAGGACAATGTCTCTTTAAATCTACCCCGAAGATATCCCTCCTGGCCCAGAAGATGCCAAAATGACTTGATGATTTATTTATGTGGAGCTTGGCAGACCATAGTCCAGATTGTGGCCGAGGCTGAATTTTATGAGCATTCCCCCTAGTGAGTATATTTAAAAATTAAAAAAAAATAAAATCAAAAAAAGGTCTTTATAGACCTTGGCATGAGATACAAGCAAATATTATCAGGAAGAAGAATGACCAGGAAAAGAGTTTTAGCACAGAATATAAATATTAATCTATTAATACAAATCTGTGTTTAGAGAATTAGAATTTTCTCTTGATCTTCAAGAAATTAGGAAAGGGAAGGAGGCATTTCTCATCTCAGCAGAAGCTAGTGTTTGGTCTGGAATTTTTTTAGCATATACAACTTGGCATTTTGTACGGGGGACTGGCATTTTTGTCCACAGAAAGATAGATGTCTCATTGTCATTCCAGACCATACAGGCGGCATGTTGGTGCAATGATGTAAGAAAGCAATTTTCTGCCCTATTTTATTGATTTATAGTATTTTAGGAAAGTGATAAAAACTTAATGCTAGGGATAAAAAGGAGACTCATCTAATGTAGAGGCGGTAGAAAAGAATAGAGAATGAGGAGAATCCAGCATTAATACTTACTTGCCACGTTTTCTCAGGCCTCTCCTGTGCTAGACCATTAAATAAGTTATGAAACTGCGTCTAAACTCTTTGACTAAGATATTTTCTAGGCATTAATCCCCCTTTCGAAGCACGGCTTGGTGCAGCACTCTGGCTTTTTGAAGCACAGGCACATCCTAAGGGCCACAGCCACAATGACCAACGCCAACAGTCCTGACTCCTTCGGGCTGGGAGGCTCCGTGCTGGGGAGAGAAATTCGGGGGGCACTTTTACATAGGGAGAATCGGCAAGCAGCGAGCAAGAACATGTCTCTACAGCATTTCATCTGCTTCACAGCAGTTCTCAGGTGGCCTCTCCAAGGAACGTTACACTACTCTGTGCTAAATTCACTTTCCTGCAGGGCAGCTCCTGAAGCCGATGAGCCCTGAGGCAGAAACTCCCACATCCTTTAGGGAACCTCTTGTCGGGATACTCCCTCATCCTTTTGGCTCAGTGGAGGGGCTCTTGCGACACCCACACGAGGAGCATAGCTTTGATCCCCCGTCGCCTTTCCTAACACCAAGAAACAAGCTCCCCCAAGTCTAGATCCATAAAAGCTGAGTTTGTGACGATTTATAGGCAGGAGAAATTGTGTTGGGAATCAGTTCAGCTGAAACTATATCACATACTGTTCTTGGATGTTGTATACAAGCGAATGTATGTGGGATGTCAGTAAATGAAAGCCAGAACGTGCCAGGAAGCAACATTTTAATTCACAACGGCATCCCCCACTTTTCTCCAGACAATATAGAGAATATTCCTGAAGCTCCCCTCAAAGGGAGCTTAGGAAGAAATTCAAGGATAGACATTACACTGTTGATAAATCAAGGGCAACAGGAAAAACATTCACAGTGGCTACACCCCTGCTTTTTTGGGGGTTTTTTGGTTTTTGTAGTTATATTGGAGAATTCCTCACACTGCAAACATAATGGGAGAACGGTATTTTACAGCCAAGCACCAAAGTAACCTTACGAAGTCAGACCTACTTTAATTCACCAAGGAAAGTATTTATTTGCCCGAGGAAGGAGCAACTAAGCTGTATACAGCTTGGGTATCTTCAGGACTGGGAGTCCCATGTGAAACAAAGGGAATGCCGGGATGACAGCCTGGTGCAACCATCGCACAGTATTAAAGCTCCTACAAGAACACTTGATCTTAGTCCTGCTTGGAAACCCTAAGCTGATTCACCAAAAGCACTGCTCCACTTCCCGCCAAAGCTGTTTCTAAAGGATACACTTGGAGAGTGCATGTCTATTGCTGAAATAATTTCAGAGGACTGAAAATTAAATCAAAACTTGTGGTCAAAAAGGCACTGCATGGGACACAGGCTGCTGGTAAACCTGCCAGGGCAGCAGATTTAAAAGCCAGAAGGAAACAGTAAATGTCATCTTTGACTTCACATAGTAAACTGCCCAGGCCTTTACCTTCGGAGAACTGCAGTGTGTGAATTCAGCCATCGACACCAGGTGAGAAGCAACGGAAACAAAACCAGCCTTAATTTAACTTCAGCCTCACCATTTTATTTCACTCTGTTATATATTGAAAGTAGTCCTTGTACTTGACTCAATTTTGTGTTTTTAATGACCTGTCAAAAGCTCAGTCAGGGCTTATTGTATTTATATTTTTAATTAGTTTAGTAAGGAGCTGGACTGCTTACATTTGATTTTTTTAATTAACTGTGAAAATCTCTGCACCAGGATGATATTGTTCACATTGATATGTGTGCCTCTGTTACATTGGGTTTGCTGTGTGATATATTGGAGACAGAAGAGGTGTCACAGGAAAGGCATGCCTGAATAGTGCTTCACAGGTTGCTGGAGCACTGATGGGAGCTGGTTATGTATCATGTAATTAATTCTTTACATTCTAACATGCAACTCAGGCCAGTATTAAAGAAAATCATGTCAGGTCAGATCATGCCTCTAGCATTCTTTATCTCTGTGTTACACTGTGGACGTGTAGACTTTATTGCTTATGCAGAACAGTCACACCTTGTCATCCCTGGTGACTTGGATCCTCTGGCCACAGAACAAATACTACATGGGCCCTGGCTTCTGGCCGTCTTTTGATTGCTATGGGATGCCTCAGCCATGACCACCTTCAAAACCTGCTCTAGATCTTTCACTGTTTCACCAAACTTGTGTCTTTCTTGCTCAAAATTTATAATTTGTCAGAGTGGGAGTGAATTGAGGGCACTTAATTAATTTCATAAGTCCCTGAACAGCAACTGGGTGGGAATGAATTCTATTCAATGTGATATCAAGCTCTATTTCAATGAGGGTGCTAAAAATGGCGGTACAGCTGTTCACACAGGCAAATTTAACCTCTGTGCCTGTAATCGGTTTTCTGCATGTAACATTCAAAATAGGAGTTGCTTATAGAAAGCAATTCATTGCTCTGGCAGGTTTGGATCCCCATGCCCTGCTGAGATACCATCAATGTTCTAACTCACTTGCAATTGTTACAAGAAGAGAAAAATTACCAAGAATCTTTGATTTGCACAGGTGACCAAAGCTAATTACACAGCTACCAAACAATAGCACAGGAGGATTACCACAACTTACTCTGTAATTACCATTGAGTCCAGCGACGTTACTGTGTGGTTAACTATGTAATAACATGCATTATTTCACAGTAACCATGCAAGGACTCAAGTCAACAGAGTACGCTGCACAAATGGAGCAAATCATTGTTAAGCTGAAGAGGTCTGAGCGTTTCAAGGAGTGACATGAGGTTTACTAGAAGGATGATTTTCAGGTTTTTATCAACAGCCTCAGAGGTTTGGAGCAGAGTCACAACACCGCTGGAGAAGCTAAGGAAGAAGCGCTCAAGTCTATCCAAGGAGCTCCCAAGTGCAGAGGCTCTCCTGAGTACGTTCATACCACTTTTAGGTAGTCCCACTGCACAGGGCAATGCAGAAAACAGATCATTCTTGTGTTCGCTCAGAGCAAGCATTACATTTTCTTTGGTTTGTAAACAGCCAGACACTGGAGGAAGATGTTTAAGCCCTCATCCTGTGCAGCTAGCAGGGCCGGCTTCAGATCTCCTTTAAATAAGCCATCTTGCCTCCAAAACACAGACCTTGTACTCTGCTTAAAAACGCACTGACTCGCGCTCCAGATACCAAGGACACAAACACAAAGTGCCAAAGAAAATGAGAGAGATTACTCAGCCAGTCAAGCATAGACCACGGAAGACTTGTAGTCCAGCACACCGAGGCTGCGTTTTTAAACAGACTTGGACAAAGAAACCATTAAGAAATACGAAATAAGGCGATATTGCTCTATAGTTAATGTAACGGAGAACAGTGTTTTGATTAATGCCTTCCCATTAGCGTATGGACAATTTAGATTGTGTTACAGGATTATGGGGTGAGTTGGTAATGCCAAAGAAAAAACATGCTCAAAACTGCAGTAACAACAATTATGGTTCATAGGTGACACCACCAGAGACAGCTGAGAGACAATATTATGAACTGGAGCTCTCTAAATAATTATTAATACCTAATTGTTCGTTTATATTTTAATTTCATGCTCTTTTCATGGTCCTATTTGTATTGAATTTCCACACTGAGGTAATGGCACGTCTGCTTTTTAAAACATTCACAGGAATAACTCACATTAAGAAACTGAACTTTGAGTTTCAGATACTGAGTGTTCAGGACCCCACAGTCTGGGGGGCAGGAAGGCACTGAAGTCATTTGACAAAATTTCACTTAGCAATTAAATTTGTGAACATCTCAAGACAATTGGCAACAACCTTCAAGTTGCAAAATATGGCAGTTTTACCAAAGAAGTGCACAGGTAATATTTTTGGGGGAGTTTGACTCCCACAGGAATGGACTATAATGACTCCGGAGGTCGCTGGGTATCGTATGTCCCGATAGTCCTGAATTCCGGGCTCTGCTCCGCATGCGCCAGCACACAGCGCTGTGTTTTAAAACGCTTCTCTTAATCTTCTGCAAGGGAAGCGCCTGCCAGAGCATCTAAAACAAATGGTTCTAAATCTTGCCTGATTAGACTTAAATGCCCCTCCAGCCTACCTCCCCCTATGTTTCTCTGTTGCTGTTTAAATCTGTATACATTATTCTCATTGCTGGAGAGATAGAGTAACGCTTCATGATGCTCTCTTTCTATTCTAACGCTGCATGGCGGTTGCTTTCTTTAGGCCCCAGCTCTTACCTACATCTGTGCTTACTGAAGTGAGACTTTAATTTGCTACACCACGCCAAGGTATTAATAGACAATTATTTATTGCAAATCTGAACCATTTATACTGTTTACTGGCTGACACAATGTAAAATTTTGATCCAAATGTTAATGTGTCCATGACATTGCATAATTCTGTTCCATGCCAAGGTTTTTTCTTCTCTAAATGAATCGAACTTGCAATATGAGGAAATAGAGTTTTTAATGGATGAATGATTTACAGTCTCAAACTTACAAGACTGCTTACTTGTACAAATAAGGGAAAATTGACTATTAAAATAGCACAGCAAATTAGAAAAATTTAGGATTTTACTAGAGGCAAAATTAGAGGGAGAAAAATGGAAATAAGCTGCAAAGTACTTAAAGGGTAAATGAATAAATCTTATGTTAGTCATTTTAAGGCAATTGTATTTTTTTAGTGGGCATCTTTGAGACCAGACAGCCTTTTAAACATTCAGTTGAGTAGAGCACAGATAAAAACTGCTTATTCATAAAGAACCATATGGATAGAAAAGCACTTCAAAGTCTCCAAATGTCTGGAGAAATTACCTTTACAAATATTTTTGGCAGTAAAGACAAAAGAAAAAAAGCTGTATAGATAGGCAGTTTTCACGATACAGAACACAAGAATTTCAAGCGTTTGCCTCCTCAAGTTTAGATATCATTCTTTTAATGCAATCTAGGCATGGAGTCTTTTTTAATTGATACCTGTAGGAATCTTCAAGATACAGATGTGTGAATTAAAGCAATATGTTTCTAGAGATCATTCCTCTTGGCTTTTCCTACTGAACCGTGCTATTAAGTTAATCTTTTTCCAGCTTTTCAAGCAGAGAGATTGTTACGATAAAGAGTTATAAGGCAGTTCTAATTAAATCTCACATAACTATATTCAAGTAGTAATACCCAGAACCTGTAGTCAACTCAACCTGCAAAAGACATTTAAAACCTTTGTAATATTTCATCTTATATGGGCAAGATTACACCGGAAACAGCTCTAGCAGATAGACTAAACCTAATTCAGAACCAAAATAACTGTAAAGGTGCCCTTATTAAAGTCTTCATCTGGGGAACAGCAGAACAGCTCCATTTTCCCCTTTGGCTTTGTTTCTTTCAGGTTTGGCAAGCACATAAAAGGCCCCAGATATCATTCTGTGATATCAGAAACACGAATACTGACGCTACATGAGTACTGGTTTTACTGGCATGGTCCAGAGTTGTGGCTGACAAGCTGTGACCCCATGGAAGCAATGGTAACAGGTAGAGGCAGGGAGATGCATTTCTGTCCATTACAGCAGAGTAAAACCAGCTGGTGTGACCTTGTGGGCTGCATAAAGGAAAACAGACACTCTGCACAGGTCTGAGACTTGTGAAACACGTGGAAATGGGAGCACATCTGTAAGTCACAAGCCAGTGTTGATAGAGATTTTTTCAGGAACATTGGTAGGGTTTTTTTTTTGCCCCTGAAGTGCAAAAATCAGGCTGCAGTGGGGAAGCTGCTAAATTACTTCCTTTTTGTTACTAATTTAAGAAGAAATAATATATAATTGTGATTCTGTGTCTGAATGGCCTCATCAACCTAACCATTGCGTGTGGTGCTGCCGACAGGTTAGCGGTCCAGGCAAGGCGTTGCGGTAGCAGCCAGGCTGCTCAAACACCGCTTGCTTCTTTGGAGTTGTTCAGAAAACAAATATAAGAAGAGTTATTTTGAGGCCTATTGCAGTACATTGTAAAATATGACTGTGTTAGCAATTAGCAAGAAGCCAACGACTCCAGTGACAAAGATAATGCCATTGTGAAGCTGAAAGAAAGGAAGAAGAAGGATTTTGATCAGCATCCCTCCCTCCAAGTATAACAAACAGAGGTGTCCCAAACAGTCCCTGTTCCTGCTACGACTTAGACAACTTTTTCTTTTTGTTTAACGTGCATTCACATTGGGATGTCTTTCTGAGCTACCAGGATACATGCTGTTGATGCATATTAATGACAGGATGCAATTTTTATTATTATTGTTCCGTAATACAGAATATGTCTAACTACATTTTGTTTATTATTCATAATACACAATGAAAGAAGACACCAGAATGGCCTCTTTGGAGACTTCACATGCTAGGCTGCAAATGTGTATTAACAATAGTACACATTTCTGTGTTATGGTTTCATAAAATGCATTTGCATAATAGGAAATCATAATCCCAAATGTGCAGTAAAAGGCCTATGAAAAATAGTGACTTCTCATATACTACACAATGGTTGATTTTAATCTTCACTGTCTCAGATGTGGGACTGGCTATTAGGGATTTTTTATAATGGGAAAAAAGCCTAGCCCATCCTACAGAATTAAGTCTTGCAAAATGAACCAATCGAACAAGAACCTTCCCGTAAAATGGAAAAGGGAGTTTGCTAGTAATTTGCATGCACACTTCATTTAATATACTTCCAGGCTAAGATGTAACTTCCAATATAATACCAGAGACGGAAATAAACAGGAAATGCCGTCAGGGCTGGCTGCACGGCACTCCGGGGGCCTATGCATGCAAAAACATGCAATGGGATTGGAGCAGAAATTAGCTCGGAGCAGAAGTCACTAGCGCTAGGAAGCCATCCTTCGGGCTCAGAAGGAACCTTTGCGAGAATGTGGTGCTTTCAAATTCCACTGTCCAATGAATCCCGAGACAGTTTTCTCCCAGTTTGATTGCAGAGGTAGGTAAGTCTGTTTTAGTGTTGTTTCCATTTAACTGCAGCCACTCGCAGGAAAAAACTCTACTGGCTGGTCATAACTCTCAGGTGTTGTAACAGCGGCTGTGTGTGTGCCACAGCTACACTGTCTGTAAGGGGAAACAATGATTTCTACTTTTCTTCTTTATAAAGACGCACGGTATTTTTCACCTTGAATGGCTACTGTTTATGTAGACAATCTGACTTTTGAGCTGCTTTTGCTACATATACATTATCAAATGATTAATGGTTAATTAGCACTTTGCTAATGGAAAATAAATTTAATAGGAACGAGTGTGTGTCATTGCATTTCCCCTTTTAGCTCAAATTATCACATTTGCATTTTTATCAATAAAAATCCAAGAGTTTTCTTTTTGCTATGCCAAGCGAACAGTCTTAATTACATTTAAGACTCCAGTCCCTCAACACATCTGGTCTGGTACCCTGCTGCACCCACACCTGTCTATTGCACCTTGCCAGCTCTCAAGTTCTCTTCCCTTCCTTACGGCATCATTTCTTGGTGTATGGAAAATCTCAGTACGCCGTTATCTACCAGAATTTCTGAACTCTGACTCCTCTAAGGCCTAAGGTGGCTTGTTCAGGTGCTTAGCTCTTCGCAGATGAATGTATTTGGAATTATCAGGGTGTTCGGTTTGGTGGGGTGAAGGGGAGAAATGAATCTTCATCCTAAAGCTAGCACTAACATTTTTACAGAATGAGGTGGCTTGAAAGCTAAAGGAGGTGGAAGTCTCCAGGGAAATAAATATCAACCTATTTTTTTCACTAGAGATTTCCACTGATTTACAAATCACCTGCAAAATGTACTTTGTATGGCTGCTAAGAATCAAAATCTAGTGATTGTGGTTGTCTAGTCTTGTCTAGTCACAATCCAGTACTCCTAATTTCAGCTCAGACTGAAAACAATAAAATAAACTCTTCCTACAGCATAGAATGATAGAGTTATTATTTTCATTCACCTGCTCTTTATATCCATGAGACAGCTAATCCAGGTGAATCTACCCAAATTTGTCACTGCCAGTGAACGCAAAACATACAGAATTGACACAAAGCAGCATAATTCCACCTTTTTAAAGTTTCATTGTGTTATAATTTATTTATCTGGAAGGCGGCATTTTCAGACATGGCTATTAATGCCATGCTGTGGCTATTAGTAATCAATGAATGAGAAAGTCAGGAGAAAGAGAAGAATGCATTTTAACAGTGATTGTGTTTTTATGATGAGTTTGTGAGAGCTGTGACAAGCTATTTTCTGTCACCTTCTTGTCATATGCAGCGGATTATAGAAAGAGAGTAACTTCCAGCCCTGGAAATGGCAGGTGAGTAACCTAAGTACTTATCTAAAATCAACACTTTCAAAGCCCCTCCTGCCTCAATGACGTTTCTTTCCTCAGCTGCCTTCTTTGGGGATGGATCAAGACTGGCCGGCTGCTGGGAGCGTTCAGTCATCGCTATTTCATCAGGATTTTCACAGCTGAGCAGAGCGACAGGTGAACTGAGAGGCACCGGGGAAATGGCATCAGCCAGAGTTTGCAGAAAGCCTGGAACCATACTTGAAAGAAGCGGGACGTTTCCGTCTTTCAACAGAAGGGAACCTCTGCTATTGCCCGGGGTGAGAAAGGACAGATGCCACCCCCAGCTGTGATTACTGGGCGAATCTACACTGCCTGAGCGCCGCCTGGAAGCACTGCCTGACAACTATTGCTCCCGAGTGGCACTTACACATTCTTCTTAAGAGGCTGATATCCTGTCCAACTACTGTTCCAAAGAGGAGACAGAACTGTAGAGGTGGAGGGGGAGGAGGGGATACTGCATCCAACTAGCCAACTAGCCTTAATCTGGTCCTGACGCTGCTTAGGGAGAAAGCACCAGGGGAGGGAGAGGCAATGAAAATGTGATTTAAATAGTTTTTTAATAGTTTTTTAAAAGCCTGGGGGAGAAAAGCAGTTCATTTTTTTTTTCCATTCATGCTGCCATTGACATCAGGAACAGGATCTATTTCACACATCTAAGAAACACTGAAACTTGTGTATTTAGTTGTAGGGCGTCTGACTTGGTGCCAAATGTGTTTCACATGATGTTTCCACCACAATTTAGCAAGGTGTTTGTTCCCCTCTCAAACAGTGGTAGAGGTTGAGGTAGAGGCAGCCATTCCGAAATCAGCAGAGTTTATGGGAAAGTAGAATTTGGCTCTATGGCAGACAACAGCATTGCACTTTCAAACTACTTTCAAACCTGATGTGCTTGAAACTTATTACCAGCAAAATCCGGAGTTTTAAAAACCTGGCTCCCTTTTTGGATATGAAAACTGTGGGAGCAATTAATGGCACTTAGACTTCCAGCTCCCTCGTTCGTAGGCACAAGCAGGTAGTTAGACATCTAAGTAGCAATAACCAAGAGCACAAAATTGCTGGCACAAAAGGGAGTTTTAAAAAAAAATCAGGTCATTAAAATATATGACAAAGACTCAAAAGGAGGGAGATGATTAAAACTGGCAGACAATGAAGAAGAATCTAGAAGTGGATGAAGTTTTCTATAATCTCCATTTCAACTTCTATTTTTTAATGGCAATAATTTACAAGAATAAACAAGAAGATAACAACAGGAATGCGACATACACAAGTAAATTTATGCCTAAAATAGCAAATGAACTTTGTAACGAAGTGCAGTTGAGAGGTATATTGCTACCTTTAAATATTAAGCTATTCCTGTAAGGTGCTTTTTTAAGGTGTGATATAATATTTTTTTTCTCATTTTAATAGAAACAATAAAAATGAGATACTAAACCGACATAATTACTCGGAAGAGTAAGAAGACTTTAGATTTCCTACTCTTAACAGAAGAGAACACTATCCCAGCACTGCTGCCGTACCTGAATATCGGCAAGCCACCATTTCTTTCTTTATTTTTAACCACGTGGGGTGAAAAGCAGTGACCTGAACTTCAGGTGAGACTGATATACATGTGAACTCTGCATGTGTATAGTTAAAAACTACTTTATTTCTGGCAAAAATAAATAGCTGGCAGTAACTGAACTCTCTCTTCATTGAAAGAATGCTATAGGGCTGGATATAGCCGTTGCAATAGAGCAATAAAATGAGATGAGCTTAACACTACCAGATGGTACCCTGTACAGTGCCTGAAATAAAATGGAGAATTAGGGTGCCCTAAGGTGTGCACAGGGAAGGCAATTACATGAAATAAATGGGCCTCAGGCCTAGATGATGCTCAAGTATGCTACACAGGAGACAGATAGTACATCTGGTGAACAGATTTTATCGCACGCTGGAAAGCTATAAAGCATGGCGTTGAATTTCAGATCTGGGTTTCACAATGACATTTTACCTGTGTTGGTATTCAGTGCTGTTTATTTTTAAAGGTGCTGTAATCTCAATGATGTGTTTTAAAAACCTTCTTAACATTGTTTTCTGATGTGCCCCATTTTTTGGACAGATTGATGTAACACAATGCTTTTTCATGGACAAAATACAAACTACTTTGGCTGTAGACGATCATGTTTTTATTTAATATATCACGTTGCTGATGTGATTTTTGTAATATGGTTATACTTGTCAGCACTCACTGCTTGGGAGAAAGCCAGTGTGTTTTTAAAGTTAACTCCCACTTCTCCATTTCATTGCAAGGTCTCACTCTCTATAAACCAGCACAAATTCCTTGAGGTTTAAAGCAGATATATTGGATTTGTGAGGAAATCTGCTAGAGTGAATCAAAGCAATATTTTACTCTTATCTCTCGAAGAGATTTTGCTTGTTTTTGCAAAATTCCTGCTCCATTTGACATTAAGATCTTTTTAAGCTTACACTTTTCATAGCAGCATTCAAACTGTTAAAGACAGAGAAGAGAGCAACATTCAATCTGTGGCGCTGTGACTTTTTTTTTTTTTTAATAAGGAAATTGTTTAAAGCTTTCCACAGACTTCACTGGTTTTGGTATCTCTCTCTCTAATTCCTTTTCTTTCACTTCTCTCATATAAAGCTATACCAGGGAGTTAAAAATGCTAGCAAACTTGCATAAAAGGAAAAATTGGAGAGACAGGTGAATATTCCTGACAGAAGGATCTGTGGGCTGTGAAATAGTGTCTCCATGGAAATGGTGAAAGCTCCGTTCCCTTGAGACACTTAAAATTAGAATAAACAAAGGACTAATACACTCTAAGGATATAATCCTGTTCTGGCCCCCTGTGGACAGACGAAATATTTCTAATAGCTGAAACTCTGTATATTATTATTGTTCATACTGCAAAAAAACCATCAAACCCCATTAAGGGTTTGACTTGAGGTTTGCTTAAACAAGAAAATTTACTCATATTACCATAGTGGTATAATCATATCACTGTAGTTGTGTCAGTATAAACAGTATATCTCAGTGCTACCTCTCTAATAAGTGTCCTTTTTGGTTATTGGTTATATGTATATTGGTTATTGTATACCAATTCTAAAAGCCACAGAAGTACAATAACACAGGTACACTAAAACCACCTTCCCAGCTTCTCGTAGTTATTAAGTTCTAGTTGGAGAAGAAATGGATAAAAGCAGGCAGGATGTACCACATTCCCACTGAAGTTTATTGTCCGCTCTATATGCCACAGAAGATGGATATTGATGGCAAAAGCAAAGTGTCAACTAAAACTCACAATGGTAGCGTCGCCTGCAAAATGCAAAACTTGTTCAAGGCACAGACAAACTCACTATCTTGAGTTTTTTGTTTATGTCTAAGCAGTCTCAAAATAGGGCTGTTTCTAACCTCCTCCTCAACACTTTTGAAATTTTTATTTTTTTATTGAAAGCTAGTATCTAAAGACAGGAAAACGATGGGAAAGTTTTATGGGATTTTCTCTGAAGTAAACTAGTTACCGCACCAGAGTCCTTCCCTTGAGAGTGCGTCTACGTCACAAAATCTTACAAAACTTCTGGTTCATAATTTGAAGCAATATGCAGCAGCATTTTGAGAAGACCACTTGGGAGTTCTCTTAATTGCAGGGAACTTGCCACAGTCGCTATTGAGCGGAAGCAGGGGTTTGGAATATTTTCATACTTGAATTAAAATTGTGGCACCAACTTTGAGTTTTGGGTATTGGCCTAAGCAAATTTTGAAGGCTAACAAAGGGTTATAAAATATATACAATGACAGGTCATTAAATAGAGCAGTGCAGTTGGGCAATACTCTGTGTACAATTAGCACTGCCAAACAGTGCCTTTCAAGCACGAGTTATTCAAAAGCTCTGCTTGTCCTGCTCTGTCTGCGGCTCTGTGTTTCACCAAGCGACAGTCCTGGATGGATCTTGAATAGGCTGCTGAATAGGAACCATTCTCTAACTAAGCGAGAAAGGAAAAGATGAAGAAAATAAGTGTGAGGAAGGGAGAAATAAAAAGGAGGGAAGAGAGAGATCCTTAGATTGCACAGATATTCGCCCTGGCCAGCTGCATAGCCTTGCACCCGCCTCCTCCCACACACAGGCATTCCCCAACCCAGAGAGGAGCCTCATCAGCCAGAATTTCTGCCTGGCTTCATTCGAAAAAGCTAACTCAAAGTGACAGTGACCTCTATTCTGTGTTGGTGCAGCTCCAGAAATCATGGAAGAACAAGAGTAAGACCTCCCAGGGCGAGAACATGGGTGAATATGGCTCCTCCGTAATGAGCTGCCTCTAATACCCGCTACTTGCTGATTTGACTACAGAAGACTCCAACTATAGACAGAGGGCCAAATCCTCTGGTAGTGTAAATTATGTGAACTTCAATACCCTCAGTGGTACTATGTCAATTTACAGCTGTTAAGGATCTTGTCTTCAGGGCTTCTCCCATAGAAAAAAAGTGTTCCAGCTCACTGAGAGCTAAGGATGGGATTCAGGGGAATATAGGCTCCAGTCACCATTGTAGGCACCCAAGTTCAAAATGTAGATCCTCTGCTGCCCACACCCACATAAAATCTCCCAGCCACCAAAATCCCAGGGTGCCTAAGCTTTCAGGCTTACCTGTGCCTAAAGTTCTGGCCATACTCAGAAGACTTTACCATTGATCACGCTCGGCACATTAAAACCAATCCTGTGCCAAAGCCTCGCAGGGTGTGCAGCACCAGGATTACCCCATGCTTCTGGAGCTTTATCCAGCATTCCGGTGATGTTACGGTGTGTGTGGCAGACAACTGTGCAAGCAGGAGGGAGAGGTGATGGGAATATCTCTGTTTTACCCACCCAGCAGCTGGCAGACCCATCCAGCATCGACAGCCTTCATGCCTGCCTGACAAGGCTCCACCACTGACACACAGCAGTTCTTTGCTTGATTTTAATTTTTTTGTCTATTTAGGTAACACGAATCACTCAGCATTTGAGGGCTGAGCTGCAGGGCCTGGACGTGACGGAGCCTGCTACACTTTTTTTGCTTCTTGAGCGGCCAACCCCAGTCGGCCCAGCGCCAAACTGAGCTGGGACAGAAGACTGCGCAGGTCACCTTGCGTTTCTGCGTGGGCCTATGAGATTCAACTGATCAGTGGCGGTTGATGACAGCAAGCACAAAAGGGATATAATGATAACTGCAATTAATTCCTGTAGAAATTAATGCAACTATTAAAAGATTCTTTTTGGTCATTTTTCATTCATACCTCCTTCTCTGCCATGAATATACTTTTTTTCATTTATGTGATTCGTATTTGTATGATTTAAATACAGTGCAGTTCACTCAACAGAAAGGTTGGTGGTCTGAAGATGTTCTTTGCCAAAAGAATACATTCTAAAATGGGTTTACTGCTAAATAAACAACCCAAGTTGCCATAAGCAGTATATTAACAAACTTGCAGATTAGCTGTTTTGAAGGAGGTGGGTTTAGAATATGATGGAATAGTGTTAAGAAATGAAATATCAATACCGATCATTTATATGCATTCAAGAGAGCACTAATGATTATTAAAAGTGTGGGGAACTGGAAATCACTTCACTGTGGTACTAATGATTATTAAAAGTGTGGAAAACTGGAATCACTTCACTGTGGTACTGATGTTTAAAATGTATCCGCAACATGCAAGAGAACAGAAATACCTAAAAGCAAAGCAGAGGCAAATGGACGTTGGATTGCCCTGCTCCCTGAATAGGAAAAGGAACTAAACATAGTCTTGTTTATTTGGACTCACAGTGCATTAAAGGAAAGTGCCGCTCTGAAAATATGTTTACATATTACTTACAAATCATGATTAACCTATAGAAATACAATGTGACAATACGGCAAAAAGAAATAAATGTGTATTGGTTGCTTTCTGCATGATTAATGCTTCTTTCCATCAGACACATACATTTCATTTTATTAAAGATCACATTTCTGATTGCAAGAACTTGATCATAAATAAAGCATGCAAGTGGAAGTTGGAAATCTTCTGATATTAATGACAGGAAAAATGGATTTATTGAATAGTCACCTGCAGTTCATACATACATAAACACATAAAATGATAACCCAACAGAAGGTGGCATCTCAAAATTGGGAGAAAAGATTCTGTTTCTTAAATAGCTTAATAATAATAGCAGTACATTGAGAGAAAATTATTTCTGTGTCTTCTGTGACTAAAAAGAGCCCAATAACAGCCATTTATCAGCTACATTCTAATCAAATGCGGTTCTTTGGCCAAAGAGCTGACACATGGAAAATCCAGTGTATTATTGGAAACATGTATATATGTATATATGTAATTAACACGACAATGAACAAACAGAATTAAAACGGGGCTAATAGACTTCACAGAAGACAGTACAGTGCTGCTGAGACTGCATAGGCAGTGTCAACACGACTAAAGCATCCGGCAAAACCGCTGAGGAAATTTCTAGAGCAGTACAGGGCTGGTTAAGATGAAAAGCCACTAGAAATCTCCTCACTAAGGCCAGCGGCCAGCAGAAATAACACAGTTGCACTGTGGAAAGCATCTGTGAGAAAAGCTTATTTTGCCAATCCACCAATAGGTTTCACATGGCCCGTGTGAAGCTGCCTGCCTGTTTAGCCCACGTGGAAAGGAACATCTGAGGACAAATAACCTGCAGCTCCATCCCCTACACAGCACACCCAGGGCTGGTTCACATATCCTCAAGCAGCTGGGGCCTCATCAGCAATTTACTCCATCAAAGCTGCTTGCTGTCACCCAGCTCTCCCGGCTCACCACCCTCTCACGGCTGCCACCAGCTCGGCAGCTCACGGGGACGGTCCCTTGCTCGAGAAGAACTGGGTTATTGCAGATGGCACACGCTAACAAAGCACAGAACAGACAGGGCAGAGCTGGGAGATTCAGAGGGGTGAGTAGCCAGGAGAGAAAATCTGAGCAAGCTTTGGGATCACAGGGGGCACCCAGCCATTTTTGGAGAGAGAGTGGCCGTGGCAGATCTGCTGCTTGCCTCCAGCAAGATCTCCAGCAGGCAGAGCAGCTGCCCGGACCAGCATGGGACACATCCTCCAAAGGATGGCTGCCTCCAGGGATGCTGGGACTCAAGCTGAGAAGAGGTGTTTCTCACATGAGCGTTCTTGCAGGATCTATCCGAGTCTATGACTTGTCAAATAAATTCTTTCTAAAATTAATAATAGCATTTTTTAAAAAAGTACTATGCTCACACAACCTCACAGAGCCATTTAGACAAATCTACTGACTCTAAGAAAGCGTCCTCCAGAGAAGGTTACGGCAATCACACATGCAGCTATAGGAGAAGGGTAGGTGCTACCACAGAAAATGGACAATAATTTTTGTGCTCAAACAAAAATAATTAAGCAGGAGATGATACGTGCCTCATAACAAGAGCAAATGAAATGAACAGCTCCTTGAAAACAAATTAAATCAAGCTCTTACTTTCAAGACTTAGAAACAAATGAATATAACCTTAAGTAAATGACTTATAATTAACACTTTAGGAAGCCATTCATGTAAAAATCGTATCAGGATGTCATATGAATCCACAGAAAATAATTAAAATCTAAATACTTCCAATTCTGATTTGGGAAATCTAGAGTGAGATCTTTGTGTTTCTGAGCAGCTGCTTGCAATATGCAGACTACAGAAGGAAAAGGGGTTAGGTCACTTTATAAGTGTATATCCCTGTTTAAAAACATTATCTCAAAAAATTATACAGATAGAATCAAAGTTGACAGAACTCGCCACAGTTCCATTCCCCAAAAGGAATATATTTTTCTCAGTTTAATTATCCAGATATGTATCTTAAATCAAAACCACAGCCAAGCCCTCGTTTCCAGTGGTTTCCTTCTCTGAGTGCAGTTGGCAGGAGCAGATCCAGCAGCATCTCCCAGGTTTGCAGCCACCTCCACTTCCTGCTTCCAGGCCTCTCTGCTCAGTTCCCATGCCAAGCTCCAGAGCCAGGAGGGAAAAAAGAGGCTTCCACATGTGCCTGCTTGCACATGTGTGTTCTCACACACATGCACCACCAGATAATATACATAGAAACACTTAATCTCTTATTTTATGCTGTGCCAAAAAGTGGGGAACAGGTGTATTGATGTGAGCTGTACGTACCTTACTGAACTTCTAGTGAATTAATCATTGCTCTCTTCTTTTTCTTGTCTTTTTAAAACTTAGTTTCCAGTGCCAAGTCTTTTTTCTTCTTTAGACAGCTATACAGCTATAATCTCTAATGATTTTCAGTGGCAATTCCAGTGTAGGGACTGCCTCTGCCCCTGCTCGCAGCCCTCATTCCTGCACTGCCCCATCTTGCCCGTTGTGCTGACCTGGTTGTTTGTAGGGGCACACAGTAAATGATTCAAGGAACTGAGTTTTCAATTTAAAATAGAGGAATATTTTAATCCAAACCTGGTCCCTCGCCTATTTTTCTATGCCTCTTTAAAAAGATTTGTATCAAAACTAGAGAGGCAGGTGTGGGTCGGGAAAAACCAGCTGAGGACAGAACCCCTTTAAAGATCGCTGCTGAAAAAGAATGTGAAGGTGCGCAGTTAAACTGTAGCAGGTATTTATTTAGCTAGTTAAAGAAGAAGTAATATAGAGCCTGGGAGGTAAGGTTAAAGTCCTGTTTGCCATTAACTACAAAGCAACCCAGAGAGAGATCAAGTCAAGCTTCGAGTGCGCCACTGATGTTTGAAATGTATTCCTTAAACAAAGAGACTGCAGGAACAGTAAGTACCTTTGAAATAATTACTGTTTCTAATGTCATTTTCCTGCAGAATTTATGTGGTTTGAGGGCTGCAGGTGACTATTTTACTCTACAGTTTTATTAATTATATGTTTTTGCTACAGTGGAAGGACATGATTTTTTGCTTTTTTTGGTTTGAAGGCTTTTTTCACCCCCCAAAATATTGTTGCATGATAGATTTACTCACTTATAACTATCTAAGTCACTTTTCTTGGAGAAAATTTGCATTATATTGTACTGCAAGATAAGAATATAATCTATACATTAAAGGATGAAAATAGTTGTATGGGAAACTTGTGGCCAAGAGCAAAGGTTTTCTTAGAAAATCCTGGTTTACTAAGAAGATCTTTTGCTGTTTCCTCAGTTTTCCATCATTCTTCAAGATTAGTTATCAGTAAGAAAATACAGTTCAAATGCCGACACACTTTATTTCACAGTTAATTCATGATTTACTCAAAATTCTCACTTTGGCTCTTTGAGAACAGTGTATTTAGGATTTTTTAGGCAGTACTGTTCACCAATAATTATGTATCTGTTTAGGCCTTATTTTAAAGTTTAAATCTATATTTAGTCACATTTTAAAATATCTAATGTCCTCCTAGGAAACTTCATAGGCGTGTTAGTAACCAAGGTAGCAACAAAGAGGTGGCTGATGGGTTTGGTGAATTTTTTCATCACTTTGGAATACAGAAAAAAAAAATCTTTTCCAGAACATGCAAAACATCATTTTAGCGGTTCCTGTATCAACTTTTAAAATTGGAACACAAACCCACCAATATAAAATTTTAGTGAAATTTTTTAATTAATGGTGTTCAGACACTCAACCTGGTTGAAATTCTCCCAATGACTAAAACAGTAGCTAAAATTGCTCAACATTTAGGAACCTGTAGGGTCATTTCTGTCACAGGGAGGAATTGATAATATTCAGAATATATTGTTCCAGACAGCCACACTTATGAAGAATTTATGCAAAATCCGCAGAATAAGAGCAAATACTCTTCCCAATCTGGCTTTCTGCTCAGTTCTCTGCCCCAAGGCGTTCTGCTTCTGACCTCTTTCTCAGTGCCTGTCTGCATCCTTCCTCGTCTGCTGCTTTTCCTTTGCTAACATATTTGATTATGAAACAATTTTCTAGAATCTGTATTTGTGGTTGGTGTCTATATGGCTTAGTTTTTATCGGGCATTGCTGGCTCAAATATCAGCTTCTCTCTCTTTTTAAATATGCGTGTCAATATCCACAGGTTGGGTTTGATGGTGTTAATGTCTTCCAGCTTAAAGAGAGAAGGGTGAAGGCTCATACACTTTTCATTTTGACTTTAAGCTCCTATTCAGCTGGTTCCAGCTCTTATAAAGAGTAGTGCCTTGTCTTTATTCAGCCAAGTAAGAAATCACACTTCCCTTCTCTGCTTATTAAATCTACAAGGATCTGAGATGGGGAGCCAAAGCTGTCTTAGAGTTTCTTATTGCCATGTATCACAGTAGCTTCAAAGCACTTGGGTTTAGAAAGCAGCTTCTGTTCTCGTCCGGGAGCAAATGGGAAGGAGGGAGCCAATGCCTGGAGTCTGAATTATTCTTTTTGCCATTGTCACTTGGAGTTGGAAAACTTAGGTTGCACCTTTTGCTGCAATATGGCTCAGCCTAAAGGCTTAATCTAATGTTACATCCCAAGTTATATTATAAATATTCTTTTATTTGTTATTTTTGGAGACTCTATGATGACAGCATTGGTTTTCATTCCAGATTACATATAAAATAAGAAAAAGGAAGACAGATTTCCTAACAAGTAATATCTGTTTATAATTAGTTGCCAAGAAACTGTACAGTAGCTTAGAGAAATGGAGTGGTTTTTTCTACGGCTTGGGAGTCTGGACCATTGTGGGAACTTATGAAATTATGAATCCAAAGGTTTTGTAAAATTTGTGTCTTGGAAATAAAAATTTGGGTTTAATTTATTGAATACTGAAGGTAACACAGAATGATTTTTCAGACTAAAAATCCTCAAAGAGGCATTCATGTAATAATGTGACCAGAATTGTTTTCATATCTCTAACATTCCTTGTCCGTTCACACAGTTCACCGTCTGCCAGCTATGAGCTCTTATTTGCTTGTAAACCTCTTCAAGAGTGCAGGAGATAGCCCAAGAGATAGCCCTTCCAGTACTGTGATCAGCCATGTATTATTAATTAATCAGAAACTAAAATAATTACTGATGCTTATGTATATAATATTCCTGAACAATATCTAAAACCCCGTTGTTTCTGTAGGAGTTTTGTAAATATGTGCCCAAATTAACTATAAAGTATAATCAGTTTATTGAACTCAATGCAATAATTGATTCAACGAAATCCTTGACCACGAAAATGTGTAGGATAGAAGAGCAAAGATCTCAATATAGGTCAGCAGCCATCCTGATATTTTCAGTAATTGAACCATTTCTCTAACTCTGTAGACATAAAGGGGAAGCATACAGAGTCGAGAATTTTTCTTTCTGGCAGTGTAATCATACTTAAATCCCAGTCAGAACCAAAGTTAATCAAAGGAGCAGGCTTCATTGCAAGCATTAACTGTAATTCTAAATGCTCCACAATGAAATAAAGTGTTAAGTTTCACAATCTTTCAAAACATGGGTATGCCACTGGAAAAAACTATGTACCTGCAGATGCAATAGCTAAAACTATTTAAATAACTGCATTTAAGGGCTTTATGAAACTATTCTGTGATATTTGATGAAAAAATAACTACAAATTATTTTCTCCATAATCATTTGAGCCTATTAGTATAACTATAAGATTAAAAAAAAAAGCATCTATTCTTCTACCAACTTTATTTAAGTGCTGTGACAGATGACATACAAGAAACAAAATCACATGAATATCAATGCCTAAGCAATGTCTCCAGGAGCAAGTGGATTGCATGAGTAAATGTAAGTTTAGCAAAAGGATTGAGAAATTGTCCCTTGCCCCTTTCACATCCTGAGGGTATTCATATCTACTGTAATCAAAGGGCTCACTTATCCTGCCTCAGATTCAGAGTTAAGTCAGATTCAGAGTTGCTCTTTTTCGCTCTGTCTGCTTCCCCTTTAACTTTCCAACACAGCTTTCACTTACATCAATAAAAATTGGTATTGCTTTTACCATCCCTGGAGGTTTTTACTGTTCCTGGAGGTTTTTAAAAGACAGGCAGACATAGTGCTTAAAGATAAGTGTAGTGATGGTTTTTGTCAGATCTGGGTTGGTGGTTGGACTTGATGATCTTGAAGGTCCCTTCCAACCTCACCGATTCTATGATTCTACATTGGGAACACTTTGCACCCCTGAAAACATTTTTATGGTGAACCACAGCTTTATATGTTAAAAAATTTTGCCTCTGGATGTTGTTAAGTTCTGCAATTAAGAACTACAGGGTAAAGGCAAAGACCTACAAGTCGATATTCAAGATTTGGAACTGGCTAACCTACTGGTGGTATGTTGCTATTCTTTTTAAAAATAATGTTTAATTTATTATATTTATCATTTTAAAAATATAACAGCAACCCCTCCCCCAAGATTCAAATATGGGAACATTTCAGTGTTTTTCCTGTAGCTGATTCACAATAGCAACCCCCCACAGAAGCACAGAAGTCTCCTCTTAGTGAGGAATTCTTTCAGACGGGGTACGCTTAGACCTACTGCGTAGCAACAGACAGGTGAAGCACGTAAAATATCTCAAAAAAGGTAGCTCAAAGCAACACTTCTTGTGTGTGTGTCCAGCACACACGTACGACAATCACAGATGCCATGCATATGCTGCTGATGTTCCCAGACTGCTGTCTCTGTTGTCAAGAACCTAGTGAGATATGACACGAGTGACGGATCTCTAGACAGAGTTAACGTAACGAATGAAGCAAACATTATGTTATCAGATTAAGATTCTGGGGTCCAGATTTTCAAGCTTTTCACAAAAATTGTAATTAAGACTAGAATTGCCAGTTGTTTTATAAAGGCTCAGTTCTTAGCTTGACAAGCATACCTGGAAATACATCCATATGTGTCCATAGGTAGAGACAGAATCAGTCCAGAAAAACTCCCCCTAGTAATAGGTATTTGGAAATGGTACTAATAGGTCTAACAATGGCCTGACAAAGTCATCTCTCAGCTGAGGGTCAGAAGAAACTCTCCACTTTCTCATGCAGTACGCAGCTGCATATTTTTGTCTCCTGATTTCCTTTTTTGGGAGCCTTTTGAGCCAGAAAATTACTATTCAGCTTGTTTAATAATAACAGACAATAGCCAAGGAACCGCTATCATACAAAAGGTATATTGGTCATTTCGAGCAAGTCAACTGTCTCTACAAACTTAGAGGAGAAAGCCAAATGGCACATATTCAAACACAAAATGATAATCGCTGATAGGAATACAGCATAAATCCTCAGATACCCAAACTGTTCTAGATTGAAGATCCCTATTTTTACTCCACCTTTAATATCTATCATCTTGACATCTACAGACTATATATAAAAACACAGTCTTTAGTCTTTTTTAGCACTATGTCACTATAGGCTGCTTGCTGCTCTTCTCATAGTATGAGTTTTAAGGGTTCAAGTCCATTGGTTTCACTTCCAAAAGGAAGAGAGGAGAGAAAGCCAAACCCACAAGATGAATTTTCACTTTGTTCTGTTTATATCTAGTTAAAAAATGGCACAAATAAAATGTGTCAGGTCCAGTCCCTTTGAATTTCTTCGAGGAAGTGATATATATCCTCACAAACTCTCACATCCCTGGCAAAACAGGGGAACAAGTGACTAAGGGGAGCTATGGGCTGGGCAGCTTAATACCTGTCCTTAGCTGCTAAAACACCCCCATGAGGTTATAGACGGTCATGGAGTCTGAAGCTGCTCTGAATTATGCCTGGGACTCACTCCAGAAAAGGAACTGCCGAAGTGACATAAACTCTCTCCCTCCCAGCTATGCCAATGATTTCTCTGTCGCAGGCTTATTGTTATTGGGACTCCCTGAAGAATCCCAGGTACGTAAACACATCGTGTTATAAGGAAGGAGAGACACCGTTACCCCTCGTAGAAGCATCAGACCACATCAGCTTTGCCTTTAGGATGCCATGTAGACTGTCTCCATGGCTTTCTGGAGTGACACAGAAGGAGGAATACACTTATGAACACTATTTCCAAAATGAACATTGCGTGCTTGCAAATGAGAACAGTAAAAAATAGAACTAATAAGAGAAAATTCAGCATTTAGCCTAACTTTGATTTGTCAGTGGAAACTATTGTTGCAACACTTAATAAGAATATTCTCAAATTACAAAAACGAAGATGAGAAAGCAGTACTGTTGACACTACCCCTTTGAACACTGAAGATGTGAAGACCAACTTTGCATTCAATTTTGCTCAATGGAGTCAGAATAAGGAGCGGAGAACATTCTGCAGAATGTTCCCAACTCTCTTTTCTCCTCAGCAAACAGTCAACTGTGCCTGAGCTACCAATACTGCTGTAGGTTCTAGCAAGAGACTTTGAAGAAAAGATAAGCTTTGAAGAAAAATGATCTGTAAAAGGAAATTGTCCTCCATATTGTCTTACTCATTCATTTAATGGATATATTGGCAGGCTTTTGTCTTACTACTAATTATTTGTCATAGTCCATATCCATGTTGTATAGCCTCTCTCTAATTTCCATCTTAAATTATCAGGAAACATCCTCTCTGCTTCTGAATTGACCATCAAGAATCTCAGAGTATTTATTTTCCTTTATACTTTTGTAAAACAGTTGCAGCAATGGAAATGAGGCCTGATCAGTATATTTTGTTTAGCAGGTATAAAGTCCTTCATTTAGGCAATATTACTGAAGTGCCTACCATGAACTCTAAAGCAGCTGGGAGTTTAATTGAATCCTAGAAGTGCAATGAAAGTAGAGCAGATAAAAAATGACAGAGTTGTTGCTGATGCAAATGAAAATGTTAGAGCAAAGCAGCTGGGGAGAATACTGTAGATGTTTACATTTTCCCAACATGCTTACATTGTTTCTTCCACATTTTCCAGGCAAAGCTCACCTGGTTTTGCTCAAGGCCTGGAATGCGGCGAATTGTGTACGGCACCTAATATTTATTCATGCCATTGTCAAGAACATCTTTGCAGCTCCTGCCAAAGTCTGTCATTGAATGTGTTTGTTCAGCTGCATGGCAAAAATATAATACACAGTCATCATTTTTACTTCGTCACCTACTCAATATTTTTCTTCTCCGATTAAATTAACTCATAAATACTGTGTGTTTCATGCCAGAAAAATCTTACTACATCCATTCAACTAACACCCATTTGTACATTTTTATATTCTTGAACATTTAGATACTTCAATAATAAGTTCTGAAACAATGGAGAAGCCAAATGCTCTAATTTACCTGAGACTCTGGAAACCCCAGTCACAATACAAAAATATTATATAATCAGGCAAAACTTTCTGCTAAGCTAAATTTCATCATTACTCGCCATCAACCTTAGAAAGCTGCATATGAATGGAGAAAACACAAGGATGGTAAAGAACTTGGTAAAAAAAAATAATTTAATACCAGTCTGCATTTCCACAGGGGGATATTGCCTGCAGCACAGGTGACAAAGAGTAATGTTAGTTAGTGTGAGTGAAAACAGAGCACACCAGCGATCCTGGCCAGGCGCTTCAGCTTCCAACCCAACGGTGTGTCACCTTCGTTGCTCCTGTTATCCATGGTAGGTAAAGCATGGATACTCTCTTGCGCTGTAAACACATCTCTTACCTCGGATGGCACAGAAACTGCAGCTTACAGACATTTGACTTTGTGTCTGGGAATCACTGGAAAGTGAGACTCCCCTGGCAGGTCTCTGCCCTCTCTAGGCAGGTTTAACTTATGAGAGATGTTCCTTTTAAGCCCATTCTTAAACATTTTCAGTGAGGAAGACTCCACAGCCCTCTCAAAAAATCAGTTTTGCCATCTTTAGAGTCAGTAAGCTTTCCAAAAGTCTAATCTGAATTTGCCAGAGCAAATTTGTTCTATCTACCGGAGAGAACAAATAATTCCCGTAAAGGGCTGTTGTAAATAAAATCAAAGGCTGTTCTCATGCTCCATCAGTCTTCTTTATTCTAGAGAAAGAAATACAATACACCTCTTCCAATTTTTCATATATGTCATGTTGTTGTGACCTGGTTGTTCTCCCTTGGACTCTAATTACTTTGTGTCTTTCTAGGAGTTTGGTGCCCCAAAACCTGACATAATACACCAGCTCGGGCCTGAAACAGTGCTGAGATGGTTGTTCAGGACAACGCAACATGGTATCAAACAGTCAGAATATCTGTGACCCATCACTTTTCCACTATATTTGTGTCCAGTTTTAAAAGTAAGGGAAATTGATTTGGTGTGATTAGTTATTGACAAATTCCCATTCACCAAGTGGATAAATTTCACAAATTTGTACTTGGCTGCTACTTACTTCTTTCTCTTCTTTTGGGGTTTAAAAATTCATTTTGAATTATACAAAAAAATCTTGCATGTGGCTAGCCAGAATTTCTTTGCCCTTCCTCTCTCTTTCTGAAAGAACTGGTATTACATTTGACTTTTTACAGTTCTTCTCATTGCTCTTTTGTGTGTCCTCCAAAACAACTGCTAGCAGATCTGAGGTGGCCATAATGAACTTCGTTCTGGGATAATTAAGAAGTGTGTAAAAAATATTAAAAACATTTGTCCTGCCCTTATTGTATTCTAGGCGGAGGTTTTACCCTTTTTGGCTGGTGCTAATTACTACAGCCAGCTGCTACAGTTGATGCATTTAATAAAGTCTGATACAATAAAAGGTACAAAATATTTCAGCTGTCACAGCAGATACATCCTTTTCTCTGGAGCTTACTTCCCAGTCCTCTGACTTCAGAAGAGTTTATCTTCCTGAAGACTACTGTTTTACTTTTGCTGCTTTACCTTCTCCTCTTCCCATGCATTGTGAGCTCTGTCTGTCACAATCACATCACCCAAGTGATGCTGCCCTTGATGTTCTACAATGGAATAGTGTCATATTTTATGTACATTCTTCAGACCTCAGTTTCTTACCATTCATGCAGAGGAAAGTATCAAACATTTGCTCCTTTTGATGTTCAAAAAAATCCAAACCAAGCATTACTTGAATTACTGAAGCAGGAACTTAAAAGGACTCAGAATTAACTGCCTGAGAATGAAGTCCATTGTCTCCCTGAGACACTAGACCTTTCAGGATTTGAAAGAGTCAAGGCCCAGGCACAACGCGCACCCCCCATCACAGAGTACAGCATTTATGAAGGCAGCCTGCAAACGTGAGCAGAAATAAGGAGGTAATGTGGAATAGGCCCCCAACCAGCAAACTGAGAAAGATGGGTTGTGACTTGTCCAGTCCTGGCTGAGAGGTCTAGTTCAGTCACGGGGCTGAAAAGATGTCTGACAATAATAATTTCTCTGACAAAGGCAAAAACTAAAAGAAGTCTTGTTCTGAATTCAAAGCCCAAAAAGGACTCTGCAGCCAAACTGAATACAGATTAAAATGAGACTCGTCTTCACTGAGCTTTAAACGTGGTCCCTACCTTTCCATCATTCAGTACAGCAGTGCTAGGGAAGGTGAATTCCCTGCTTTCTCTGCTGTTCTTGCTTCAAGCCAAGCGCAGACACCATCAGACCTGAGAGCATGCCTGGGACCTGTGCAGCAAGTCCAAAAGATCCCAAAGTTTGCCTTTTGCCAAGGGGAAGCCAGTAAATGAATATCTGAGGAAATCTCTTAAAAAATGAAAGATAGCCTCTAAGAAAAAAAACCCCAAACCCTCAGCTCTTTTGGAAGAGCTATTTAGCTTCAGTTCTTCCCTTTTGATTAGCATCAACCAGGAATTTGCTGATCAGCATGTTCCACAGTATGCCTTTACCAATGGTTTTGTAGTTAAAGCATACAGGTCCTTAGAAGATTCTGCTACTTCATTATAAAAAAATATCCTTCACTTGATCTTCCAGATGTAATGCTTTGTAGTAAACCCTAACCGTGAGATTGCCTATGTCTGTTTCTTCTTTATCATCATGCATATGCTTTGAGCTCCATTTTAGACATCAGAGCACATGATATCCTTCCTTGCTTTTAACCTGCTTCTGCTTGCTGAACAATCTATATCCTTTATATTAATATTCCAGCCATATGAATTCCCCCACCAAGCCTCTGTTATGCCAGCTCAGCTGTAATCATGATCCGTTATTAAGATTTTCAGGTTTTCTTATTTATTCTTTGTCATTTTTCCATTCGTATGACTGTTAAAGACACTCATGACTGACTTGCTGTTTTGCTTCTTGTCTTTATTATGAATAAACATGTCTCTGTTACTTGTAGTTTTTTGACCCCTGTGCATGTTGGTGGTGTTTATTTTAGTACATAGGGTTTTGCCAGCTCTCCCCTTAACTCTTAGATTAAAGCCATTCTTTCCAGGTTAGCAGATGACTGTTCAAAGATGTTTTTCTCCTTTTACTGTGGGTTCAATATCTGCCCAGCAACTTACAGAATATCATTAATGTAAGCTAACATCCTTCCAGTGTCATAGGCTTAGCTACACACTCATCTTCAGGCTGCTGCTTGACTGTCAAATCAGAGGTTCCACAGGAGTCCCACCTGAGTTTCTCATCTCCATATCTCTGCCCCTTTCTGCAGATCTTTTGATCTGCCCAGCATCACTTACAGCAGTATCTCTGGGACAGGAGAGGAGGAGTTGCAGAAATAGTGACAGACAGACAAGTTGCAGCAATAGTGACACTTTGACCCAGATTTCTGGGAAGCAGTATGTCTTTAGGGATAGTCAGGAGACGTTAATGCTATCCTGAAGGTGATGGGATTTACTTGCCACCAACCTTTTTTCCCTTTTGTGAAGGTGGCTGCCTGTCCATGAACCTCACACTTCTAGATGGTTTTGGCTTTTCCCCTATCATCACTGAGGCACTCAGTCTTTTTGTGGTCAGAACAGGTCTATTCTCAATGTTAGCAGGTGGCTGGCACGGGGTCAGACACTTTACCTGTGACTAGATCTCTCCATCATTACTGGACATCATCTAATCTAGTTTACATTATCTATCGGTCTATTTTCTTCAGCAGTGATTGTATGTATCCTGTTTTGTGATAACAGATGCATCCCTCCCTGGCCACTTGCAGCTCCCTTCCCAGCTTCATAAGAGATTTTACTAGCAACCACAATCCAAACCAGATGTCCTTTCCTACCCAGCCTTCTTTGGAAGAGAATGTAGGTCACACTCCCTACAAATCTAATGCAGGACCAAAGCCAAGGCACACAGGATCAGGTCCCCATCTGGGCACGGCATTCAGTTTCCTAATTGCTTGCACAAACCAGGATGTTATATGTATAAAGAATTATATTATTTGCTGCACTTCACGAAAGCATAGTAGAAAACCTGTAGTTTCAGGGTGGAAGGGAAAAGGGGGAGGAAGAGCAAGACAGAGGCCGCTTTAAGCCATATATGAGCCTCTGGGGGATGCTTCAAGAGCCCAAGTAACTAAGTTATGGTGCACCCTGAGGTGTTAATGGCCTGCCCCAAAGCCAACAGCAACTGAAAATCCACGTAATTAGGCAATGGAAACACTCCCTCCAGTCTCAACATAGCCCCATGCCAGTCAGAAGCTTTTTCCTCAGTTACTGAGCAGGAGGAATGTTACCCTGCCCAGATCTATTAAACTGCTCCTTAGACCTCTGTAGCTGGAGTACAGGAGCCACAGCCCAAGTAAGAATTTGTCGCTTTTTCCTGCAGAAGGCTGGCACTCTCTTTGTCAAAGATGAAATAATCTTTTTTATCATATGACCAGAATATGGCCATCACCTGGCCAAAATGGTGGCTGGCTGGCTACATACCTGCCACCGGAGCAGCATTCCTCACAAGTGGCAGTCGCCACATGGGAGGAGCCAAGAGCAGCAGTTTTCTGGCCGTATGGAAACTGGAGGTGACTGTTCAGCTGCCAGAGATAAGGGCAGGTTCTCCATCGCTTTCTCTTTGAAGTTTTATTACGGGAGAACTTCCTTCTGAATATTCGGCTGGCTGCAGCAGGAGTGCTGCGCTTCGGCGGGCCTCGGTCAAACCCCCTCTGAAGAACGTTAACATGGAGGCTTGGGAAAAACCTCTATACTCCAGAACACTTTAGGATCTGCTAAATAACCTGAGATTAGCCTCTGCTAAGTACTGTACATAGTGGGAAAGGGAGCCTTTTGTTAAAGGTTTTACAGCTATTATTTGCTGTGGGTTTTGTTTTGTTTTCCAGGAAAGGAAAATAAAATTAGTTTAACAAGTAGGTTTCAGATTTTTACAAGATAAATTGATAGGCTTTTTGCAGTGATTCTCATGTTTTTACATTATAACACCCATTTAAATTACCCAGTTACTCCACAGTGGTGGAAAACCTGGTGAATACATATGGAAGCCTTAACTTGCCTTTGCAACTATTTGAAGCATTTAGGAATTCATCAACCGGGAAAGAGAGCAGCATATTGCAAGTACCATATGGGCATTAAATGTGAACTTGTCAAAGGAAGAGAGAATAAACCGTTTTTTACATTCCTCATGGCCTGTATTTTTTTCTTTCAGAATATGAATTGTTTCTAATCATATTTTGGTTTTAAATGCTCATTACAAGCCAAGGAAATATCCATGTTAGTAAAAAAACCTTAGCAAGTTTATGGTCTTCTCCAATCATTACCTAATACATTTGTCTCATCTGCTTTCCTTGTTGTGTGAAAACACACTGAGGAAACGTGTAAATGCGGTGAATTGTTCCCAACTCTTTTATTCACCTTTCAGCATGCTAGTTCCTTCCCTTGGCATTGATATCATTATGCATTTGTCAAAGATAGACTGTCACTTTAGAGCTTCTATTATGTGCAAGATTTGGCAGCACATGTTACCTTTGGGATTTGCCTATATCCTTTGCATGTTATTGTACTGCTTTGGCATTCAGTAAATTCAGTACACCCATTTCTTTGATGTTCATTCCAGCCCCTAAATGTGGAAACAATGACTGAAATTTTGGATCAAAGCATCCCATAGATGGCAGGCAACATAATTTTGTGATAATTTACATGAACAGAAAGAAATCCCATAGCTAGCTAGAATCGAGGCCTGTAACTGTTCCACAATTTATGTACTCCAACATCCAAGAAAAAGAAAAAGAAGTGAATAAAGAACACGGAGGTCCAGTTGAATTCATACCAATGTCCAATTTCTCAGTATAATTAGAACTCTTTTTTTCCCCCCAGTATCAAATGCACATTCTCATAGAATTATAAGAATTCAAAGCTTAAGGACTGAACTGAGCAAGGACAGACAGCATCTGCCTCATATTTGTTCTAGAGTTGAGGAAAAAAGCAACCGTCCCATTTTCTATTGTTTCCGAAAATACAGAAGCCAATACAAATACAGTAGCCAATCAAGCTAAATGCAAATTTTCATCTATGATTTAAAATGAAAGAAGTAAAAAGATTTAAAGGAGCAAATTATTTTCAAAACTAGCAGTCCCAGTTATCTTTGTAGTGACAATGAAAATGGTTTGGTCTCATTGGTTTTAAATTAGGGCCCACTGACAATGAGGCAATCTGAAGTCGGCATCCTCACCCTCCTAGTGGGCAGATAAAGGTGTGCAGAGGAACTAAAATATTTGGGGTTTTTTCTGGTATTTACATAAATAATAAATGAAATGAAATGAAATGAAATGACCCCAAATCTATTCTAAAATACGTTCTCTTTTTCGTAGAAGGGAACACACGAGCGCTAGCACAGCTACTAGGGAGTATTACAGTATTAGATTTATTTTTTAATACACCTGTTTTGACACCTCCTGTCTCACTAGGTGAGTGTAGCATTATGGTACAGTTTGCTTGGCCGGTAATCCCATACCCACAGATCCCTGTAGCTGCCCCACACCTCATCTTCAGACTGTGGGCTTTAAGAGCCAAGTTTTTCCCTGCCACCAATATGCAACAGTGCCATCCAGTGGCAGCTCAGCCCACTCACACGCGTGTGATCCCTCGGAATCCAATGAAATTCCTATTTAAAATAAAATAAATAAACACCTTTTTTTCCCCCCTGAAAGGTAGCAAGCTGGCTTCAGATTAAATGTTAACTACAGAGGACCAGAGCAATACATCTTACGTTGCTATAAAATCCTCTTATTGGATCCACGGGCAGATTTGAACTGTCCGAAGCAGAGTCAGCTTCTCTGTGGGCGATGGGGGGCTGGGCAGGGGCTGGGGCAGCCCCCCGTGCGGAGGAGAGCACTGGGATCCAGGCTCAGGGGCTTTTGGAGCATGCACAACCGTACAGGGCTGCACCAGATCTTGTCTTTCCCGGAGCGTGAATTCACCTGGGGAGCACGACTGGGACTACTCTTGGCATCAACTGCCATTTAGGGATGCTGGTTTGGGACTCTAAACTCCCACACCCCGCCCTGTCCTGTGTGGCACTTCTTTCAAGAGATGGCAGCTATACTTTGTACTGAGGTAATGCTAATGATTGCCACATTTAAAAATCTTCTGTCTAATACTCATATAGAATCACAGAATCACAGGTTTGGCAGGGCCCTCTGGAGATCCCCCAGTCCCACCCCCTGCCAGAGCAGGGTCACCCAGAGCAGGGGGCACAGGAACGCCTCCAGGCGGGTTTGGGATGTCTCTAGAGACGGAGACTCCACCACCTCCCTGGGCAGCCTGGGCCAGGGCTCTGCCACCCTCAAGGGAAAGAAGTTCCTCCTCATGTTTAGGTGGATCTTCCTATGCTCAAGTTTGTGCCCATTATTGCATATGTGCCCATATGCAAATAAACACCCCATAGACCAATATACGTGTATGTGTTGTATAGAGAGATACACAGAATAAAGTATTGCCATAGTAATTCATTCATAAAGAGCATTAAATATCCCTGATTGCTTTAAAAAAGGTATATGAAGATGCATAAGAGAATTCTCAGCCTCACACAATTTTCTTGTTTTGAAACAACCTGCCAAAGGCTTTTAACTATTTACATCTCACGTGACAACTGCTGGCCAATGTGCCTATCATTTTAATCACTTTAAGGATGGATAGACTAAACCACAGAAAGTTTAAATGATACTTGTCCAAGATTATGCCACAAAACACTGATATTGTCAAGGACAGATCATGTGGGACTGACCTTTAGTCTCTAACACAAGCTACCAGCCCATGATAGATGAAGGAAGGAGAAAAAAATCTGTTCTTTTAAATGTAAGCAAAATCACAAAGTGTATTTCAGGAAAAAAAAAAAAACCACAAGACGATTAAAGTTTCAAGGCTGAGAGAGCATCTGCTCAGGGGAACATTCACATTGAACTCTTTGCCTAAAACGTCTGTCAAAGAAACAAAACCAACGCCTATCTTCAGAGAGCAGATGCTCTGCAGGGCTTGAGCCAATGATCAGCACAGGAAACTTGCTCATTTAGGCCCTGGCCCAGCAAATGCTGTTGGAGGAGTGCTGCTTCAGGCTTGCGAGCAACACTTTGGAAGAACACAGGCCTAGTTCCTTGCTTAAAGTTATAACCTTGTTCAACCACTCTTTTGAAAAGGAGCCTAATGATAAATGAACATGAATATTTTAGTGCTTTCTCTAGAGAGAACAGGATATTTCGGAGACCAGAAGCCAGTAGCTTTGGCACACGAGCCCCGCACACATCATGTTCAGCCTCTCCATCCCCTCCAGCGCAGGGGAAGGGCCATCTCCGCCTCCATGGCAGAACCTTTTGGTACCCTCCACTTTCCTCACCTCAAGCTCTGCTCACCTCAGGGGCTGGTGTGCCCTCCCTGGAGCAGGGCAGGGTGGGCTGGGCTGGCCTCCCTCGGGTCCCCTCCATCCCCTCCCGCAGGGCTGGACCACCCCACACCCCAGCACTACCGGGCCCTGCCACCCTGAGGAGCAAGAGACCGGCACTAGGAATCAACACTGTCCTCCCCCTGACATCCCAAAGCCCACACGTGCTTTGGTGGCTTATGGTGGACTTTTCAGTATGGTCAAGAAGACGACTGTGGTGGTCCGTATACGTTTGCTTATAACCTTCAGATCACCATGTGCTTTATTCTATTGCCTTATCTAACATTGCATTAAATCCCTTAAGGATACTTTATACTTACAGGCAATGGTTTGATGGGGTCATGCACAATAAACCTGCCGGACCAAATCCAGATTTTAGAACACAGTTGGAAAATTTGTTTTACATGGCCAATTGGTCTTTTTTTTTTTTTTTTTGTATCTCAGAACATATCAGAGTGTCCATAGGAAAAAGATAAATTCTGTAAAATGGTGGCAGGGTTTCTGATTTACTGACAGTTGCTCGTTTGAGTTTTCACAAAAATATTTAGCTATAGGACAGTATTAGGCGTATTCTTAAAGGTAAATAACTGCAGCCAATAAAAGTTCAGCCTATAAAGGGTCCCATCTTCTAGGAGTTTTCTGCACCGAGAATTACTACCAGCATAATCATGGCTCCCTGCACACTAATATTTCCTCTGATACAGTATGATCAATGTTGTGGAAAAACATTTATTATATTTCTTCTAGCTACTTAAAGGCATTACTGAATTATGAGCATCGCAAAACGAATCCACTGTGCATTTTTTCTTTATGTGACGTTTTTACAATCTTCATTTTCTGCTTTGCAGGCACTGAGCTATAGCGATCGCACTATGCACCCTCTTACAACTGACACAGGGGCCAGGAACTCCTTTCTGCTTTATTACATTTGAAATGCACTTCATATGACAGCATTCATTCTCATTCTGGGTTGGACCCTTATTTAAAGGGAGAAGCTGTTTTTTACTGGACTTGTACTTAAAGGGAGAAGTTATGAAAGAAATTAAAACGAGGGAAGAGGGATTAAACAGCTGTTTCAAATATGTCTAGTTAACAAAAGGTGACAAAGTTTTGACTCAAAAGGGAGAAAAATGGACAAGGAAGTATCAATGCACTGATGGCTTCTTAAAATGCTAATAATTGCAAAGATGACAGTTTATTTTTTTCTATATTACATGGTTCGGAGACATGGTGCATTACTGTGGACATTTTAACTTCACTGGAATGAGGAATAAAGGAGTAAGGAAGGAAAAAGTGAAAGCTGAGTCAGGACTAAGATTCTGCTACGCAAGATAGAAACTTGCAGAAGTGGGTCCACCTAATGGCTGCTACTCACAGCAGCTGAGACTCATTAAAACCGCGGGGGAGGAAGTCAGTTAAAACAACATGGAAATGGTAGCGGATTCATTGAAATCATATTTTCCTTTCGTAGAAGAAAACAGAATGTTACTTTTCAGAAAATAATCCTAATAAGTCGTATGTAAACGTATTCTCCTCTATAGGGATGAAATACTTATTCGCTCTTCCTGCCTTCGTATTCAGTGAAAATTTTAATCCTAATCAAAGTATTAATAGAAAGAGAGTGTGAGGCAAGAGATAAATGTATAATAAGTTTGAGCACTTGGACCGGTGATTTATGGCCTGGAGCTACAGCCAACTTTATTACAAAAATGGCTTCACCTATTATAACCTTACCCAGGGCTCTCTGGAGATGGCAGGGGGCTGGGCAGCATTGAGTATCAGAGGTGTTCACAAACAATTCTAGTCTCATTCTCACTTCCCTTTCCCCTCTCGCCCTTAATGCACACGTATCATCTGTTGCCACCTTTCCTGCTCCTTGATGTAGGCAGATCACAGCACTTCTCTCTTCCTGTGGGAACTGCCCACGGTCTCTCGTTTGGCACAAGCTCTGACTGAAAGGTTCCTCTCATATTTTTCTCTCCTCTTGTCTGAAGGACAGCCCAATTCTGAGAGCGACCCTTTTGGTGACCCTCCGAATTTGCTAATGATGGTTGTCTGGGCACTGCAGCTGATGATGTTGAACGTTTAACCACCATCTTTGAAGCACTGCACAACACATCAACTGGCCTTTCATTTTGTGAAACCATTACATCAATTTCCAGCAACTGTTTTATTAAATATAGATCTGTGCATGTTTTATGGAGATTGGATGTCCGTTTGCATTATTCCAGAGCTCTGTCTTTAAACTGTCTAGTGCTAATCCTACTTCAGACAAATTAACAATCTCTAAATGGCATTAGAAACAGAATTTCATTTCGCAAATGCAGCCAAAATACTGGAGCCCACATTAGATGGTCAGCAAGGGCAGTCGCACCACGAGTTATGGCCTGTCCCACAGAAGACCTGAAGTTAACGGCAGAGGTGACATTCCTTCAGGTGCACAGGGGTGCTGCAAGCATTATTCTGAAGATCTTTGTCAGTCATGACAAAGCTTCCTCTGGCACGAATAGAAGTGACACAGAGTGCCCCCATGGCATCTCCGTAAGTCTGTGTATTCTACAGGAGCTCTGTATTTAGCATGGGGTGATCATCAGCACAGTTACAGGATGTGGCCTCTTCAAGTAGCGTAGGCTGTTCCTCTCCCAAATAATAGTTATTTTGGTGGTATACAACAGATACAGGACTGTCAGACTGAGTTCAAAGCATAAATAAGCCATGATCTCTTTTATGTACAGTCCTTACAGGCAACAGTAATATGTATGAGTGACTGCTATATTTAGGAATGACAAGATGGGCATTATTAATAGCTTAATTGACATTAATGCAATTACCCCTATCCTTATTACAGTTTGTAGAACTACACAGAAAGCACTAGCTGAGGCCTTAGAGGCTTTATTTTCCCTAGAGCTACCCAAGGATACGACATTTTCCACCATGCCAAATCTAGTCTTTGACATTAGATGCTTAGCTACAGAATCATCCCAGTAAATCATTATAAATGCATTATAATAAAGATGTTATGAGCTATTGGATATTAACCCCCAGCCCCCGAAGAGAGATAAATGCACTGCTTTCAAGATTTCTGCTTTTGTTTTGCAATGGAAAAAAGGCCTTTGCTTACAAGAAAAGAATTATAAAATGTTATGTTGATAATTAAAACCCAGACTTCACCTTCTCTGGTCTGATTAAAACTAAACACACCCTCAACATAAAAAGGAATATATCCATAGAGCACGAAGAACCGAATTTGTGGTTAATCACAACCCAGCATCTCATTTACAGATGCACAGTTTTGTATATACTGCTTGGAGACACAGCTATTGTATTTGTGTATGCAAACATCTCCATTTAAACATATGACTGCTGTGCCTCATCTCCAGAAAATGTCTTTCTTTTTTTTATTTGTTTGGTTGTTTTTTTGTTAGTCTTGATCTCCCTTCAACATAGAAATGCAAGATTTTCTACTACTCTCTGATAAAGGAGTAGATAACCTACATGTTCCAAGCCCAGGAAGTAAATATAAACACCAACTTCAGGCTCAGGATTGCCTAATATTAAATTTTTATCAACTTTACAGGAGACATGGATTAAATCAGTGTCCAGCACAAACAGAAATAGAGAAATAGAAACAACATGACCATGCATTAATTTTACTGAAGTAATATACTGGAGCATTTAGGACCATCATGCTAGGTACTGGTCAAAGGCATAACAGAGCAATGGTGCATTGTGTCCTTCCCAAAGAAACTGCATTGCAATGCAAAGAAAGTAAACAGAAAGCACTAATGAGTACATGTTGGTCATTACAAAACCCCAAAAAATAACTATTACAGCACAGCATATAAAAACCCAAACTGGGATCGTAACATTAATGTTCAAACCAAATACGAAGGTTTCCCATCCAAACATGTTAAAGTGAATGCCCATGCAGTTTCATGGCTTTACTGGGTTTTGTGTTCTACAATTCATTAAACCCGGTTTCTTTGGGATTTTGTTTGATTAAGTCTAAAATCCCCTGTAATAAATACTGTAATGTGTAATTACCCTTATATACTCACATAGGAGTTTTTATGTCTGTATTAGCATGTGTACACGTTGGTATGCACATGTGTAGAGGAAAGCTTTGTTGTTTCCCCTTTTCTTATTACCTCCTGACAGCAACCTGTAGACACACAGATTTTAAACTTTTAAAAGTCATATATCATTGTGGTGTGTTCCATTTTTGGCGAGTCTTTCTTGGAGGTGACTGGGAATAAATTCAGCTTGAACTAGTGCCTGAAAGAGATCCGTCTCCAATACAACTGACTGTTCCGCTATGATTGTTCGTCAGCTTTCAGGGCAGGGTTCATGTGCGTTACCTGTGCTGGCCGTGCTCCTGACCACAGCTCAAACTCCCAGGGAGAACAACTCCCATAAAAGAGAGTGAATTAAAAATGAAGCTTTAGCACCAACCTGGCACTTCTTGTCTTGTAAAGTCTTAAGTCAGGTACTTCATTATACTTCAGCTCTTCTAAAACAAATACAGATCTGGCATCTGGTGAAAATACTTCCTGGGAAGGTTTCATCTTTTCTAAGGTAAAACTTGAGGCAAGGCTATAGGATATAATCCAGTGTTTTAATCGAACTCTGAGTTTTCAATATGTATTGCGTATTTTTGAGGATAATGCTCTAGTGTTTGCAAAACCAATATATTATTTTATGTAAAAGATTTATTGTTGACTACTGACTAGTTAACCACTGAGACTTATTAGCTATAGGGGCAAAACAATCAGGACGGTAGTGGAGGTCTTGCCTTTCAAGCTCTCCAAAGCAAGGCTGGAGGCCTACGGAGAAGATCCCACGGTCCAGTTAAAGATGTGAGAGAATGTCAGGAGAGACGGAATTTTGCAATCTATAGAAATAAACAGGTGATGTAATGGCCCTTTTCAGCCTTCAAGGCTAGCACCATTTAGATATATAATATGCACAGAAGGCTTTAGAGAAGAAAAGATTTAAGTCTGTGTTATTTTCTTCATTCCCTCACGTCATGGAGCAAATTAAAAAAGAAAAAAGTAGTGCTACTTAGGTACTATCCTAATTAGCTGAGATGTGGCAACATTAGGAATCCCCACTCTCCTCTCAGAAGAGAGAACAGGAGCTTCTGCAGCATCAGGGGGGCTGGAGTAACAGCTATGGAGCACTCCAAACTCCCCTATGCTGACTGGTTTGTAAGCTGCACGTCAGAGAATTTAAAATTTTGGCTCATCTCATTGAATTCAAGCCTGGCTTTGGAAGATATCTTTGGTATTAAGAAGGTGTAACATAGCTCAGAAGACACGGATATGTTTCCTGGCTCTGCTTCAGATTTCCTCTGCAACGGATACTATATGGAACTATTTCTATAAGTAACTTGGCTTAAGAGAACAGGATTCTTCAGCCTTTGCCCAGATGACCTGTTGGCTCTGCTTCACAGTCCCTTTTGGAATAATCTGCAGCAGCTAAAGAAATTACTGCTCTGTAGAAAGTATTGAAACTACAACCCACCCACTCCCCGAAGAACGCCTGGAGCCCATAACAGAGACACAGAGGGGTGGTGTGCAAACTTCCCAGATGCTGCAAATCATGGCCTTACACATGAATATCAATTTATTTTTTTTTTAAAGTTAGTTGAAGTGAATATACCAGGCTGTGAACGATGGCAAATGAAGGTTTTGATTCACAACCCTACCTGGACTTGGCTGTGGCAGCGGTGGAAGTTACTGCCCCTCTTTGGCAGTTTCTCAGTCCCTGCAGGTAAAGTGGTGAAAGATGACCAGCCTATAATCTAATTTTGGTTTTCAGGCTATAATCTAAAACTGATTTTCAGCCAGCCATGGAGCTGTCATTACCAAATGTCTGTGCAGTGAGTGACCGAACATTCCAGATAAAAGTGAAAGCTGACAGAGGTAAAAAGAGAAAGAGAAGCCACAGAATGGACATATTTGAAGGTTAACTTGATGGCATCTTTTCCAGAACAGAGAAATGAGGCAAAGAACAGCCTTAAAGACTGCCACCTTACCTGAGTATCAGGCACTAACAGCCAAAGACAAGCAAGTCCCAGAGGTGATGTCTGATGGACCTCTGACAACAGCTGTATGGCTACAGTAAAGCACAGCCACAAGTCAAAGCCAACAGTGAAGAGGTTATTGGACATTACCTGTAGATTTACTCAAAATTTTGTCTACGGAGACCTCTATATTGGAGAGACATAGATTTGATGGACACCCACCTGGAGTACTGCATCCAGCTCTGGGGCCTCCAACATTGGAAGGACATAGACCTGTCCAGAGGAGGGCCACTAAGATGCTCAGAGGGCTGGAGCACCTCTCCTGTGAAAACAGGCTGAGAGAGTTGGGGTTGTTCAGCCTGGAGAAAAGGCAGCTCCAGGGACACCTTATAGTGGCCTTCCAGTACCTGAAGGCTTCCTACAAGAAAGCTGGGGAGGGACTTTTTATCAGGGAGGGGAGTGATAGGACGAGGGACAATGGTTTTAAACTGAAAAAGGGGAGATTTAGACTAGGTATTAGGAAGAAATTCTTTACTCTGAGGGTGTCCCTGCCCAGGGCAGGGGGATGGAACTAGATGATCTTTAAAGTCCTTTTCAACCCAAGCCATTCTATGATTTTATGATTCTATGAAACCTTGGTGTTGTGGAAACCATGCTGACAGGCTTAGCTTTGAAAACAAGGTGGGAAGAAGCAGAAAAAATTCCCTTTCTGCTATTGTCAAGAAATATATATAATGAGCATCCTTTTCCATCTCCTATGATACAGGACAATTCTTGAGCATCACCTTAGGAAAACCATTCCTATGTCTGAGGAATGTTCAAGCTCCCTTCATCCACCTGCCTGTGTCTGCTGTGAATTCTTTGGTTGGAGGCTGTGTCTTACTAATACGCTTGTTAATATCATGTAGTCTCAGTCCTGACTGAGGCTTCTCAAACTTAACATAATAAGAACCCTAGTTCAATGCGGTGCTTTGCATACTAAAGAAGAAAGCTTACTGTGAGTTTTTTTAATAGAATTTGAACCCTCTATACGTGGGAAGAATCATCAGAATGTATGGAATTGAAATTATCACTTTTCAAAACAAGTTAAAAGAGAACTATTGCAGAGGGGAGGGGGCTACCATTCCCTCAGCTCCAGTTTTATCGCTGTTCCCTGTTTTGTTTCTTTTGCACGTTAGGGTATTGTTCACACCCAGCCCTTTATGAAATGACACCCTGATACTGCATCAGGCTTTTCTTGCAAACAAAGTGATTTTCATACAAGCTCCCTTTCAACTTCAAAAGTAAAACATTTTTGTAGTTATTAATGGTCCATTCTTGTGACTATCCATGGGTGAAGGGCATTTGCCTCGCTCACATCTTTAATAGCAAATAATTAATGATGTGTTCGAAATTAACAACAATTAACAATGCCTGGGAACAACAGCAGAAGGTGTTTGATCCTCTCTAGATGAAATGGAGAAAATATGTTTCTCAGGCAAGGTCTTGTGCCTGCAAGGAGGGAGAGATGGAGAGGGATTTCTAATGCGATCCTTCTTCTTCTGCATCGCCTCACTGAAAGTCATTGGAGTGACTTGTCAAGTCAAGCAAGGCCTGTGTCTCTGTGACGCAGTTACATTAATTCTAACTTCCACAGGGGCTTTGAACCTTAAGTTCAGAGCCTTCAAGAAGGCAAATCAGAACTTTCCAAGTAGGATCATAATTCAGAACAGTATTGCTTTGAAAGCCCAGACTTTCTGCAGGAGCTACGGAATTTTTGTAGCAAACACAACATGCTGGTCTTTATATGCAGTTATTCCTGGTGACATTACGCTTGCAGAATGTTTGCATGTGTTTAGAAAGGATATATGTGCTGATGGAATATGTTGAGCCACAGCTCAAGGAATACGGCAATAATAATCAGGGAATATTCACTACATGCTTGGTTTGTCCTTTTGGTCTTTCCCAGGCCCAGACAAGATACTGGGCGAAACAGACCCTTGATCTAATGTAGTACAGGCAGTCCTTTTCCTCTTATGTTATATGCAAATAAATCACACTAATAACCATGCAATATAGTCATAAAAATGTGCGAGATAGTCATAAGCACACAAAGGAAGAAGAACAGGACTACTCCCCTCTAAGAGATATATTGTCCATGCTCCGCAGAAATTGAAAGCTGATGAAGAAATTGAGTTATGCTTTTCTCTAGCTGCCCATGCTCCACTCAACGCAGCACACAGGAGCAAAGGAACTTCAAGATAAGCAGTCAAGTCCCCACTCCAACTCCTCATCATGATCTTGCAGGAAGATCTGCTATAATTGACCTGAAGAACATAACTGTGGCTGTTTACTCTCCCCATAAATTTGAACAAGCGGCTGTGGAAACAGCCAGGGCTGACCTTTTTCCTCACTGGAGAGCAAAGGCAGCCTAGAAATTTGTCAGGAACTTGCCCAAAACAAGTTTCTTCAGTCTTCTAGTTTGGAATCCTTTTAGCTTGTAGTTTAAAGTGTTGCCCAGTGCTCAAGAAAGATGTACAGTATATAGTAAGAAAAAGATAGAGGAAAAATACTTTCATCTGAATAAATGTAAGAAAGACATTAACGTTCTAATCCCTTGATTTAAATATGAAATTGGGAGTGTCTTGTTTCTAAGAATGAAATTATAAAGTAGAACTGAATGATAACATTCCATCACGCCCCCTCCCCTCTCCTTGACACAAGTGAACAGAAAATATTTGGATAATGTTATAGATGTAAAACAATCAGTTTTCTCCTGGCATGAGTTCAGTTAGCAATCCCAATTTACGAAAGAATTATCTATGTATTGTCCCTGAATTTCCACATCCTTGGAACATGGTGTTATAATTGGCAATTCTATACACAATGGGGAGTTTTAGAAAGCCTAAGGAGAAATAAAATCTCTTTTTGCAAATGTTTAAGGTTAGATGTTTAAGACACTGACTCCAGAAGTCATTTTTCTGTTCTCCTTCTGTTCAGTATGACGCAAAGACTAGAGTTGGTAATATGCTAATTCCATATGCAGATGAGGAAAACTTACAGTCATCAATTGTTTTTAGCCTTTGGATTCACGTTGTGGAGGTGATTTCTTGTACCTCTGGATGGATCTCATAATCAGTAAAAAATAATGTGTGTACATACCACTTCTAAATATTATTCTCACAACATTGTATTTCAATCAGGCGCTACCAGGTAATACAAGTTATTACCTATATTATTCAGATTTGTGATGGAAAAACCTTAAAGAACTGTAACAATGCAAATACTCCGGCAAGATACAAAAATATCAATATAATGTATATCACGAAGCACCTTAAATTACATCTTTAAAACATGAGTTTGTTTGACTCCAGGAAAGAGTAGCACAAACCCAAGCAAAGTACAGCGGATACTACCTTTTCTCCAGAGCCACATAACAGGAAATACACAAAATCAAGAAGTGTTTAACAGAATGTAAAATTCAGAGAACAGGCCTGCAACCGTAGAGTCCCAGGAGCCTTGTCTGTAATGAATAAGATGGGGAAGGATTGGAGAATGTTTACAGAGATAAAGCAGATGCAAGAAACTTCAGAGGCTTCCATGTAAGGTTAAGCCTCCACTTTTCAGGTCAACTGCTGTGGACAAATTTGTCATTCAGTGCATTGTGACTAAGTGATGGGAGCTCTATTTCATTTATATCTACAAGCAAGGGTCAAACACCGTACGCCCAAACTGATAACAGGCAGTTTCATCTGAGTGAACCAGGTAGAGAAGGAATGCAATTCAACTGTTTTTACCATCCCATTGGCTTTATCTGTACTTCTAGGCATGACAGCAGGCATGGTATTTATGGCTTAAAAGAATTTCCGTCTGTAAGTTTATTATCTTGTAAAAATCAGTGAGAAAACGACTCAAATATACCGAACCCAGCTCACAACAGGGCAGGATAGATTTTACTCTCACTTTGTACACCAGAAAACCTATCAGCATGTTCCTATTTAAAGGTTTAATTATTAGAGCTCCACTGTGTTTCAGAATAGCCATACTGCTTTGGCTCAGCAGGTCCAGCTAGAGTTTACCCTGCCTCCGAGGTCATAAGCAGATGCCTGTGAAAGAATAAGAGGGCAAACACACCTCCCTCTCATATTCTCCAGCCTCCTCCTATTTTCAGCTTGGGGACATTCCGAAGCAGAGGTGGTTCTTACACATTTACTAACCACCAATGAGCGTCTCTCCCGTGAACCTCTCCACCTCATTTTTTAGCCACTGTAAACTGTAAGTAACTACAAGATGCTCCAGCAACAATTTCAAAAGATCTGATGTCTAGGTCATAAGGGACTAGGGCATCCTTTGGTTTCTGCTACAGCATACTACTAGTAATGTATTATCCTACTAACCTTAGCATAGTTCTCTTAGTTGTTTCATACAAAGCCTGGGTGTGCAGCCCTCCTTCAAGCAGCATTTTCACTGACTCCAAGTACTGCAGGTTTGGGAGCTGAATATGTCACTAAACAAGCATACTTCTCTGAGAGCTTTTCAATTTGTGTAGAAGACCGCGTATAGGAAGCTGTTGGTGTAAACTGTATTATCGGCCTGAACAGAATGGTCAGAAACAGCTGGCGCTATAGGCTTCGCTTTGTCATTAACTGCTGAGCCTTTACTCAAAGCGAGGAGCATTGCTAGGTTTTAAATAGAACCCAAAAAGCCACGTGACAGATATACAGCAGAAAAGACCATCTGTAAGGAGAGTACCTTACTCTAGACATACAAATACTGTGGCACTCTGGAAGTCAACACAAAGATTATGAAAACAGACTTTAAATTTACAGAATCTCTTCCTCCATGGGCATCCAAAGCATTATTTCTGGAGTAAGCACCCACAGCAACCTCTGCCGGAGCCACTAGGGAGAATTACACTTCAGAATATCATCAGGCCCCAAAACCTTAGTGATGGGCAGACCTTGGGCATAGATTCTTCACAGGGAAGGTTCCAGCACTGCTCGCACAGTGATATCATACAGGTAGCAGAGTGTTCTCTGAGTGCCAAAATTACCTATAAATTACTAGTTAAAAATTATTTAGATCTTGAACTGGCAAAAGAAGAGAAAGCAAAATACCTTCCCATCCTAGTCATCCTGGTGGTAAAGGGTGGGAATGAGAGAAATCAGTACGTGATAGCACAGTACTAGGCACGGTCATTATGGTGACTTTATAAACCATTATTGATTACTTTGTAAAGCCACTAACAGGCGGGTGAGTCAAACAGTAATAAAATAATATGTCTAGGAGTCTGCTTTTTAAGATGATTAAAGCTGGTATTCAAAGCCTACGTTAAATGCCTAACTGGTCTCATTTCCGGATCCCCAGTTTGGATACTCAAAAAGACAGAGCTTGCCATAAGCTTTTATTTTAAGAAGAATCACACTCTCAGGTATGTATTTGGCAAGCGGATTAGATGATGACTCTACATCTTCTACCCGCAACAGGTTCAGCAATGTTTTAACCCTCCATTTGGATACTAAGCAGGACTAGCTAAGGAAGGAGGACACTAACACAGCTTGTAGGCTCCATGACTTACTGCAGGTCTAAATATCTGCCAGAGAAAAGAAAATTTAAGCCAAAAAGAAAACCTGGCTAGGAACTAGATTGAAACATGACCAAAAAATCAAAAACGTTAGGGGTGCTACTTAGAATTCTGATACATACGCCATCAACCTGCTCTTCTCTGTACTGCTCCTCAGGGCTGGCATTTCAGCTACTTTGGCTTCTTTTGATGTTTTTTTTCTCCCCAAACTAATCAACATGTATTTCTCTCGATCAATTTAAAAACTACAAGGGAAATGCAATCATCTGAGCACTGAAAAAATCTTGCTCTGTTAACTCCAGGTATTTTCTTACTTAGGAGTGTATGCCATTAAATCCAGCAACATGCCAATAAGCTCTGATAAATATATTGGTTTAATTTTTGCATGATGTCAGCAGAAATATACCACATTTCATTCACTGGAATATCTAGAGATTGTAGTAAAGAAAATAATGCAGTAATCTTAAATTGAGTTCACAATTTGTAATTTAGAGATTCTGTACATTTCCCGCAACTCAATGGATATTTAAATTTCCCTTTAAGCATTCCACAATCTGAGTTTCTGCCTCCTTTATGTCCACTGCTCCCAGATAATGAACTCTGACCTTGTTTCCAGCATCCCACATATTACCAAGAATTCCTTGGCCAAGAGAATAGAATAGTACTATCAAGTTCACACCCCAAGTGTCCCATTTACAGCAATATCCCACAGATCCATGTTAACTAGGCTGATGAATTTTTACCTGGGCTGTTTGCATATGTACAGCCTTCATTAATTCACCAATTTAGATGACTAGAGGACTCTCCATAACTGTACTTTAAATACAAGAGCTTCACCATCCTATTTGAGCTCCATCAATACCTTGGCAAAGCTGCTTGCCCTGAACTCACATCCCCCTTGGCTGCTTCAGCATTAGTGTCCTGGGCAGATTTACAAGGGAGAAAGAAAGGACTTAGAAGGGATTTAGCTTGCTCTTTAGCACACCATGCAGTGGCATGGTCTTCCTTTTCCCCATTTCAATTGGAACTGTGTTCCAGTCAAGGGACATCCTTCCCTTTCTAAGAAACTGAACAAGTAAACGAAAACAAGTAAATTCAAAACATGTTAATTCACTTTCTTCATTAACTAGTTAGCAAAATGTTATCCAAGTTTTGTTTATTGCCTTATGGCCCACTGATAACTTCATAGGATCCCCAGTTAAATGCATTCTTGCACAAGTTCCTCCAGCCAAAATGCACTGCAGAAAGCAGGTGAATATAACATGCTATGCTGAGTACCATACTGGAAATGGTACAAAGCCATCTGTTAGCGAACCGTTCTTCCATCTGATAGTGTTGATGATGTCATTCACAATAAAAAAGAAATGAGAGGATTGTCAACAAAGCCGTAAAATGAAATGATAGTCCCCTAATGTGAAGCAGAATCTAATTGCACCCATTGTCCCCACCTTGCAGCTGTTTGCTCACCTTCACTTGCAGATGTTTCAGATTGCCTTGTCTCCTCCAAGGCCTCTCCTATTTCTACTCACTCTGCATCACCCCTTTTCATTCCAGGTTGTTATTTTAAGGATGCTGAAGCTGTTGCACACTCTTTGCACGAAGATAATGTGTTGTCAAAGCTCAAAGCTGATACACGGTGCAAAAACCAGTTTGCATGAGCCAAACTTTGGTATAGAAGTACTATTCACACTGAACTCTTACACCTACTTGACAAGAGGGCTAGTGTAATGCCAGGGTTTGAGGACAGAGTCACTCCTATTGCAACCTTCTTTCTCCTCATCCAGCCCAGTGCTATCACAGAACATTTATGCAGGGGCAGAAGCCCCAAATACACATACTTGTGTAAACATGGACAGTTTCATATGTAACTCCACAGGAATGTCAGTAAAGGTCTATGAGGTCAGTCAGAAGGGTAGAACCGGTCTCTTCTGCTTTTTCCTGCAGAGAACTATTATCTGATGAAACGTTTACAGCAAATTAATCTTGGCATAATATTTAAACCACCAATTACATGCCTCTGGGTTTCCTACTATAAATGCTTCTCTTTTTATTATTAGTTGGAAGATTCTGAAGGAAAAAGAGGAGTGATAAGGACTTCATGGGGGAAAAGGGAGGGGTTTTTTTATGTTTATGAGGAAAACTTACAGTAGTTTGCAAATTATAACACAGATATTTATTTCCCAGAGGCACCTTGGTCAAAAAGGAAGTCCAACCACCACTCTGCATTCATTTAAGCCCTTTGGTACATCACCTTCACAACTGTTCCATTCCACAGGAGAGTTCTTGGTAATGGTTTCCTTTCTGAATGTAATCTTGTATTAGAAATATTATCTGAACCCTTTCAAGAGAAACTGATTTTATCACCATTTCATGTCAGGATGGAACTGGACAGGTTTGCGAAATGTACAATTTCTACAAAACAGCTTCACATTCTACTAAGCAAAGATAAAAACAATCACTGGCTCAAGGGTTCTGACAGTTTTATCCACAAATTTAAGCTCAAAAAGCACATAAATCCAGTGTCAAAATTGCTATTGAAATTTTGTTACTGAAAAGGTCAACCCCAAATGATCAAACTAAAAATAAATATTAATATGAATCAGATACATAAAATTAGCTTGATGGCCAAATTTTGAGATAGATTTGGTCTCCAGTTCATATTGATATTATTATAATTTATCCAAATTTACACTGGAATCTGATGAAAAAGTAGGCCCCATAGAGCTGTAATGTGGTAAGGCACTTAAATGCCATGTACCTTTTTATAGTTCTCTGCTTCTTAATCAGGAAATACTGTATCCATCATTAAAGATTTGAGTAAATACTAGATGGAAGATATCCTAGTAGTGGGTTCAGATGCACACCATGTTATCACGCTAAGGCCATTCTCACCACTACTACTGACCGTCCTGTGTTAAGCAAGGGATGGCAAGAGGGAAAAATACCTGTGCTCTAAAATGTATTGTGGACACACCACAAGATAAAGATTTAAACTACTAGTCATGATTCCTACATTGGATCAGAAAAGATTTTCACAGCAGTTAGTAGCCTCTTAATTTCAGTGGACTAAACACTAGAGAGGGGTTTGCATTCTGAGCAACTCTGAGCAAAGTTAAAAGGCTTGACAAGAAGGGATCTGTGTGCCATGACCCTCATAGCATCTACGCTTGGGTGCTAAAGAATTCTGAATTATCTTGAATACTCTAAATAACACAGAGGATGTTCTCAAGGGAGGGAGAATGGAGTACATTCACTCTCCACGAATGAGAGTTCTCCACGACTAAGGAACTGATTGGACAACAAACAAAAATGAGGTGGCATCCTTGCACTGATCACTCAGAAAGCACCAACTCAATGTCACCAACCTGCCACCCATTACCTACAAGTAAAGCTACTTACTGCAACTGCAATGTAGTCTTCCTTCAAAGTTACCTCTGTCGCATCCTGCATTGGGTGTATCCCACAGAAAAGCAGGTGAGCAGAGGATCAGTCTACACGGGAAAAGATAGCTGGGGAAAACAGCATTTTCCAATCCTCTCATTTTTAAATGGAAAAAAGAGGGAGAGGGACAAGTTAGGTGTCTCTCTTCAGTGGAATTGAAAGCACTTTCTTACCACCAATATCAATTATAACTGTTTATTCTGATGTATGAACACCTGCTTGACATCAACAGAACTGACACACCCCTCCGATTGCTTTTCTTATACCATGGCATATTTATTTCACTCTGATGAGATGAGGCTTTTCTAATTTCCTGTATAACCACCCCCAGCTCTCTGTATATCTCCCATTAAATTGTGAACAGGCTTCACACATATTTTTAGATGTTTGAAAACGGCAGGAAGAGCTTTTTGATGTTTCAGAACATGTTCAGTCCCAGTGTCTCAATATTATTTTCTTGCTAACTCCTTGAGCTTATGTCATCCATATGAATGGACTTCAGGCTTTTGAGAAAGTTCCTATATCCGTAACATCTGCCTCAACTGCTGCAGTCAGAGGTCTTTCCTTCTAATGGGAATGCCACCTTGAAAATAAAGTTGCAGGATTCCTCCATGTCTTAGAGCATACTTAGAAGTCAGTGTCTTCTTTCCTATGATTAGTCGGTAACAATGTCAAGTGTGAAATTCAAATTAATGAGCACTTCACTTATTGAAATTACTTCAGCACTTTTGCTACTTTCATTGATTTCTATTTACTTTGGCAACCACAAATGTGAAGAACATATTTCTAGATGTGACTAAACAGACTAATAATATGCTAGTATAGATGCACCTGGTGATTGAACATTATACTTAACTCCAAGCTTATTTTGAAAAATTAACATAATAGGAGAAATATATTATTTATAAAGCACTGTTCGTTTCCTGCATTTCAGACAGTGTCACCTTTAAGTTATTTTCTTCCCACTCTCTCCACACTAATGATTGGCCTACGTTACCGAAACACAGCAGCAAATATGGTATCAACATTACGCCTCCATAGAATCAATTTAAATTTGACCTAATATATTCATCATCCAGTAAATACCATCTCGGCAGCAGACAGTGCTGTAGCTAACCTTCAGGGTGTTCTAGCCTCCTGATAGAGGCCAATTGGAAGGAAGAAGCCATATTTGATTCATGAGAAAGAGACACATGTGAAAATCTTTGCTTCCCCTCTACCCTTCCCCGCACATCAAACAGTCATTTATTTTATTTGTTAAAAATCTTAAAACACTCACATTTCTTGCTAGTACGTAACGGAGGGCTAATCCCTGGAAAAAGCTAAAGGGATACTCGCTCAGAAGAGAAAGCCAAGGTCATGGTTCTCTGCCTATAGGTTGGTTTAGGTTTTTTTTTAAATAATAAGAATAGAGAAGAAAAGTGGAAAAGAGAAAGCAAGTCTCTTCAAGGCTACCCAGTGTGTTTGTAGTGCCATGGGCGGCTCAGAGACAGTGTTGTGCCTGCTGGAACTCTGCACACACTCCACGACAGAGGGTTACCCTTGCCCTTCTCAAAACCACGTGTTTTTAAATAGCACAGCCAAACCCACAGCTATTAAAGCTACATTCTCATGTCAAACAAACCAAAAAAAGTAAGAACGAATGGAATCTGGCCTTCAAAAAACAGAATAAACACCAAAGCAAATTCCCACTCTGTGAAATGGATGTTATATGCAAACATGGATGAAAAAAAAAAAAGATTAATATAGTAAAAGAATATTGAGGAGTTGAACTTTTTTACTTTTTTTTCTTAGACAGATTCTGCAAGCCCTTAAATTTCCCTAAGCAGCCGTAGTTACACAGTTCCTTGCAAAATCAGTTATTCAGTCTCTGAAAATATTTGTCTGCTAACACAGAAACTCAGATAACGACCAGTGTGCTTGTGACTCTAAACTTGAAGCCACTTGCTCCTGAAGAATTTCATGTGCAAATCCTGAGGGCATCACTGGAAGATGGAGAGTGCAACATCCCACATAGTCCTGAAACTTCAACATGGCAGTTTGTTGATGCAGGAGATCTATGAAATCTTTCATATATTGAAAATTGTGCCAGCATGGTGCTACTCACTCAGTTTTGAGTTTGAAGATTAACTGATCTTTCTTTTGATGCCATTTTGCAGCAAAACCCATTGCCCCTGGAGAATGGCCCCTGGGGACGCTTGACCAGTAAACGTGACAGATGTAGAAATATAAAGGTCTCAACCTTCATGATTTCTGTATCTCATCCTCTCTTTTGTGCTTCATTAATCTCTACCAATTTAGAAGACCAAAGTCTTCAGTTTTGTAAAGGACCAATTCTGAATTTAAATTCCCAAATAGATGAGCCTCCTTCTCCCAGCCCCTACCTGTGATCCACATCCTTCAGTCACTCTCGGGCAGAGTGCTGCAGCATGATACCAGTGTATGAGGGCCTTTAACACACTTAGTAAGTGACTTTAAAAATGGTACATTTAAGAGCAAAAAAGCCCATTTATTACTTCAGAAAAGATTGTCCATATAGCTATGACTGCACAGGAAGAATGATGTGTTCTTATCAGAATAGGTGACAACTTTTCAATGTAGAAAAGGCTTCTCAGAGCACGTGACACAGACAAAATTAGTATTTTTCTAGCAAGCATCCTATACATGCACATCTGCAAGTGTTCCTGCTTCCTCCTCTGCAACCACTACTATACATGACTGTTTCTGCTGAAATTAGAAAAGCATGTGAATCAATTTTGGCTTCATGGTTGCACCTTAGTCTGACTAAGCAATTACAGATGAAGAGCAGAAGACTCACAGAGCCCTTTATTTATTCAAAGATTCCCAGAGTTCCAAGTGAAATGTGAATCCTTTCTTGACGTTTGGATCCAGACTGGAATTTATTTCTTGGTCTTCACTCATTTATGAAGACATTAGGAGGCTCTACAGAAATTCTGAATTGATATGTCTACGCGGCAGCCTTTTTAGTTTAAGGAAGAGAATGACATGTCTGAGTCTCTTAAGAGGGGCAAGAGGCTTGTACACTGAAGCCTGTTATTAAAGCTGAGATTTGAGAAGGGTATAGAAAAAGACAGTTTGTGAAGGATGACACAAGCTCCATAATGAGCTTGTAAAGAATTCTGGAATCACTATTTGTGGACAGTGTGACCAAAACCAATTCAGATTTTTCAGATTTGACAAAATCAGATTCAGATCTGATTTGTCATTAATTTCAGCTATAAAGGTAACACTATTTTCCTGTCATTGATCTCCTACGGCAATATTAGAAAAACAGTTAAGAGAATTCATTCACTTGATCGAAAGGTAAGTAAAATCAACCATGTGGTTTAGTGGTGGAATGCTTTCTCTCCATGTGAACATACTCTCATGTGAACAGGGCACGCCATGAGAAATAGGTGGGATGTCAAGACTAGAGGCAATTTTTGCAAAGAGCAGGATGCTCAAGGGTGTAACTACCACCGTAGCTTTGGGGCAAGCACTCACTTTCAAGCAATGAGAAAGTGATTTCTTTGATTATTTCATATGGGGAGGGTGTGGAGAACAGAATCGCTGTACAGAAAACAGGAAAACTGGCTGTAACGTCATTTTACAGACATACAAGTCCAAAATCAGTCCTCAATTGCAGAAGTCTGAAGTAAGTAAAACCATAAAAGATAGCTATAGCTTTCTGGGTCTTGCACTACATTACAAAAGTCTGACAAAAGCTGCCAGAAGAGCTGTACACTGTAATGAGAAGAGCGAGTGAGACAGAATTTCCCAAATTTGGTCCTCATGTTATGCTTGATAACGAAGCCAAGTATGTTGCCCAGTACACCAAGTTTTCACCTTCACCCCTACTGCTCTCTCCAGTGCTCAACTTTGAGTTTTATGACAAGATTACAGTGAGATTATTGCACATGGAGAATAATATCTAGGAGGGTGAGGGATCTTCTAGTGAATTATGGAGAAATTCATCTAGCTCATGCTGTAAACACGGAGAAGGAATAAAGCAAGGACTGACATGGGGGCAAAATGAAGCCTGTAACTGTTGTGCAGGAGTGCTCCACAGGTAGTGCTACGGTTGTCCTGGGAGGAACCAGTGGTCCTTGGAAAAGAGCTCTGTTGTGAGGAGTTGTGAGAGCTAACCTGGCACAATCACAACACAGCTGAAACAGAAGCCAAGGCTCTTTGGGGTCTCAGGACATCTTACTGCTGGTTTTCATGAGCTGTCCTGTGAATTCAATCCGTCAGCATCCCAGTGATCCAAGAACAGTCTTCACGAGGTCATTTCTGTGCTTTCTGCCCCTGTCATAGCCATAACACTAAACACAGAAGAGTTTGAGAGCACTAAGACAGGCTGTATTGAAGTATAGACACTTGGCATTTTCTACCTTACACCATCAAACACAAAACCCCACAATTCACAGAAATGCAGAGAGCAGACACTGCAACTGCTCAAAGTTTAAAGGACAATTTGGTACTAAAAAGGTAGTAGTCCGCCATTATTTTTACCTCTTTCACTGTGCTACTTATTTGAAAACATATACATTGATTGCTGTCATTAAATAATTGTTTTGCCCCACACAATGCAGTGTTTTGCATATTTGCTGATGTTTCCCCAAAAGCACCGGGGGAATGAATCATTACTGAAACAATTTACTTTCAGTTAGTGCATGAATGCCTTCCCATGATGCTTTGATGCTTTGTTTGTCCTCCTATAAAAATTATTTATGACCCAAGTGTGATCTTTTAAATCAGAATACTTATTCAGAAATCAAAGCACCAGCATGTTAATGCAAGTAGAAGCCCCGACTAATTTTTCAAAGCCACACTGAATATTCAAAAGCTAGAACTGAAGGAAAGGAGTTAACATTAATTAATATTTGAAGCAGTAAAATAAAAGCAACAGTGAAGCTAATTTTGCAGGACAATTAATCATGAGTCTTGCTAATTACACATGGGATTTTGCAAATGATTTTTTTCTCAGGTAGCAGAGTAAAAATGATAATCCACTACCCATCAAAATCATTGGCTCCTCACCAATGTCCCCAGCAAGAGCAATTAGTGGGAACAGCAGAGCCCTAGTAATTGCATGTCAAGAGAGGAGAATGTTAGAATTTTAATTGCTCCAAATAAAGACCACTTGCTCATCCGTACACCTGACTGTCCAAAACTAGTCTGCAAACCGGAGCAAGTGTGTAACCGCTTCCAGGTGTCTGCACAAAAATAACTCTGTGGGAGAAGCGCTCTCTAAGCAACACATGCGGTTTCTGGAAGAAAATATCAATATGCACTTATATTCTGAACTGCAGTGTCATCACTTGACTATAAGAACTGGGAAAAAAAAATATATCACCCACTTGGGAAAAATGTGCATATTCTTTATATTTGCCAAATATTTATTGCTGACATTTTTTGAAGAACTTTAACTATCTTCAGGGTGCCAAGGGCTTCAAATTTACTGAATTTTAGGATCACCAATAAAATGTTTTTAACAAGACATCTCAAGAGGGCATAAAATAAAAAATTACCATATTCATGAGAACAAGCCTGTAAGATTGCAATGCTATAAACTAGATGTCTATAATTTGCTTGTGGCTTTCTTAATTAAAAAAAAAAAAAACAAAGAACTAGTAATTAGAGACTCCAGTTCCATTTTTACACTTTATCCCAATCGCTGACATGCTACTGTTACTTTTTTTTGTTTAATATACCTACACATGGATGCACACAATTGCAAATAATCAATAATATTTAAGTATGTGTCCAAGATCTAAATGATGATGGATATATTTAAATATTGCTTTCCAGGAAATTATTACTTTACTGGTCATACAGCAACTTTGAAAATGTAGAGGTTAAAAGAAACCCCTGCTTCTTCCCTATTTCTCTTTAAGGTTTTTTACCGTTTACTCTCATTTTAAAGCCAAATGAGTGAATTGCCATCCGAGTACCACTAGCTCCTATTGTCTTTTGCTCTCTCCTTCCATTTCTGTGTACACCATATCGAAGTGCTAAACCACTTGCTTCCTGCTGGTACCTTTGTTAAGCATTAAATCAAGAGTAGTAGCCTTAACTTGTCTAAATGTATTCTTTGCATGTTCAAAAATCACTGTACACTGTTTATTACACCATGGCTGCTCGAGAGGAAAAAAAAGCAGGTCATGCAGAGTGCTGCTTCCTTTCCTGAATTACCAGCAGATCACAGGTGTTTATCAGACTCCCGGAGGTGATTCAGGTAATAAACACCAGGATGGCAGTTTAAATGGTTAGAAGCTTTTCCATCAAACACAGTCCTTGCAGTCCTATCGTTTTGCATATATTGCTCACAAATGGCAAATTATTTATGCAGCCTCCTTAAGTGGTTCCTTATGGTTTTTACTTTATTTTTCCAAAGCATGAACCTTTTGAAGATGTGTGTTCTCATGACAAGGCAAACTATCCTTCCATCTGTAACTCTGACTCATTTCTTAAAGCTCGCTGTAGATATATAACGCCAGTGACCTTGTTTTGCCCTTCTATTTCACTCAAATGTCTTTTCTAAGAAAGCACCAGTGTCATAGCAAAGGGTACTGTTCTGTGCTTGTACAAGGGGAGTGAGAATAACTGTATGCAGTAGAAACTGACTTTTAAATAGGAAAAGCTTTGTTAAAGATTTTCTTGTGAAAAGAAAATGACAACAGGCATTGACTAGTGATCGCTACTTCTAATGCAAGTTTTAGAAAGATTTGCTGTAAATGATAACAGGAAGAGGTTTTGGAAACAAATGTTTAAATGGAGCTTATGTCTAAACTGAGCAACTTTAGAGATGAAGTTTACACTACTGCAGAAAGTTACTGACTGAGACATACCCCTAGCAATTGCCCATTACCTATTAATAACTGAATTTGTTTCTTGGTGCTGAATCACTAAGCCCCTATTTAATGCCAGGGTTGTCACATGAACCAACTTAGTACTACGCAGATCACCTGCTTCTTCCCTTCTTGACAA
>VXBO01002050.1:357010-458426 GCA_013400135.1 Rhinoptilus africanus
CTCTGCAACAATCACTTAGAAATTCCTTATATGCTAAGTATATTTCAGGAAAGGATTTATGGTTGTTCAGCATAATTTAGCACCAGGAAATAAAGAGGAAAAGCCAGCACAATATGAAGCCTCTAAGAATCCCCAGATCGTAATTACTGCACCAGTGGTACAACTTCTGTGAATCTCTTAAAATTTTATCAGTTACGTTCTCATTTTGTGAGATAACACTGATTTCCACAGTAGTGACAGGGAATCAAGGTGTTAGGAAACACTCAGAATCTCCAAGATTAGTTTCTGTTATTTTTCTACAGTTTGTCAAGTCACCTCAAGCCATAGACTAAAGATTATGCCTGCATCATACGTATGGGGTAAGTAATAGAGTATCACCAGTTTGATTGTGGTGGGTAAGAGTAAAAAAAAAATAAGTATTCCCATTTCTACTTTCGTACAGTATGAAAATTAGCCACAAAATAAGCAACTTGCCCAGGAATACAGAGAAAATCTAGAGCGGAACCAAAACCTGAATCGAAGTCTACCAAACACTAAAATCCTACTAACCCCACAAATCCCCCTTTCTTTGTCATTGTATCTCACAAATAAATGCACTATTTTATAATCAGTAGTTTTTGCAGATTAATGAAAACTTATTCAGAACACAATATTAGATATAACGAGGCATGTCAAGTATTTTGCTACCCAGTATGAAATCCAGATTGAACTCCACTCCTTTCCTGTTGTCTACTACAGGCCTAAGATGTAAGTGCTCCAGCACTGCCCGTATTTCCGTGCCATTTCAGACTGTCACTGCAGTAAATCTGATCTTGCATCACAGGCTGTGAAAAATTTTATAGGACCCTCACCAATGTACGTGAACCCAATGGAGGACGGCAGAAAATGCCAGTAAGGCTGAAAACAGACAAGAAAGATTTTCAGTGACTTCAGTTTCACGATTCCAGACACTTCAGAAGACAATAATTTTCAGAAAAAGGGAAAGTGGTTTTACATAACAGCTCTGTTTTAGAGGAAGAGAAATAATTTCAAAATGAATTCATATCACAGGAATGTCCCACGTGCGTTAAACAAAGAGGATTCCAAAAGACTGTCCTGCCCAGGGAACTTGTCTTTTTCTAGTTATTTTGAATGAAAACCAAGAAGAATTAATTTTATTTCAATAAGTCATGACCTAATGAAAGCCACTGAAGAGATAAGCTAGGAGGTGAAATATATTTTTAGACCAAAAAAGTGGATTGGATCATTGAAAAGAAAAATAAACAAATAAAAACTCTCCAAGTCAAAAATTCAACCCTCATGTCATCTTCTGACTTCCAGATACTGATATCACAAAGTCTTACTACAAGTTTTGCTCTATTGCATCAACCTTTCATCTTTGATAAAAACATAACAACCCAAAACACCTTAAGTAAAGCAACTTAAACAACTAGTACTGCATATGGTATGCAAATTGCAGGTGGGTTAAATATTATACATACAGTGCAGCTGGTTTTTTATCTGGCAAACAGGTGCTAGGTTTTGGATTTGCTGACTAGCCAAGGCTTTAATGACTTTTCAATGAGAGGTGAAACGGGGATCTGGGGAGTCCTCCATTCATGCTTGTCTAGCTATTTTGGTTTTGTTTATTTGCTAAAAAGTTTCAAAAGAACATAATATATGAGTATATCATGATACCTTTCCTCAGAATATCTTATTCTGAGTAGAAAACTGGCAGTTAATAAGCCAAAAAATACTGTGCTTAGATACTGGAGAAAAATACAGCATGTGGCATGGCAAAAGACATTTTAAGCACTTCAAACTGAAGCGTCAAGACATATAAAGTGCTGCACATCAGAGAAGGTACTTTCAGTTCCTAGAGAAGAGTCAGGCCCCACATATTCAAATCCATAAGAAGATAGCTAAGCATCAAAGACATGAGGTTTTCTCTCTCAGGTTTGGAGGAATAACAACGCAGTGTAGTTCCTGCATCTGCCCACGAGTTTCTCTGGTTCTTCTAATAGCTCTACCTCCTAAATTCTCCAGCAGGCTATGGAGCCATATTTTTTAAACACTTCAGGGTGGGAGGGTTTGAGGATTTTTTGCTTGCAGAACAGAACGGTTACACAGACCCACAGTGATTACTGCATGGAGCACTAACACTTCCTCCCTCCCTAGAAGTAAGACAACTGGATACGCAGTTATGCTACTAAATCAAAAAAAATTTTGACCCACAAAACATACCTGTGAAATCCGGGGTACGATGAAAGATGCAATAATATAAACTAAAGATTAATATTTGGTTTAAATGCCCCACGCTGAGGCACAATCTAAAATGAGACACTGACAGTAAATTCAGAGCTTAACTATGACCTTCCTTCTTCAGGGGATGCAGAGTGTAGAAGTGAGTCCTATCAAAACCAACGGCCAGAAAGGACTATCAGAGTAGTAATCTAAACTGAATTATACACCTGAACAGATATTACAGAGCAGAATCATTAGCTAAATGATTAGATAAAGCTCTTGGGCATTCTACTTATCCTCTCAGTTATAAAGAATGGTAAAAATATTGCTCTACCAAGCACAAAGCAAGAGGACAACATTGTGTTTTGGAACAGAATAAAAGCTCTGACTGGAAAAGAAACTTGACTAAGGATAATACAATTACCCAGTTTCAGGTACTTTACATCCCCTCTCCAATATATCACTACACACTTGCACAAAACGCTATCACATAACCACAGTAATCCAGCCAACTCATTAATTATGCCATCAGTCACCTATCCGAAACATGCTGTAGCTGGAAAGAAACTGCAAGATGCTTTTTCTTTTCCTCAAGCCTCTTTTGCCGTGGTCCTGTGTCCGTTTTAAGTTTCCATCCACGTTCCTCCTTTCCTACAGTCTTTGACCTATTTAGCCTGTTATTTGGCATTATTTCAAAAACAGACATCTAAAAAATGTACAGTGAGGGAGAGAGACGAGAGACAGGGAAGTAACCCCAACTCCCAGTATCAACAGGATGTTGATGTAAGAGATCCAGAAGTTCCTTCACACCAGACAGATCAATGAACAATTATCTATAAAGCACAGGGCTAGGCAGCAGGGTTCAACACTGCTCAGAATTATTTATTTCTCCTGCAATTTTAAAAACTATTCTACTTGCCCTTCAGTGTGAAATATATGTATAGAGGCACTCTGAAAGCTGAAAATTCATTAGATGAACTAGGAACGAGCTAATAAAGCAAGCTCCATGTAACACTAATAAGTTGGGGGGGGGAAACCCACTCTCCCACAGACAGAGCACCTGCATATGACTACGATCAATCTGCTGTTCACCACAGCAAATATTGGCAGAGAAAGAATCATCCAGAAGTCCCTTTTCATTAGTGGATAAATACTGCTTGTCTTTTGTAGGAATACGGGGCAACTGTGTGAAGAGTTGGCAAAGTCTGTATCCGTACTGCAAGATGCCCACTCAAGCAGTCTGTCTGCCACCAATTTCAACCCCAGCACCTACCCAAGAAAACTTTGTGGCCTAATTGTTCCACTGTGTCCTTGTGCCCTGCAAAGCTCTACCTCCAGTCTCCAGTGCTGTCTCAAAGGCGTCAGTGCTGAGACAACAAAGATGGCCATATTAAGATAGAAGCTACTCTAAGTTGCATTGTACCAGCAACAGCTATCTTCAGAGCTGCCATCTGGGCCAGGGATGAGGCAATGACCTTCTTTCTATTTAGCCACCAACACAATCACTTAAATAATCTGCCTCACAGCCATGTGAGATCTAAGATTCGGTATACCCAGATGTCCCAGCAGAGATAAAGGCAGAACTACGATTGGCACCAGATGATAATTAAATAGCAAAAGGAGGCCTACAACAAAGCAAAGACTGGGGGTAGGAAGGACGGTAGCTGTAAGATGCTGCAGGGAAGGAAGATGGCATATGACCCTCTTGAGCAATGAATTCAGGGATACAGAGCCCATCTGAGAGCAGCCTGCGTCCTTTGCCTTTAGCTGCCCCCTGCACACACAGGAGTAAGTACAAGTCAAGAACCAGGGAGGTGTTTCTGGACATCTCTGCCTAAGTAAAGAGAAGAGAGATTAACTCAGCCCTAGAGGAGACTATACCATGTAGTCTTTGGGCACCAGCTATGCAAAGAGGGAAAAGGAATTGACATTTGCTCTTACAAAGACAACTTGACCTAAGTGCACTCACGCCTGCTGTATAGACATGACACACTCTTCCCTGAATGGCCTACAACAGCGAACTCCTAACGAAAGCAATGAAGCAGCACAAGCAAAAGCCATCTGCCAGACATGCACCTCCTGGGACATGCAATCTGGGAGGCTGGAGGGGGTAGGAACACCAGCTGAAGTAATTGGCATGGCATTGGTGGGATAGGGGTGAGACAGGATCAAGTTAGTAGGAAGGCTGGCAAGTACAGCCTGCAGGAAGTTAAAATATCTGTTTTCGAAAAGGGTATTTTGGACATAGCTTATCCAGTTCATGGGCAGACAGCCCATAGTCTGTATCCAAGGTCTGAACTTCAAGAGCTGAGAGTCTCAGGCCCTTTTCTTTTTGTTTATATTATATTTAAAGACACAGCTGGTTCTACAAGGACACTGTCAACTTCCTACTTCGTTGTCTGTGCCCAGTTAGAATATGGCCTCTTTTTATGCTCCTCATCTTTGTCAGGGTAAGGTAGCCAAGGCTCTTCTGACGAGACTCGGAGGAATTCCAGATGGCCTCAGCAAGAGATCTCTCTTCTAGTTTCCAGTAAAAAAAACTCTGGTTCATCTTTATTATTAATCACAAATAGCTTGTTTGGAAATACTTGGTGGAAGTTGACCTAACTGGACCTCACAAATCACACAGAAAGGCTGGGTCCCATGTATGGGCCCCTGGTATTTTTTCTTCTGTTCATGAGGCAGTCCCTGGGAGTTGTCTAAACTGTGTGCTGACTTTCAGGGTGTTCCCTTTGCCAACAGCCTCTTTCTGTGAGGACAGCAAGAGATTTCTGATCTTTGACAAGGTTTTACACTTGAAAATATTTTTTTTAAGAATTGTATCAGTAGCAAGTGTCTTCCTTCTTGACTCTATTCTTGTTGCAAGATTCTTAGCTTTGCAGTCTCCTCTTGCTCTTTTCCCACACTGAACTGCTGCGTTGTACCCTGGGAGGTGTTCAGTATAGTTCCCTCCCCAAGAATGACACCTTTTTCTGCTCTGGAGCTATGTCAATCCATCATGCAAAAACATTAAACTAGCCTCCACATGTCAAAATCAGCAGCCCCCTTCCCATCTAAGAGCACAAAGTAATCCCTCTAACGGGCTACAGTGAGGCACAGCAGATTGGAGTGACACAACGGAGTTCAAAGTCATCAGCCTCCAACACCTGTGCCACGCACGCAGTGTGTTGGAAAGCATTCAGCCCGAGCCCGGTGCCAGTGCCAGTTGCACAAGTGTGGCACCTGCTCCCAATGTCTCTGCCAGGATGCTTGACCAAGAGCCAATACCTTTTTCCAAGTGAGGTGTTAACTCACGGTTTCACAGTCTAAACACCTCCCAGAAAACTGAGAGTAGATGGGAAAGAGACATGATTTATAAAGTAGATCTACCAAGTGGACCATTTCTCTTAAATCCTGTTTTGCTCGTCTACATAAAGTAGAAAGTCTCTGCCAAACTGCCATGGTTCTGTGTGCAAAACTGTTAGAAAGAGAGGGAATTTAGTCTTCATCTGTGTAAAGGTGACTGGAGATAATGGAGCAGGTTGTAATAAATTTCTTTCTTTAATTAATGTCTCTGAATCGCAGAAAGGGGAAGTCTGCTCTGTAATTAGGTATGTGTTAAGCTTTACTCTGCATCAGTCAGGCTCTCCGCTGCAAAGCAGAGTATCTCACCCTAGTCTCAGAAAGAACAGGGTTTGTTTTGTACGAATATACCTGCATCTAATTAACATCATTTATTACTGAGCTTGTGAGGCAGGCCCAACTGTACTCCCTGGCACATAGCTTTTCTCAAAACATCAAAAACTGAAATAGCGTCGTGGCTGTTCTAAAGCCATTCATAGCACCAAACCAAATTGCCAGTGCAACATTTTAACAGTGTGAACACATGGCTGCCCCGTTTACCCAGGAACGATTAAACAGGACATTTGTCCAAGCTGCATATTGAATTGGTGGAAGGGATGAAGTTGAAAGTAAGTAAATGTACTCAAGAAAAAAGGCCATCATGTTCTCTGGAGACACTGATCAACAGGAACATATCCTAGGTGAGCAAATGCTTCAACAACCGCAGAGCTTCCTCCATCTTGCTAGAACATTTCTTCTACGGCTCTTTCACTACTGTCCTTATGATAGGCTTGCTCTTTCCACCACTAATGTAAGACTATCACTCTCCTAACCAAAGTCAGTTCCTTCTGAGGTAGTTCATATCCAATCCCCTAAACTCAAAAATTCTCTACGATAAACCACGGACAAGGAAACCTGAATTTAACCCAGACCAAGTCTGCCTTCTAACACAAGCCTTCACGTATCTACTCTCAGAAGTTATTTTCTAACAGTGGTAGTAGTATAGTGTATTTTTTCCCTGTAACATCATTGTGCTCTTCTCAATATCATCAGATTAAATTACAAGTACGGAACCTATTCTAGTTCCCTTATTTTGGGCTTTTGAAGGTAATTTTTAAGCTACAGTAATAAGCCAGCCTGATTATTAACAAAAATCAAACTTAAATGCTGAGCATATGGCCTGCTGCACTGAGCAAATAAGGCCTAACTCCACCTTTTGGTAATAAATTGAGTATGTAAGTGCTAAGTATAATTTGCTATTAATAATTTATTATTATTACTATTATTTATGTTATTTAATAACAGCATAAGCATGGCCAGGAAAGGAGGCAGCATGTCCCACCACTTTCTTAAGTGAACAGGTTCCTTCCTCTGCATGAGTATTCCGGCCCAGAGGTGCTTTATGTTAGACGAACTGTCCGGCCCACGTCTACTTTTTGCAAGGGAAGGAAGCTTCCAGCTAAAGGAAAGAACAGTCTTAAATATGAGGTACACAACGGTGGAGACCATAATGGCATCTAAAAGCATTTCCAGTAACACAGAAAAATCTTTATTGCTTTCTGTACGCTTGTTAATTACATTAATCGTGATGAACTTTAATATTATTATCTACTAATAATCTTATATTGATACCAAGGTAGATGCAATGTACAAAACTATAGGAACTCCATGCTTGTCTGCATGAAGGACAAATGGAGTGTATTTTTTTCATTATAGTTTCTGTTGTATTTTCTTCCTGTACCCTGCATAAAGTCAATCATTTATTGCCATGAAAAGAAATCCATAACTCATACTGGTTTGAGGTCAGCATTTCCTATTTTGGGAATGGAAAGGTTCATTTAAGTATAGACATAGAGATTGTTATATGGCCCTGGTAAAAGGATAGCATAGTCAGAGATTTACACGCTTAAACCAAAAAAGTGTTATAAATGTTAATATTAACTGCATAGAAGGAATTTGAATACAAAGCTTAATTTATCATCCATTGCCAAACAACAGTTTATATTGGAGTGTTGGAGAAGAAAGTTAACTCATTGGCCAGTGCCAATAAAAGTGTTTAATACTGCTTTATATAAAAAGTATTTATATTTGTCATCACCAGAGAAGACTGATTGAAAGCTATGCGAAACTAGAACGTCAAGGAAATAGTTTGGGGAAAAAAGCATTGCAGAAGAGAAATGGCATTGACAGAGATAGAAAAAGGACTCCTATAATGCCTTAATAAAGAAATAAAGCAAATGCTGTGATAAGGAACTTTTAAAAACCAAACGACAATAAAACTGGCTGCATTGAGGTTTATTGCCACTGGATTTCTCTCCAAGTTTGGTATAGGACATACCTACACTAAAGACCAAAGAAACTACCTCTGTATCAGAGAGCCAATGTGCAATTAGATGCCGAACAAATGATTTCTCTCCATAACTAATATGTTGTGCCGTGGACAGCTAAGAGTGAATGCTGAAAACATGCCCCCCTTTCACATTGTCCTAGACAGCTAGGCACCTCTAGGCCTACAAGACAGCCTGAAGCTATTCCCATCATTGCCTCCTCACCTCCCCACCTGATTCTTGCTTCTTCTCAACTTCTTAGTCATTCATCATAGCTGTCACAACTTCCTTCTGTAAAAGACCTTGAATGAACATCCACACTCTCTGCCTCTGCTCAGACAGCATGACGCAAGGGCTCAGGAAAGAGTACTGGCTGAGGGGAGGCACTGGGACGTAGGCGCTGAGCTATGCCCAGCAGGCAATGACGGGAGCCAGAATGCCTGACTGGGGCTGTGAGGCCGAAGACACCACCTCCACCCTGCTTGCCCCCATCTTTCTGGTCTCAGCACTGCAGGAATAGATGAGGCACTCGTTACTTCCCTCATAAAAAAGGGGGAGAGCACCTAGAGGAGTCAGTGCTCAGCATCCTAGACACAGAGGACACACACGGCTTCCCTACTCTTTAAAGGCACAGCCCAGGCAAATGGAATCCAAATACAACCTTTCTCAGCAATATGGAGTCATAGAATGGTTAGAGTTGGAAAGGACCTTAAAGATCATCTAGTCCAACCCCCATGACATGGGTAGGGACACCTCCCACTAGACCACGTTGCTCAAAGTCCCATCCAACTTGGCCTTGAACATCTCCAGGGATGGAGCATCCATGACTTTCCAGGGCAACCTGTTCCAGTGCCTCACCACCCTCAGAGGAAAGAATTTCTTTCTGATATCTAATCCAGATCTATCCTCTTTCGGCTTAAAGCCATTACCCCTCGTCCGATCACTACACTCCCTGATAAAAAGTGCCTCCCCATCTATCCTGCAGCCCTCCAAATATCCAGACCATGAAAGATTTCTCTTCCTCCAATGTCTAGCGTATGGTCAAAGGCAGAGAAACACAGCTCTTTTCCAGAAGACTGTAGCCCTGAAACAGTTGGTGTGATAAACAGGGGTGCAGGAAAAGACATGCTGCTGTCTTGATTATCAGGGTCACTGTAATGAAAGAGTTAATCATGGAAAAGCACGTGGGCATCTTAGCACACACTAAGAGGTCTTAAGACAGTATTGGAACAGATTGTTGTGCTGACAGAGCTTTCTCGGACAGAGCAGCACCCTCTCTCAGTTTCTGTTCCTTCATTCCCTGGCTCTTCCCACGCACAGACGTTCTCAAGCCACTGGTGGCTGCGGACACTCATGCACCAGCGACAGCCAGCTGGATGACAGTCTTGCGTATCACTGCAGAGCTGCCCTTCTAAACATGCCTCTCGGATACTTACTAATCCCAAATTTTTATCAATGGAAAATTAATTCTTAAGAAAGAGGGGAGAAAGAGCAAGACTCCCTTTTGATTCTGCAGAAATTTCTGTGGTTATTTTCTCGTCCCAAAAAGACAACTCTGATTTCTACTAGTAACCTGTACAAAGAGCTGTTGCACAGCCCTGCCTATAATTTCCAGCACTATTTCTCTTGTGAAAAAAATCTTTTTCACTCTCTCATCCCTTTGTTTTCTGTTAAGTTTGGGGTGCTTTCATATGGGAAAGCCTTTCATTTTTTTGTTCTCATTGTATCTCAGCTGAAGCCCCAGGAAAGGGCATTTAGCCGTCTTACACCTGACTAGAGACAGGGAGAGAGCGAGTAAAATCCAGTTGCCAGAACATGGAGGAGACATCTCAGACAAGCCCCAGAGACTCATACTGAGGAGGAAGAAGCTAGAAGTTCAAAGGGACTCAGCCACATAAAGTCCCTGCCATAAAGAAGGCATCTATCAGAAACACTGGAATTAAATGGTGGGACAGATCTCCGCAACGTTCATATGAGTTGAGGCAATACCACACCCAGTCTTGCCATGGCAGGTAACTGATCAACAGCAAGTTGGTAAAAGTGTCCCCTCACGTCAGAGATACTGGATCCCCAGAAGAACTAGGGTTAAATCATTGAATAAATCATGACACAAGAATTCCTAACCTCAAATCTCCTAGATGGGATGATAGATGGATCCCTCGCAGGGCAGTTTTACCACCATAGGACTACCGGGAAACTATGTCACTGTGTGTGCTGGAAGAGTGATCCCAAGTTATAATAACGGAACTTTACTGGTTACTGGTAAAAAAACCTTACCCCATACAGGCAAAATAAACCCTGCCAGTCCATGGTTTTGTAGGTACACTAAGGATTACTGCTACCACAGAAATCAAATCTATTTATGCTGCTGAAGCCATTCAAAGAGAAGTCTCTTGCACAAAACACAACCCCAAAGATAACGACCAGTTGGATATAATTAGTCATCTTCAGCCCCCCTGGGGGTAACCAATAGATTTAGCAGACATTCAAGATATAATGTAAAACTTTTTCCAGATTTCTCAAAACCAATTTTATTTTGGGCCATCTGTTTCCAGGTTAGGAAAAACTTTCTGAAAAATAAGAAAAAGAAAATTAATGGCAATTAAGAAACCTGTGTACTTTTGACCAACATTAGGAAAGAAATTTAATACTAGTTGTTTCTAGAGGATACAGACATTTATACAAGATCCTTAACAGAAGGAGTTGATCCCTCTAACCGATCTGTTTTTTTCTCCCTGAAACAAAGTGTTTGGTAGTTTGTGTTGTAACTAGGAGCATAAATATAGTAATACCAGAGCTCTGACTGGCTGCGTTTCTGACAAACAAATCAAAATTAAAATATAACAGCCGTACTGGGAAGGACAAGGTGCCAAAACTGGAAAGGAAAATTCCACTGAAGACAATGGAGCTGATTCTGACTTGACTTAACAGCAATGTCGATCAAGAGTAATTGACGCTGAATTCAGTTACTCAAGGAAAGGGAAGGGGATGGAGAAGGAGAGGGAACAGCAGCATTCAGAATTCCAGGCCATAAAAGATATCCAGAGACAAAAAAGAATTCCTTACTGTCTTTCTATTGCATTCAGATTTGTGAAAAAAAAAAAATCATTTCTTTCCATAAGACCTATGCATTTCTGAAGCTTCTTAAAGACAAAATACTTGTCTGAGTGTGCTACATTTGCAGTAGTTTCCAGAGCAGCCAGTAAGAACCTGTTGTTGCAATGAAGCGTGTCCACTGCAAAAAGGGCCACAAACCCGATCTGCTGCGTTCCTTTTCCAAAATGGAGGACACAGAGCTGAACAAAGTTCGGTCTGGGTTCATTTTAGCTGACCTGTGGGAATTCATTACACAGACTGTAAGATCCAGATCTCCTTCTCTAGGCCTCCATCTCCTGAGAATCCTACCCTCCGTTTCAACCCCTTCGGCATTCGCACTGAGCATAGCTGTCTCTGCGGGTCATGGAAAGTTTATGTACGGTACTGGCCAGAGACTACTGGCAACCTAAGACTTTCTGCTGAGTATTTCACGCATGCATTTGTAGAGCTCATCAAGCTTCAAGAGCTGTCCCTTGGCTATACTGCGCTCACGGCTCACAGTCCTGGCCTGCATTAGCACATCTAATGTATAAAATACTTCTTCCTCTCCCAAACCCTGTGCTTCGGCGGAGAGGCTATCAGTACCGTGTCCGCATTTCGCTGCCGGTGAATCATGAAGGGTACAGAAGGGTAACTGCAATGACAGCAGACTCTCAGCCCTTTTCTATCTGTGCTCGTGCTGCTGCTGCTTCCGTACATCCACTGCTCTGCCTACCCCTCAGCACCCCGGATTTTTACCTTGTCCTCGCTGCTCTGCTGCTCTGACTACACAAAGGACCGGCTGCTTTTTGCAGTTACCAAAATAGTGACATTCTCAGTAATTATGCCTGTTACATAAATAGTTCTCTCATCTTTGTGCTTGATGCTGCTGCCACAGTGTTTATAGTTCCCACTTTGACTATGTTTTTCAGAATTCAGGTAAATCCACGGTATTAGAATGTCCAAACACAAACACCATCTCACTCTCATCTCTCATTTTTCCTCAAAACTATTCAAAACCAACCATAAGCCCCTCAGAAAGAACTGTCTCATCTAAGCGAGCAGCAGGTCATCTGCACGCTAACGGCAACTGCCACAGTGGAAGTATATCAAAATCATGGAATGCTTTGCTCAACCCAAAATGTGAACCAGACCGGAACCAGATAACAGCTGACATGGCCACCCAGAAGTAGAACGAGAACAGAGTCACTGCCAGACCTTCGTCCGTACAGTCTCTGAATACTAAAAAAAGTGTTTGCATTTGGGTTCTAGTGGAGGATTTCTGAAATGTATCAACAGGGCTATGTTCTTTTTCATTCATCTGTGTGACAGGATCACAAAAATGATATAACATCAGAGATGGTTCTCTTTACCCCAGGAAAGGTATACAGCCTTCCTCAGAGAAAAAGGCGGGTGGGTAGGGAAGGAAGCCTGTGTTTGAACCTGAAGGAAGGAAAGAATGCAGCATTCTCAGTTCCTCCCTGTAAATTAATTTTATTGCACCTAAATCAAAATGTCAGCACATACTTTATTTTCGGTTACTTTTATATACTGCATACTGTACAGCTGTGATTTCATGTTGCATTTCAAAAATACGTTCCCACAAAGTGTATTTCTAAATAGCAGAAAATGTCACAATTCTTTCACCTGAAGTCACAGGCAACACCTATGGCCTAATATCTTTCTGAACCATTCTAGTCTACAAATTACTGTGCCAATGATGTAGTTCCCCTAGATTTTTGTCAGTAATAGCAAGTAGTAATAGAAATTTCAGACAAAGATTCTAGAAAGTCTGAAATGCTTTCTGGGTAGACTAAGAAGAGTTTCTTCCATCTTATCAGATAGATATGTCCTAGAATACGAAAATAACCTTTCTTTTGATATATCCTATTTATATAAATGTTACTTTTAAAACCAGCTCTTACCTGTTGCGTTGCTGCTGCTGTTTTTTAGAAAGGTCTTAGAGGCCTTGATCTCTTGCAGCTATGGATTTCCACGAGTCAACCGTGCATTGTCATAAACAGGGCCTCACATATGCACACAGCATTTGGTGAAAGAAGTGATAGGTGTGAGACGCTGAGATTCCGTTGGCATTGCATTTTACAAACCCACGTAACTTAATATGTTTCAATAGTTACAAGTGTATGAGGCCATTAAGCCTATATATCACGCCATTAGAATAAGCAATCATAGTAATTTAACATTTTCACAATATAAAACATGAAAACGGTGTACATACATGCAATTATAGTCATCTGCAGGCTACCTATTTACATCTGAAATTTGGTAGCTTGTAGATGGACAGTATTTTTCCTACTGATGACCCAGAGAATGTTGGTCTATATGACTGACTGACAGGTCACTGAATTTATATTTACACTACAGACTGTAGCAGGTTTGGGTCATTATGGCATTAGATCAGACACCATTCTTTTAAAAAGTACTATAATACATATTTTCACGGCAAGGTTATCAATTTGCATTTAGAGAGCTTCTAAGTTAGGCATTACTGAGGTTTTTCTTTTAACTGCTTGGGTGCTGCTGGACACTGCATGTGCTTTGCAACCCGATCTCACCCTTCCGAGGAGCTATCAAGCATTGCAGGGCACGATAGCGTTCCACTGGCTCCAGAGGAATCATTCCGAGAACAAAGGCAGATGTGATGGAGGAAGCACTAAATGAGCTTATACAGTGCCTACTTTAAAACCTCTACCGAGGTAAAATATTGTGACATGAGCACACAAAGGTATTTAAGCAGCCGGCTCACTTTGTGTTTTAAAAAATACATGTAAATAATACCTAGCTAACTGAGAAAATGGACCTCAACAATTCAAATACTGAAATGAGCACTACCTCAGCATGTCCCAGTACAGTTGCAAGCAGAAAAGAACTCTCCATCCCAGACTCATTCCCTAATCCTGTAAAAACGTGCTTCTGTAACATCTCAGTACAAAATGGGCAGCATTTGAGTTCTGCAGCCAGTTTCAAAGATTCTTGCTTTTACCTATGCCAAAGGTAACCTTTCTAGAAGTCAAAAGTTGTGACAGAGATATATCTAATGTAATGTTTATATTATGCAATGGCTAGATAAAGTTTATTAAAACTACCTCTCATGCTCTGAAAGAATGCCGCTGCATTATGTAGCTACCTTAATGTTCATCCTGTTATATCTCTGGTTGCCATGGCAATATCCTCCTAGGTATTTGTAAGGTCACCAAAAGAAGAGCTAACCCTCTTACTCCCAGAATAACTAATGCAGCTCTGTTACTGGCTTGATGTAAATAGTCTCAGGTGACAGCAAACTGTACATATAGTCAATTACAACTGCTCAAAGGAAATGATTTGTTGTAAGAGCCACTGTTCAACCTCGGTGACATCAATGTTTCTATGGCAACAGTTGCCTCTTGCACTGTGTAGAATTGAGTATTGATCAAACTAGGGCTAGCACTATTTCAGAGACTTGCTACTTTTCTGTGTGGCAATTTACAATAGGAACTCATAACATCACTGTATATTTCAAGCCCCAAGGAACCAATTTAGCAGACAGTTACAGCAGAATATTAGCAGAGGTCAATAATGGAAGTCTGATTATAGTCCTAGGACAATTATTCAATGCTTTTGTTGTCTGCCCTTTCAGCATTCCACCAGCTATTAAAATTTTCAAATAATAATATTCATCCCCGGAGAAACTGCTGAATTCATTCATCTTCTATTTTAAACTTTATTTTTCATTGTTACGTTATCTATCAATAAAATTATTCGGCTATATTAGCCAAGCTCTGACCTCTCAGAGGTAAATAACTATTGATCAAGAAGCGGCGCTCTGATGGCATACTACAGGGTTTCCATTACTGGTCTCATTGGTCCGGCAGATAAGGTGATTCTTGGGGGAGAGCGGACAGTGTAGAAGTGGCAAACGGCACGGGGCCATTCCTGGTGGTGGGCAATAAGGCTCAGCACTGTTCTGCATGGTAGCACCATGGGCTCCTCTCCCAGTTCTGTCAGCAGGGAAACAGAAAAGCCTCCGTAAAATGCGTGTGTTCGAGAAATGGCACTGAGACCTGGTTTACAGCTCTCGCCACAATCCCTGTGTCTGGGCACTCTCTCCTTTCAGAAAAGATGAGGGAAGTTTTTATGCCGCCCTGCTTTCCTTTATGAAAACAGATAAGGCATGATTTTTTTTGTGTGCTAAATGGCAAAAATGGCCAATCATCTCATGAATAACTAAGAATTTGTGATGAGTAATAATGCTGAGAAGGTCACAAGAAATTTCTGTTACTTTAAGAATGTTTCTTCTTCATTTCTTGTGAAGGGTTGCACACCAAAGAGCTTCCTTCCTTAATTTTAAAAACATGACCCACAATAGCCTATGATTTGTCACTGCTTTTGCTCCCGCAGTAATTTTCCTTTATGCTTGAAATAGGGAAATGAAAGAAAACTCTGTGATGTCTACAGCAATAAAGAACTTACTGTATTTGATTTGTCTAAGTGTATCACTTCATGGCTATTGGTTAAATTAGCCTATCTGTTAACAGGATGCACTTCACTTACTTTTCTGTACTTCCTAGCTATTTGCAAAACCAGATCTTTACAGGAAGCAAAGTTTGTCTCCTCTTCTTCCACCTAATTTAGTAGGTCAACCCAGAGATTTTAGTTCAGGCCCTTCTCCATGTAAATTGCGCCTCAGATGCACATACATTTTCATTCAAATCAATAGGAGTCAGACATATCAAAGGAGGAAATTATCCCCTTATTGAGTCTTCTTCTCCCGAGTAGATTTATGTAACTCCTACCCAGAGATAATGCAGTTAATTACATTTCCCTTCTGGTGCATCAGTGGGAAAATAGGCTACAACCATCAGCTATGTTCAGTAGACAAATTCACCAGGAACTGAGAAAATTCCTTTTCTCACCTCCAAAAAGAGAGGGAGAAACTTCCAAGCTCAGCTAGACCAATGAAAAAGTTAGAGGGAGTGAAGGGAAAATGAACAAATCATTTAGGAGACTAGCAAGATTCTCAGTTTATCACCATTCTCATTTAACTTGTCATTGTCTCTCCAAAGAGGGTCAAAAAGATCAGGCTGTGATGTCACCAGGATACCCCTGGCAGCTTCCCCGTCTTTTTTTCCTTATATTCAGGCTGTGTTGTTTCCTGTCTATCTCACTGTCTAGCCAAGGTGGAGGCCTGGATGAAACCAGTTGGCTGCTATACAAACCAGAGCAGGCAGATGTTATACTGGAACCAGCAAACTGAAAGGAGGTGGAACACATGTAACTACTGTGTCAGTGCAGGACCAGCTGTAGCAACCTAAAAGATTTTAGGGAATCCTCTCCTTTTGCTTATCAAAGAGAATGAAAAAAAAAGTCATAAGTGCCTCTCAAGTCTAGTATTTACCAAGGGCAATGGGAACTTTCAATTCTGGCTGCAGAAGTCATTCAGGTTCCTGTTTGATGGAAAACAGTCATAGGACTTGTATGAAAGCGTCTAAGGACTCTCTAGAAAAAACGTGGTTAATACAACGCAGAAATGGTTTGTTACAGAACATATTGCAGAAAGCGCAGAGCAACGACCACCGCACTCTTTCCTATAAAAGCAGTGTAAATCAAAACTTTGTGCTTCACTTGTAAAACAGGGAGCTCTCCTATAGTTTGGGATCATTTTTTTTTTTTTTGTATGAATGGACTACAGCAGCTAAAAAGTGCTGCAGTGTTCAAGTATGTTGACCGCTTCATGGTGGAAACATAGTGCACTAAGCAGAAGAATCAGCCCAGCACAGTTTCTGTTATCATTTTTGTGGACTTTTGTGGGGTTTTTCTTTACACACCATTTTCTCCTGCAGATTTGAAGTGTCCAAGTTGAATCATTCACTACATGGTGGTAAAGTGGCTAAAATTACAACGACTTCATACTTTAAAGAGAAAATGGGATAAGGTGAAAGAATCAAGAAAAAAAATTTCACAAATTCTAATACTGTTGTAGGATCAATACCAGCTGTTTCCTGCTGGAACTAACAAGTATATCTAGGCTGGGTTTTAGGTTATTGTTCCATTTAGGAATAGTCCTTTTTGGCATCCTGAATTGGACCTTGAAATGATCAAGGAAGAAATTGACTTCAGGGAACACCAAGGACAGACTTTTAAAGGAGTTCTATGTGGTTCTGATCAATAAGTACATGGTTTATGTTCTTGACTACAGCTTCTTGATTTAGAGAGCTCTCTTGTAGCCTAAGACATAGTATTCCTGTATTGGGATGAGCTACAGTGAAAGAACATGGAGACCAAGAGCTCACCTATCTATCATTTCTCACCACAGCCTGCAGGTTAAAATATAACACCTCATACTTTTTACCTTTCTGTATATCACTGTATTATCAGCAGCACTTTCTTTTCACCAAAACCTACTTGACAAAAATTGTAAAATGTGAAAAAGCCGTAAGTCTTTCCTGTTGCAGAAATACAATCCACATCAAGCCCAGCCTTTAAGTGAGCCAATCATCCAACTGGAAGATTCAAGCTGCAAGAAGAGCTTTAGGCAGACTGCTTTTCAACGGCTTTGAATTTCATTGTGAGCTGACATCAAACAATAGCACAATAGCTGACATTACACGCAATAGTATCAGCATCAGAAACTAGCACCAGAGGTACACCAAAAGATACCACTTATGGACAAATTAAACCAGCAGTTTTACATTCACGGTATTCAGACCTGTTCACTAACTAGGAGGAAATGGTTATCCACTGAGAATGAATTCTGAATTCATATTAGAAAGAGAGAAATCCTGACAACCCACAGTAGTTACAGTTGAGGAGGGATACACTTTCCACTTGAACAGCCACGTAAGAAGAGCAGTGAATCCTCTACTGTGTCACAGCAAAGATGAGTGTTTACTCTGGATTTCAAACCAGTGTAAGAGACAGACTCTTACCCTTTCAGCCTGTGCAACACCAGTGCTGCTCTTTTCACCTCTGAGTAGTTTAGAGAAAGAGCAGTTAAAAGCCTGAGAAAGAAACAAGGATGTGAACGGTTCTCTTATACCTTTGCTTAATGAGCTATCAGAAAGGCAACATCCTCAAAACCAATAAATCAGAACAGTAAACATCCTCAAAACCAATAAATCCGAGCAGGCAACAGAATCAGAAGCTACCTTTGAAACATCTTCCTAAGCTTCAGTTTAGAGAAAACAAATGAAGCGATGTAACAATGGAGCTTACATACACACTATCAAGAAATATGAAATGGGATCTTACATGCATAGTTGTCAATGTCAAACTTGATATACAGTTCTATCTTGAATTTCCACTGGAAGCTCAACAGATATCAATTCCCTTGCAATTAAATGCTTATCACAATAAAAGGGGGCAAAGGAAACTGTTTTACCAGACATTTATTTTTCAGCATCATGCTTTAAAATGCTTGTGTATCAAAAATTAAAATTAAAAAACAGATTTCGCCACTGCACATCAGGAAAAAGGAGAGAATCTTGTTGAAGCCTACCCAGTTAGCACTCCAGAATAAGCCTTCTCATGGCAAAGGCAATATAAAACTTCTCCTTTGAAATAACACTATTGGAGCATTTTTTCAAAGGGAAAAAAAGCTCAGTTTCTCCATTTATAAGTAGAAACAGTAATACATTAAAGATCCTAGGGATATTCCACGTGTTTGATTTCAAACATATCGTGTTTGTTCCAACAAGCCCCTCAGAAGTAAATGCTACAGCAAAGACCATGTGGGTTCTGTAACATTAGGAGCCCCTAAAGGACTGGTCATAGGGAGACTTTGAGAAAAATCTCAGAAAGGCAGTTAGAAAAATCCCCCTGATTAACTGGTTTCTTTTTTTCCTTAACATTGAACTGGGCAAGTAATTAAGTACCATCAAATAGTTTTTTTAGAGCTTCCAGACAACGTGTTTCTTTTTATTAGAGGTTTTGCTAAAAGTAAAATTAAAAAACTGAATAAGTTTTCATGTGCTAAACCCCCACATTCCTGCGTTCCTCACTCTGGCTTTGCTAACACAGGTTAACACCCAATCCACATATTTCAAGGTCAGAAGGGACCACTGTGATCATCCAGTCTGAAGTGCTGCGAAACACAGACCGTAGAATTTCACCCAGCAATTCCAGTGTCTAGCCAAGTAATTTGTGGCTGAACTAGAGCATATCTTTCAAAAAGTTAGCCAGTAAGCTCTTAAGCATTTGTGGAACTTCATTCGCTTGAGTATGTTCATTTAGCTCACTTGAGTAGATGCAATTGTTTAGGCTTAAGAGTGTTCAGGGTCAAAACGCCAAGCAAACAAAACTCAGCTGCCAAAACCCCCAAAGTTTTCCATTATTAGTGAGGGAAGGCATTGTTTTGATTCACAAAGCTCTGGGTCATTCTTGCGAGATATAAGTTTTCTTGAATTTGATAGGATCTGGAATATTTAGAGCTTAAAAAAAACCTGTCTCAGCAACGGCAAAATCCTTTGGCTGACCTCACAGGCAAAGGCACACACGCAGATCATAATTTCCACACAATTTTGGAAAGAGCAAACACTTGCCAGCCTCTAAAAAGTAATCCTGAAAGTGAAAAAAAAGAAAAAGGGGGGGGAAAAAGGCATGCTCAACACATCTTTTATCTTTGGATATACATATACAGCTTCTCCACAAATGAAGGGAAATCTCATCTGCCTGTTTAAATCATCATCCAACCCATTTGCACAGACTGAAACGACTTTATTTTATTCTGATTATTTAACTGTGTTCTCAAAGTCCTATTGAAGAGGAAGGATCAAGCTACAAAATAGGTTACATTTCAGACAAACACTTCATAATTTGAGTACAGTTCCAACTAGGTCTTTGGTATAGCCTCAGCTCCAAGACCAAGGGAGCTTCGTTTCTGTAAGTCAGGCCCTTGCTTTTGTAGAATAGTTTTCACAATAAACAGTGTCATCTTTTCCTGAAAGGCAAAATGAGGCCAATTTCTTTTTAGAAAGAGTAGAAACAAAAGCAGTACCAGTAAAGTGACTAAGTACTATAATAAGTCAAAACATATAGATAGGATCTATTTCCAACCCTGCTACCAAGGTGGAAAACCTCTTCCTTTTCTCCATGTCCATTTCCAAGATTTGTTCTGGAAATCTAATTAAAATTGCCAACCTAATTAAAGCAGTAAGCTTTCCAGCCTGTACTTGCTGAGATTGTGCTTGCATGACATCTTAGTAAGTACTAGCACGAGTATTTTAATGTTGCACGCTGTTATGTGTTGTAGAACCAAGTCAGACAAGAACAAAAGCGAGGAGGAAGGTGATAAAACCTTCTGAAATAAGGTAATTGGAAATACCCGGGGGAGTAGAAAGCTAAGATCCTAAGAACAATAAAAAAGTGGGAAGGAGAAAAAGATGGGTGCTGAAAAAGATGAGAGAAATGCTGAGGGGAGATTTTTCAAAAATCTAAGCTTGAAGTCAAGTGCCAGAATACTATTTCCTGGTGGGCTCACTTGCACTGTGTTGCATCGCTGTGCCGCAGGGGTAAGATAGATATTACACAGCTTTGAAGACAGCGCTTGGCTTGCCAGTATGGAGCCTGCCTTCGCCTTTATTCCTGAAGGAGGATGTTTTTATTTGCCTAGCGCAATGCATTATACCCATAAATTCCATCCACTCAGCAAGTCAAATTAATGCTAACCTACAAGATACATTAGTTATGGGTTTAAATCAGTCACTTTTTAAGATATACTGCAACCTAGTTTCCATCCAGGTTTGCAATATATTCGCCATTCAAAATACTCTGCAAACATTCTTCAAGATGCATTGTTTGCTGAGGTGTCTCACCTTTGCTGGCAAAGCAAAGTTGTAAAGAATACAAGATCTAATTTGTTTTGCCCCATGATCGCTACCAATGAAACTGCAGGCTGCCAAAACATTCCAGTGGCATGGGAAAATGCACCCAGCTGAAACCCATTGGTTAGTCCCATAATAGTAAAACCTACTACTTTCCATGGTGGGTAGTTTGTACCACGTATGTGACAATGTGAAATGTTTTCAGGTGATAGCAGAAAGAGAAAAGATGATGAATGATGTGTGAATCTTTAATGGTGTATGGCAAAATTAAGGTCTACTTAATGGTGATGTGCAAATTTTCTCCACTTATCAAGTTGTCCTATTTTACATAGTATTAAGCATTTGTGTGCATAATCAATGATGCGCTATAATGTGCCTGTATCAGTTATCAAAAATAATTTCCAAGTTAACAAACTGATTCCTGTAGTTGCAGAGCTACACTTACTGCAACCATTTTAAATCAGAAAGGGGTAGGAAAGACAAAAGGAAAAAAAAATAGTAGGGAAAATTCAGAATGCAGAAGTTTCCCTAGAGGGAATGCAGGATGTAGATACATTTCTACAGCATGTGCCACTCCTTTGTCAATATTTACCCAGCAAGTGGAATGATAATGTGCAGTCATTATTAAACTCAGCCTTCGAATAGAACAGTTTCTGGCTCTTGATACAGTTGCTCTGTGTAAATTATGCCAGGGATTACGCTTGGATTGTGCCACTGGCATAGTTATTTCAGATCGATGTCTTGTTTCCAGATGGTTCATCTGTTTGTTTTTTTAATATATTAAAGATTCATTGTGTTTGCCACAAATTTACACATTTTTAATGTTGGTTAGTCAGATAAATCTGATCTTAGACAAAGGAGAAAGAGCTAACATCTGTAGGCTTTCATGCTAATGCTAACTTAAAAATTTCCCTAAACAGTGAAAGCACAATAAAGTTTTTGAAAGATTAGCCAAACATCAGAGGTTTTCTTGCTCATCAAATATTGTAGGAAACAAAACAGATCTGCTCAGTTTTACCAAATGACTTCTTTTAGAGCTGGAAGCCAAGACATGCATGAAGCTAGCCATAGCCCATATTTTTCCTGCCAAGTTTCAGCCTTTCGCTCCTGCTCTTGAAACAAACAGTTTTCATACAACCAGACGGATTCATATAGTCATCCCTTCTGAGCACTTCATGGCATTTATTATTGCTTTTCTGCAAAAACAGCTACTGCTTTCATGGACGGGGTAAAAGGTAATCACCAACAGGTCTCAACTCCAAGCAGTGTTTTCAAGCTTTCATGGTGGAACTCCATAGTGCCACCATGTTTTCCCCTTGTATCTTCCATATTTTTTGATGAGACTGTTCACAAAGGACAGAAAGAAATCCTTCATTTCTACAAGAGCTTTGAATTTTTGTTACGTATTTTTACGTACATGAGGTGTTAAAAGTGTCTACAAAAATAAGGATACCATTGTACTGGCTACTGTCTACATGCAGCTTGGATTCCCAAGGCTCATGGTCTAATTAAGCAGTTGAGACAAATAATGACTACTGCCAATATACAGGTAAGAAGTGGGCATAGGAGGGTGAGGTCAAAAAAGTCTGTGGGAGACATTCAAATGGAGCTCAAGTTTCCTGAGTTCCAGTTCAATGCATCTTACTTTTCCTGAGATTATATAAGCAAAGGAATGGGGAGAAGTGTGAAACGTTAAGAGCTTTCTCTGATAGACAGGAATATAATCAGTAAAAATGTGGAGGAAACAACATACTCTGAATGGTAAGTTTGGTGTTTCACAAACAAATCCTGTTGTATTATAGAAACTCAAGAAACAGATCTGCATGGCATAGCTGTTGTAGAAAATACTGAGCCACAATGTCTGATTATCAAGTCCCCCAAATTTTGTTAGCTGTGTGAAATGACATTTATCCTCAGGTTGTATCATTCCCGCTGCCGTTTCGTTATTAACTAGCACTAAATGCTGATGAAGAAGCAGAAACCACGCTCAATGTCCTGGCCCACGTGTCAGAGAAAGGATTATATTGCAGGACAGACCACATCCACACACCAGCTGTGTACCCCAGCAGCAACCCCCAATGGGGAAACCCGAGGCTTCTTACTGCTTTTAGCAGGGTTTGAACGTAGTGCCGTGATTGGAAAGTCTGGTCAGGTGTGGGAGCAATCAGAGAGGCTGGATGGCTGCTCAGCCATTATCCAAGCAGTTATATGCAAATTGCAAAAGGATTAGAGTAAAAGTTAAAAAACCTACTAGGGAAGTTTTCCTGTAGTAAACATTTTCTGGAAGGTAACTCTTGCTCTTCTGGTTAGAAGCCACTAGTTTTAGAGGTATATTTTAATTGTTTGGGAAGGGGCTTGCTGATTTTTGTGCCCAGAATAAGAGGATTCTGAAGTAGAGCATCAGAATGATATAATTCTGAACTCTGCTTTTCAGGTCAAGTGTTGAAGCCTACCCCTGACTTTAGAACTACTGGAAATCCATGCATAGCTCAAGTTCTGCTATTGATCCAAAAGTATAACCATCTTCCTCCAGTATAAACAACTCCCTCCAGCCGATTAAGAACCTATGGTTAAGTAGCACCTAAAGCCAGATAGCTTTTCCTCCAATCCCTATATTTTCCCAAATTATTAAATTTCAATGATTCTGTTGGAAACACTTTAGAAAATAAGAAATCACTTAACATCTTGGAATCTCCATGTCTCAAGTCATACAAATAGTAGCAAATGTTGGAGAGGGTTGTCAAAATTTCTTTCATACTCCTATAACACCCTTCGGTTTAATTGGCAGAACCATGGCTTTGATCTTTTAATGTGGAGTGGTTCTGGAATTTCATAATCCTGACAGGATTGTCAGATACAATGAAGTCAAAAGCCACAGCCCAGCTGCAGAGGAGTGAACAGCTATGCAAACAAACTCAGGCAATGCTGTTCCTCCTGCTTTAGCGCTAGAGACACGGTATTAAGCAAAGAGGCTACACGCTTGGGGTTCTGTCATCTAAAACTCTGCAATCACCCATACCAAGAATAGAATGCCACACTTTTGCAGAATACTTGTGGAATCTGTGCAAAGGTCAGTGAACATACCTTTTTTTTGACCCACTGTATTTTCAGGTCTATTTTTCAAACAAAGAACTGAGGCAGAAAAATACCTTCATCATTTTAAAACTGCTAAAAGTTCCTAGAGCTTATTTGTACCCACATATTTTTAATCAGTAGCATCATTAAGGATTGCATGTAAAGTTACACTTGCAATTATATTGATAAAGTTTTGGGTCAGTGAATGTGAGGTTAAATCAAGTGCTCAGTAAAATAATTCAAGTCACAAAGAAAGCTTTGGACCCGAAACAATGAAAATGAAGCTCTCCCATTCCCCTCGCCTGGGCCTCAACCCCAGGAATCTTTGTTCTGTACTTAACAGTCTTTTTTTTCCAAAGCTTAAAAAAAGAACAGGAACAATTTTTGCAGACACAAAAGCATGTTCACTCTTTTCCAAACAGTACATTTGCAATTCATCCGTTAACACTCCATGTTAGATAATGAACCATTAACACCGTTCACCTGCACTGTGATGAAAATGATATCTCCACTTGCCATTCGAATAAGGCAACAAAAGAAGCAGAGCCCACGTACGGTTTTAAATATCTATCTATCAGCTCACAGTGGCATGCCACAGCAAGAAGGCTGAACAAATATGCAAAAAATTGTTGTTTAATGGGGAGAAATACAGTAAAATTGTTTATAGTGGGGCAGTGAGTTCTTACAGGCAAAGTAAATTACAAACAGATTTTTCAATGACATTTTAAGACTTCATATTAGAGTCTTATATACTGTTCAAAATCAATTTTGCATGGAATTTCTGTGAGCGTTCCGTTATTAATAAAGCAGCAGTTGGCAACCCTGGCTGCACTCTCACAACAGCAGCACTTGATGGGGAAGATGCTGCCACACATAATCATTGCTTTAAAGGACTGGGCCTCGCAGTCCCTGCACAGAGAATCGGTACCTGGGACTGGGCCCTCGTGCCGCCTGTGACCAAAAGAATGCCGAAGGCTGGGGAGGGGGTGAGTTATTGGTACATCTCTGCAGGTCTTCGTGTACCTGACTCAAAATAATTTAACTTCTCTGGGCATCAAATTCATCTACAACCTTGTATAATCAAATTCAAATTGAAATTATCATAGAAACCATTTAGAAAAAAGCATGAGAATTTTTAAAAGAAATGTTTACATAGGTACAGAATGGGTCTAATTATTTCCTTTCCCATGTGAAGATGCTCACTTTTTTTTTACTGAACAAGTCACCTTTTTATCTAACTCGCTCCGGCCGCTGCATTTTTCCATATCATTTATGTAGATGGCACAGTTTTGATCTTGTGAGTAATGATCAGATTTGGAATAGCTTTATTCTAGTAATGTTACGTAGTCCCACATCTATCTTGAATTACAATTCGCACTATGCATCTCATCTTCAGTTTCTATATGCCACAGAGTACTGCAGATGTCCCTTTAGGTTTGGACACATTGAAGCATATGTTTGACTTTAAGCACAAGTTTAAGTGCTTTCACAAACAGACCTGGAATGAAGCTTTCACAATGAGGAGATGAAATGCAGAGCTAGATCCAAAATATAGAAGATTAAAGTGCTTTAGAAAAGTTAGCAGACAGGAGTGACTGCTGTTGCCCTCCAAAACAACACCGCTTAATTGCCCAAGGTTTATTATACACCTGAGGTTTTTCTTACCTTTTAAATGAAGAGTCAAAAGCTCTTTCCTGCCGTCAGTGAATTAACATCTGTAAAAGGAAAAAAATGTTTCCATACTGACCTTTATGTTTACAAATTCCTAATGAAAATTTTCTGTTCAAATCCATCTGAATAAGAAATTCCACACACTAAAGAAAAATCCCGTAGGCCCGAATTATTATATAATATATTAAATAGTAGAGAAGTCTGGGCACCTTCATTGGCTAACAGATGAAATCTGAATAGTGCCTAATACAACCTAATTCATTGTTCAGAATTTATGAGACTCATCATCGTTTAATTAACAATATAAATATTAAAAAAAACATTTTCTAATAAAATTTTATAATTGTAATAAGACACTCCACTTTATGAATTATGGAGTATTAATTCACACCCAGTTGTGTTGAAACTGGGTATGAATGAAGAGATCATAATTCACAACTTGTCATGTCCTAGTGCTGAAAATAAAAATGCAGACAAAATAAAGTGGAATAATACCTTGCAGAGACAAATTAGCTAAAATTCAAGTTATTAATATAATTTATTGTTCCAGCTTTTTATTAACCAGCTTCTCACATATTGTATGATGCCTAATCTCATAGTCCTTACACATGGAAAACGTCTGCTTCAGCAGACAGTGATGTGATGGTGATGACTTCTGAGATCTTGCCAGGAACACTAGCAGAGATGCTCAGATTTGCACCAGCCAAGAATTCGGTTGATTAGCTTAATGAGCAATATTTTCTAGTGAAAGGACTCCAAAACAATGGATCTTAACAAGTAATTAGGCTGAGCGACACGTTTTCATAAATTCAAATCATAAATTGATTTGTCAAAACTACCATTTAACCAGAACGCTTCAAGAATCTTACTTGAACCAGACTAATATTTATGGTCAAAAAAGGGAGCAAAAAGAACTGAAAACTCAAAACCCCTTTACAGTTTCTAACTGGAAGTTTTGATTTCTCATTTCAAACTCATGTCTATTTTTATTTTGTGGACGCTTTTTCAAGTATGTACATGTTAAATAAAATATCTGCATTTCTTCTGTGAGCCAGAATATCAGGTACTTCCTAGCACTGGTAAGGAAATGGAGGTTTTGCTCATACATGTTTAAAACAGTCAAGATGCAAAAAGCTTCCAGAGGCTCAACTTGTGTGAATTTTAGGGGTGCTTGAATTCGAATCAAAGTCAGTCTTGGAAATCAGCCATCCACTTCTGGAATGGCTGATATTAAGCTCTGTCTTACTCAAGATAAAATACAGTCATCCAGCCAGTTTCACAAAAGTTCCTCTCAAACATGCATCCCTTGTCTATGTTCAAGACAGAACGTTGGAGTACTGCAAATACAAACCAGAAATGATGAGGAATTTGAGCTTTATTCTGGTTCTTGCTGAGTGCAACCAAAGTACAAGGATTCAATCTCTGCTCCACACGGGCCACAAGAGATACCTCCTTTCAAACACCATGGACTGTTTGCACAATGGTCATCATGTAAGGCAAGCGTTCGCACTGATGACAAATGACTGGACATGCATCCACCCAGCGGTGGACCGTATTTTAGCCACATGAGGAGGGTATTTCCTGATGCATTAGAGAGAAGTGTGTTAGGGTCCCTGGGAAAGAAATCAGACTGCAAAAATGATTCAGCTGCCTGTAGCCCACTTTCTACACATCTGGAGAGTTCCAAAAAGGTCCACATAGAATGACTGATGGGTCGAACATAATTTTCTGTTGGACCAGATCCAGTTATGACCCATAAACTGTGACAAAAGATGCCATGGACCCAGTTTCCCTCAGACATTCTTCTTACAGCTCAAAGCTCCATATTGCCTTTCCTTTGCAGTGCCTGCTAGTTCTTATGCCATTACCCAGCGATGGGAAATGCCCAGGGAGGTGGTGGAGTCTCCGTCTCTGCAGACATTCCAAACCCGCCTGCATGGGTTCCTGTGTAACCTGCTCTGGCAGGGGGTTGGACTAGATGCTCTCCAGAGGTCCTTTCCAACCCTGTGATTCTATGATCTCCTCCGCTTCTCTCTGCACAGTCTCTGAAACAACTGTCACTCGCTGATAACATTTACAGACAGCTGCGTGGCTACTCTAACTGTAAATCTGTATCCCTCTCACCCCAAGCAAAGAACTTGATGCAAGCTAGAAAACTCAGAGGAATGGATTACATTAATTCAGAGATAACTCAGTTCTTGCTCAAACTTATCTGACGTATGAGAAGAGAGAACAAGAGGACAGGATGCTATTTCTCAACATTGGCTCTTTGTATTATTAGGGTGGCTGAACATCAAGGGTGAAATCTTGGCCCTTGTAAAATTAGTGGGAAATTTGCCATTGACTTCAATGGAGCCAGGATTTTACCCTGGGTGAGCACAGTTCCCATATGTGCTTCCATAATGAAAATTAGGAATGATTTGTCTGGTAGCATATGGAATCCATTTATGCATTATGAATAAGATTATTATTTAAAATGGAAGATAAATGTAAATTAACTACTATATTCATGCACGCCTTGCACATATCAAATACAGAACATGGGAATGAGAATCCATTACATTCTGTTCTTTTTATCTGTATTAGGTAAGAGTTTTAAAAGTTTCTTGGGGAAGAGACTTACAGGACAGGGGAGAGGTAATCAGCAATCTATCAAATTCTTTGCTAAGTTTTAAAATGATACGAGCCAGGTTGCCTGGGTTCTGGATTTCCTGCTGCCTGTCAGTTTAAATGGATCTTTAACATTACTTTAATGGCAATTTTTCTGTTTGCAAATTAATTTTACTATTAAAAGAAATGTCTTTGAAGGAATAAGAATGGAGAAAAAGCCGAAAAAGGGAATCTCATCCCTCATGGCTCTGTACTGCCTGACCTTTCCCACCAGAAAAATTATTCTGCTTCTTTGGAAACATGGCTCAGTGCCATCCCCACTGCAGACATGGTTTCAAACTGCCTTGGAGTTGTGCCACGAGGAACCTCTGGCTTATTATACAGGACGGATGCCAGACAAACTGGCTGAGGTGTGGTTGGGTTTTATGGACTTCCAATTTGAATGTTATGCTATACATAATGTGATTAGATCTGACTGGAATGTTATTCCTTATTTTCTTTTATTGAAGTTTAATTGTTTCCTTATTCCACTGTCATCTCTCCATTTGACTAACACTTGTGTATCACTGGTACGATGTAATACTCAGCCTGGCTTTGTCTTTATACACCACTGCTCTGTGGACCCTTTTATGTTCGCTCAAAGAAAGAAAGAGAGAAAGGAAGAAATCATTCAAAAAGCAAATTCCTTTTTAAGGCTTGGTCCTAAAGTTTTTGCAGAAATCCTGCTTGCAGCAAATGTTTTACCTGAAGGATAACAAACTTAAGCCATCCATCATACAAACACACCTCATTCTCACTGAAAGGCACATGTAGTTTAGATGGCCATTGCATTCATTTTTTAGCCCCTAGTTGTGCATTCTGATCTGCACAAGCAGGTGACTGCACACATGCCATAGACCACCATTTCCTCTGAACAGCTGCAGTGACCACACAGTTTGATCAAAATAAAAGGACCTTCATTCATACAGGTTTTATGTTGGGATCAAAATTACTACCATTTAAAGATTTTATATTTGCCGTATTCCAACCTAGCGAATCAGTTTGGTTAAACAAGCTTCTGAGGTGAATGAATTACTTCTGTGCGTTTCGGTGCCAGGAACATGTTATGAAAACAAAATATATAAGATTTACAGATATTCACAATGTCTAAGGTCAGAATGAGTGACTAATTATAATGTCTTTGGCTAACTCAAGTGCCAGTGTACCTCATGTGCTCTTGCTACTAGTAGTGATCAGCTGGACATGCCGGCACATGGCACCGTTTGTCTGAAGGTGCAGAATATCCCTCTGCATTTTGGAATCTCAGATCTGCACCTGCCATTAATATTTTACTTTTATATATGTGCCGTTCCGTTCCGCCTTCGGTTAATAGCTTGTAAGGATCACTGACAGGTGATAACCGACGGAAAACCTTACGGTTTGGTCTAGTACATAGTGTCCGCTCTTCCAAAACCCTCAAATAATGAGGGAAGCCCACAGGCTTTGTGGTTACACAACTATTCCTCAACTCTGAAGTTTATTCAAATCCTTCTAAACTTGGGAGCTTTTTTCCCTAGGAAACTAGAAAAACTTGTAATGAGGATGTACATTTTTATGCCTCCTAGCTCATTGTGTCTCATAAGCATATATGTACTTCTCCATTATTTTTTGGTAGAGGTGGGAGCTAACTGGCTCAACAGCTGTAAATAAGACAGACTTTCCCTAAGCGGGGAAAAGGAAGTTGATCAGATGCTATAGCACTAGTATTTAGCATGAATAAAAAAATCTCAAAGATGCAACCTTCTTTCCTAAGAAGACAATGACTTGAAAAAGCCAATATATGACTAAACAGCTTCATACAAAAGCCAGGTTTACAGTGGCACTGGAACAGAAGTCACAGAATTAAGTTGGGCTTTCCTTGACCGGGTTTCCTCAGGAAGCTAGTGCTGAGTTGGGGGTAAGGGGGACAGATGACACCATTTCAGTTCTATTCATATTTTTTTTTCAATTCTAGGATTTTTCTTTTCTATAGCACTATAGAGGCAAAAATGTAGGTATTTTGAAGTCAAGTTATACACTTATGTCATAATTTAACCTACTTAGTTATATATCATATTAAAAAAGCACTTTATTAGAGGTATTTATATAAGACTGCAAAGCCTTATTTTGAACACCAACACCGGCACTAGCAAAACATGGGCTAATACGCCCATGCCATTGTTCGGTTCAATTAATAATAATATTGTTCCTTGCCTATAATGCCCATGATTCTCATATCACTGCTTTCCTCTTTCCCTTAGTGCTCTGTGACCTTACTTTACTACACAACAAAGTAGATGAGTCAGTAGGATGCTTTATCAGCAACAATAATTTCAAATGAATGTTAACATACCTGCTTCCTGTCTGTCCTGCCCCCTTCTGCCCCCCTCTTTGGCTATGATTTATTAAAATTATTTTGATTGAGTGCACATGGACCCCTGCCTTCTACCAGAGAGTATCAGATGGGTTCAGCTGTGTATGATAAACCTCAGTCCTTCAGCGAATATGAGAAATACTCTAGTCTTGAGGAACCGGTCATGGTTCGGAAGTAGAAATGTCTTTCTTGAGGCTGTGGAGTTCCAGGTAGCCATGGTATGCAGCACAGTGCCAACAGTAAAATTGCTACGAGGTCATGGATTTGTTAAAATAAAAGTTATTTTCTATCCAAACTTCAAGTGACATTGTAACAAGGTTTTACTGTTCTTGCTGTCACTTTGCATTAAAAGTCTTAGAGCAGTGAGGAAAGGCAGAGCTGAGGAGTAGAGGACAAGTGGGGAAGTCCAGAGACATCGTTTAAGTTCAGTTTTGGTGGTAGAGAATAAAAGATTTCAATGGCTGGACACAGCAGAAGAAATGCAGATTGAATTGTAAATGATAAAGTCCTGCCTCAGCCCTGAATGCACTTATTGCCCCACCTGAATTGTTGCTTGGCTTTCCCAAACTGGCTTTCAACCTGACTTGTTGCTTTGCTTTTGCTGTGATCATCAGCGATCTGTCTATAGGACCTGTTACTGTCACCACTCTGCTGTGCTTTCCTTGCTCAGGGTCAGGGAAGCCGTTGCCTGGCCTCTGTTCTGACCACTCTTGGCGTCCTCCTCCCTCAGGGAGAAGCTGGCCCTCGCTGCAATAGAGGAGGGGGAGTTGTCCTCCAGGAACACATCCTCAGGGATGCTACATACCCAAGAAGAGGAGGAAAAGAGCTGTTCTTCCCACTCTATTTCACCTCCTCCAATCCCTGTTTAGAGACAGATCTTCCAGGCAAGGATGTGAAATGTGTTTCACGAAAGCAAGGCAAAGGCAATTGTAGATTATTTCAGTCTCCATATTGCTGGCAGTCAAGCAAAATAGTTGCTGGCAAACTGCATGGGAAAGCAAGCAGTAAATACATGCCAAGAAGTAAAAATAAAAATAAAAATAATGATGGAACATACTTACTCAGTTTCCATAGATCAGAATTTTTAGTCAACAAGACATCATCCTGATGTAGGATCTCCAGCAGCATATCAGCCATTTTACCAAGCACCTGCCATAATTACCTACATCTAAAAAAAAAAAAACCCAAACCCAAAAAACCCCCCACAACAACTTCCCCACACACCCACCATGATTTGAGGTTCATTGCTCTCATAGAAGGAAGTGAATAGTCAGGAAGATGTCAGAAACCGAAGCTGTATAAATAACGTATTCTTAACTGTAAATCTAAAGGAGGCCACATAAAACTGGGAAGTCTTGACCTTGACAGCGCTGATAGTTCTGCAGTTATATGGTTATGCTGAACAGGTTGATCATGAGTAAGCATAAGGAGATCCTCATAACTTATCACAGATGAGTAAAAATAAGGCCCAGAAGATGGAAGTGATAAGTGACCTCCTCCTTTTTCAGGTTTTACTTTTCTAACTTATGGTAGAATAGAAACATAAAAACATTCAGATCACCTCTTAAGCCAAAAAAAAAAAAAATAGAAAAAGATGTTGCTTGTGTCTGTTGGCACAGGTCAGGTCAAAAGAATTCTCTTCCCATGAGATGTGTAATGGCTGCACAACTACCCTGAAATAGTTTTTACGGCAAATGGGAGTTGTTCTGAGGCTTACTTGCCTGAGGGCTGATGCTTGGTCTGGGGATCTCCACTGGCATGGAAATACTGGTCATGTCTCTCCTGGCCTGTCCTCATTCCAAACATCCCTCTATACATTCAGGTGACACTTTGTTCCATTCCATTTATTTTGAAAAAGCCAAATGCTTTGACTAGGATATGGAAGGACTCTATATTTTTATCCTTCTCAGATCTTAGCACAAAACCCACAGGAGAGCTGAAATTACTTGTTTGCGTTTTTTATTAAAAATTAAAAAATTCACGGCTGTTGATCTGTCAGTCATTTTCCCTGTTAAATGTCAATATACATCTGAGGTTACCAAAAATGCAATATCCAAGTAAGATTCAAAATAAAAAATAAAAAAATGTGCATGTTTAACAGGCAGTCCTGATTTATTTCCAGCCTCCTTAAAGTAGCCTTTTTCCCCCTCTCCCCAGGTTCTTTTCCTCTGTTGTTGTTCTCACTATCACCTGTCATTAAACACACAAACCCCATTTCCATTTTCACAGAAGCTAAAGTTTGGTTAAAAAGACAGAGCTTCTAAAGACAGTATTTGCAAGGCGTACACAGTCTCTGTGTTAAGATTCCATGTATGCAAAGCCAGGACTAATGTAAATGGCAGTGACAGGGAGACCCTTCGGCTCCTGGTTAGGGCCTGCTTTTCCTGCAAAGATAAACAATTCCAAATTCATTTGCCTCTTTACGATTGTTCTGATTAATATTTATTGCAAGAGAATGTTGTACTGTGCACACACTGTTTGTTTAACAACACAGCTCAGACTGTAAAATAGAAAACAATTAAATAGCCAAGATGCTCATCTTTTAAGCACGCGTAATGAAAAGATGTTCTAGCACATTCTCTCCTCTGCAGCCAAATTATTTAGTGTTTGGAAATAATGAAGGTTCCTGGTAATTCCTGTGTAAATTCTTAACTTATTCTACAAAACATCCGAAATATGTATCAACTGTAAAGGTGTTGCACTGAGGACTCCATTCGTGTTCAGGTTCTGGGCATATAAACAGCTCTGCCTGCCTGTTTCTCAAACGCACAGGAGACTTCTCACCCTGTTCAGTCTGTCTCAAACCGAGAAACCTTGTCCAAGCAGTTTCCCATGAGCTGAGCAAATTGCGAGGTTTAGGACTTACTGCATAGTATGGTCGGGTTTGTGCTTTCAATTTACTGTGTAGTGATTTTAGTACTTAAATATCAGCCCATCTCAATACAGTTGTATGCATTCCCGCTCTAATGATTCAGATCGATCAGCCATATATTGCTTTTTCTAGTTCTAAAATGATTACGTTTACATGCCCCCAGTTCATTAACAGAACTCACAATAGCAAGCAATTAGGTGGAGAAATTGATAAAACTAATGCAATAATGAAAATGAAAGCATTCCCTCAAAGCACTGCATTTTTAGCAAAGTTTGGTTCTGTGGTGAAACAAAACTACAGCTGTCAAAAATATGGCATCCTAACCCCTTAACAAATTTTAAAAATACCATCTGCAGGCAACGCAGTGCAGATCAACAGATGTTGCAAAAGTACAAAGCCCAAAGAAGAGAAAATGGTTTGACAGTTCTAAGGTTAATATGTGTGAAAAAAAGATAGCATGTGTTTCTCTGATGAAGAGAAAGAGATACTGCAAAATGTCACAATTGCTAATGTTTATACAGCGCTATTGAATGACTAACACGTAGTTAATACCTGCATTCATTATTGGTTTGAGTTTCCTTAAGAACAGTAAGCAGATCAATGAGAGAGGACTACAAGTTCAGCATCCTTCTGTGTAGCGTGGGTTGTTCGGTTTAACTGGAGAAGGTCCCTCCACTATCTTTAATCTCCTTGTGGGGTTTTTCTTCCCCTGTCCAAGAACTCCTCTCATTAAAGCCAGCTCTTTTGAAATATGCAACACTGGCTAGCTTAGTCCCACTTACTAATGGTCCTGAATTGATTCTTAATTAGTTGCAGTTTTGGTCAGAATCCCATTAAAATAGCTGAGTGCTCCAAGAGGAAGGGAGGAACTGGCTGGTGTTCTCCTGTGAGCCGCTTGGACTGGGGGTGAGCCCGCACCCACAGCGGCAGCGACGCAAAATGCAGTGGGATTCAAATCACGCTCTGCGTCCTGGTTTGAACACAAACCTTCCTATGGTAATTTATCCTCCATCTATAAAATATGACGAAGAAAGGCATCCAGATGCTGTTAGGAAAATTGCATTCTTCCAATACTTTTCTTCTTAAGGAAAAGAAAGGATACTAATTCAGGAGAGTATGAAACCTTTTCAATAAATCACAGATTTTTTTTTTCTGCGTAATTTTATTTGCTATATATTTTCTAACCTCTGTTTATATTCTAGAAAGCCTCTGGGAAGCTAAAGATTACACTTTCATGTTTTTCTTCCAAATGACTGAGTATTTGCTATGAACCGAAACATATTTTTGTTTGTGAAGGGAATCAGTGGTCATTGTACAGCTATCGCTTTATGATTTGAGTTTAATTATGGAAAAGTGAGGCATCAAGAAAACATGCTCTTCTAAAGCGCTATCTGGAGCAAGTGTCCCTGTTGTTAGGGGACAGTGATGTCACGTGAACAGCTTTTGTATTCAGCAGTAATAATTCACTGCCTGCGTGGGGGGATTGATCCCAGCTATGGTATCCCCAAAGGAGCCTCCACTAGGAATGGGCTCACATACTTTGATCTGCAGATTAACAGGAGCAGGATCACAAGCCTTTGTCTCTTGTAAACATCGTATGTCCCTAAATTTGTATCCAGCAAAAGGCTGAGTCTTGTGTTTATTTGGGTAATGAATTGCAGTAATTAATGCATGCATTGATTCCTCTACTGACTCTCCCCTAAAGGCCATTTCCATTTTTAATTTATAGAAAATGCATACGATTCCTTTAATCAGAGCACAGCCTGGAATCTAAACTAAACACTCCCGCAAAAAATATAGTAAATAGAAGTGAGATTACTGAGCAGAATTAAGGTGGGAATTTAGGTAGACGGAAGGTGTATTTAACATTGTATTAAAAGACAGCTACATAGCAATGAGTATAAGAATATGCATTTGGGATTTTCAGGGCAGATCCAACCCTATAATCAGAGAAGCACAAATCCTACTATTTCATTGAACAGATTTCCACTTCAGGGCTCAATTTGGTTCCTAACATATGAATGTATATTTATGTCACATATTTCTATTACAAGGATGTTTTGATGCTGTCTTTCTTTCAGTCTTTTATGGCTTTTGCATTAAAAAAGACCCTACCATTTACTATATATTCTTGAGGGGGGGGAAGATTCAGAGGAGCAATGTATGCTTCGTTTACGAATTGCGAATATTTCGTATTTGCTAAGTGCCAAAACTGTATTCAGCGTTGTACAAGATGCAAAACGCAAACAGCTTTTCCCTCACAGTCCTTCAGCCCCAAAGCAGTTTCTCTTGTTCCAAACATTACCCTGATCTTAAACTGGATCATTCACAAACAACATGGCTTCAGAACAAAGCAAAAATCAAGTGCAAACCAAATAACACAGTCAAGAAATAAAAAATAAACCCCAAACCCAACAGAAATTATATCAGGGTTGGTTTTTTTTAATTCCCACAGTACGCTCAGACACAAAGATTATCTTTTTCCTTACTTGGGAAGTGCCTGCCTTGTATCATTCAGTCCTTTGTATATATAAAATTTCCATACACATATTGAAATGTGTATAAAATATGCCTGAGGAGGTATGAATATCCAGCATTATAAATACACAGCAAGGCAGGTGATGCTGTGCTGAGGAATGCAATCTAATATTTTTCTGAAATGCACAGGCAATATAAATTAAAAAATACCCCACGGTATGTATGCAGCATAAAGGACACAAAAAGAAAGACGGATTTGGGAGCACACACAAACTAAAGGAATACCTGATTAACCTTTCACTGACTCCTGGGCCACGTGATGCAAAGCTTGCCTTCCTCCTAGAGTGATGGCTTTAGAAGAAGATGTTAAATTTAACCTCTGGCGCAATGATAAATTGACAATAAAAAATTCAATGGCTTGGTAATTACCAATCACTTTGGACATCGGCAACATTTTTCAGTTCTGTCAGTGCTCATTGGCACAAAAGCTTCAGCTGAAATTCTCTCGATCTCCCTCTTTTTAACTTTGTTTTCATGATGCAGATTAAATCTGCCACCCTATTACTGATTCATTTTCCTAATTTTTCATGTCTGCACCATGCCCCAGCTGCACTAGGCTGATAATTGTGGAGCCCAGCCCTGATGATTAACATCAGAAGAATTAATTATGCCTGCCATTAAAATTCCAGGTTGCACATGGTGATCAAGAAAAATTAAGTTTCTCTAGGCCTCTAAATCATTTCACCTTTGAGGAGAATGATAGTGCCTCGACAGCTAAACTGCAGCCTGCGTTCCAGAAAAGGTCTGAACCGCACACCCTTTGTGTAATTCACTAAATGCCTTCCTAGTTATTCGCACTGGTTTATTCCACTTGCTAAAAGGATTTACTGCTCTCCAAATAAAGAAAACTGAAGTATCTATCTGGTTGCTTAATTCCAATATGAAACACCCTTTTTTCCTCCTTTCTGAGACTCTTTGAGGAGTATCTGTTATATGAATTTCCAGATTAAAGCATCACACAGAGAATGAAAGATCCAGGCACAGAAGTAGTTTCACGGAATTGGTAGATAATTTACTTTTGTCCCAGTTACAAACTGAAGGGAAATTATGATTTTAGTACTAGGTAAAGACAATGATATTTCTCGGAAATAAACTGATAATGAAACAAAACCAGATTCCTAAGATCTTTAGGCTAAGTGGTAATGAGCAAGGAAAAGGCTGTTGACTGACTCATGTTGAAAATGATTTTTGCATGGGAAACTCAAACCGTATTCGGTCTAGCCTAAGGTATGACATTTACTAGAGCCATAAAGAGTAGGATGATGTGCATTTATCATGTTCCTTTTCTACACTATGTTTCGTTTTTAAATTACCATAATCATGTATATTACTAGATTAGCTTTAGCAGACTGCGATGAGGAGTCATATTTTGATGAACAGATGTAAATATCTTGTGTCAAATGGTAAATGTCACTTGCTACTCTACAAAGAGTATGAATAAACTGCGCATCGTATCTCCTTCCCCTCTTACGTTTAGGCAGTACCACCATAGCAAAACTATTTAGACGTGGATATCCTTGTTAGCTTTTATAGATTACAGATTTCTGGAATAAACTTAACAGAATCAGACCAAAGAGCAGCACAAGAGCAATTATCTTCCCCTATAAAATACGTTATAAAATGGGAGGACTCAGTGCATTTGGAGATTAACTTCTACGGGAAGTCATGTGCATGGCGAAATAAGAGAAAGACCCTTCAATTTAAAACTTAAATCCTTGAGTTTAACGTGAGCATCACTGCTATAGCTCAAGGATATTGTATTCTATATAAAATTGGCCATTTAGAACTTGTGAGGACTTTATTGCACTGTCTCACGAATGACAACTAGCATAGTATTCGTGATTAAATGAACATTTATTGTATGTTTAACAGTATTCCAGGAATGCCATAAAATGAAGCATGAAGTCATCCATTTAACCATTTTTAAAACATGTCTTAACTGCAAGTGTTGAAAGTATCACCTTGCAAGAATTTTGGCTAATTCCAAAACCTTTTTCTTTCTCCCCCAGGACAGAAGGGATAACTCAAAGGTACCGAGATTTTCGGCAAATCACAGATGTCTCCCCAGAGAATCAAGAAAACAGTCAAACGCATTGTCAAAAGCCTATGAAACAAGGTGGAAGAAGTCTGAATATACTTACTGGTCTTGCCCATTTCTGACATCCGTGAAGAGAGAGGAAAAGAGGAAGACTTGATAAGCAACACAATGAATTGGGATTAAAACACTGGTGTAAGATTATCTCAAACATTTTCTGAATTAGAGCAGTGCTCAAAACCATAAATTCCATTTTTAGCAAGCATGGCTATCAGTCAATATATTTAGGTGATAAAAGGTCAATTACAGATTCAGTTTTAAAACTTAAAAAACCCCCAAATCTAACAGAAACAGGATGAAAATTAACCTTACTAATTTTTGATACATTTAAAATTTACTGCAAATAGATTTATATGTAAATACGTAAATGCTGTATCAGAATCACAATCAGCACAGTATGAGCATTGGGCGAAAATTATCTTCACTGACTCCAGTCTTGAGAACACCAAAAAATAAAATAATTCATCCTGAAAGTAGTTTGAAAGGTTATTCTGGGATTAAGCTTTAGGCCAGGGAAGTTGGGATTAATATGTTCCATTTCCCCTAAAACAACCAACAGCCTTTGTCTAGTTTATCCTTACTATTCTTGCTCCTACATATGTGCACATAACACTTTATCTACCAGCCAACAGAAATACAACCGACGTTAAAGAGTCCAGAGTACAGCAGCACTAGCATCGTCTCAAGTCACGGAGTTAATACCCATTCCGAATCCATGTTCCTCATTTATGGGAACTTGAATGTAATATTTTATTAATTATGGTAGCAAACAGACAGAAAACTTCGATGAGGGCTGACAAGAAACTATTTTGGTTGTAAAAGATTTCTGTTCTGAATCTCTAAATTTTGGCTAATGATAATTTCTATTCAAAACTTGATACATTAACACAGGGAGAAGAAAAATACTGAGGGAAGGGAAGGGAAGGGAAGGGAAGGGAAAACTAGCAGAAAATTCTATCACACCATTGTCAGGATGTGAATTCTTTCAGCCTACCAGAGAGCTGCTACAAGAAGTGACACTGCTTCTTGTGAAAAGTGAGATTCACAGCCCCATTTTGCATTGTCATTGATGGCCATCTTCTGCCATCCTTTATCCTGATTTACTTTGCTTGTTCATTCCAATTGCATGATTGGTGAAATAAGTTACTACTGGACAACAGTAGAATTTGGCCTTTAATCTTTTGTTGATTATTCCCAGAACCACAGCTGATTGAAAGCCTCTGCATCTGCCATCCAAATTTTTGCTAATGTGGTTTTCTACAATATCACCTCACAAACTTGTATTGGACATATAATGTGTTCACCTTTGGCATGAAAATAATTCCAACAGCTATCACGTGTGCAACATCTGCCTGAAGGACAATGAGGCCTTCAGACTAACCTCTTGTACGCTTCCTTTTTGTGATCATTTTGACATGACTGCTATTCATTGGTTTGAGTATCCGCTTGAATAATGACTATTAACGGATTTTAATTTTATTTATTAGATATTTGCATTAACATGTCCATGACTTGAACCCACTGTGACAGGGCCCAGGGGGTCTTTACTCAGAGTTCACTTTCCAAATGACTAACAATGACAGACCAACAGAGGTAAGCAATGTGACTGAATTTGTCAGCATGTTGTTACAAAGTATCTGTAGCCACTGCATAAATATATATATATATATATAAAATATTGAAAGTCTTGAGGGGAATAATACATTTTGAGGGGAATAAAAGCACTCCTTTCAAGCAGAATGAGAATCTAGTCTGTCATTTTTTGCTACACACACATTGATACAACATGAGGTGCTTTTAGCGGTGGTATTTCTTCTGTGATAAATTCCTCCCTTCCATGTTATCTAGGTATTTCTTCATCTCCCAGATCTATATCTAATTTTCCCATGCTGTCAATGTGAGACTCATGGCATCTCTTAGTCTTCAAAAACAGTCCTAGCAACACCCGAAGGTGTGAGAACTCATATAGCACAGCAGACAGGTAATTTTGAGTTGCCGCCTGGTGCGCGAATGCCTGAAGCCAGGTGTAGGCTGCCATGTTTCACTGCAACTGGTACCGTGCCTACCAGTTAGGCCACATTAGCAAAAGAGCTCTAGAGGAAAGCACAACTCCTGACCATCAGCTTTGCCCCACAGCTTCACCTGTCAAACAGACTGAAAGCAAACTGGTAATGCTGGACACTTCTGCATCGGTATATATATCCCAGGGCAGCTGATGTCTCTCTATCTCCAAGCACGAATCAGGTGTCCCTCTCATGCACTAAAGTGAAGTAGATTGGCAGGTCTGATTTCGGCATTTTTCCTGTCAATTTGCCACACTTTCAGAGCTGTATCAACTGGCTAAAGAGCAGAGACAACATTCCAGTGTCACATGAGAATCACAGAGGGAAAAAAAGAGAAACAAAACACTTTGAAGTGCAACAAGCTTACAATTATATAGAGGTGTTGCACTAATGCAGCTCAACATATCTGTCTTCTATATGAAATAAAGATCGCTTCATAAATAAAAGCAAAGGAGAAGAAAGTCCTTGTTTCTTAATTGTTGTTGAACGAGACAACGTTCAAGAACCCTACTCCAGCTCACAGGAGTAACTACTGAGGAAGTTAAAAAGAGCAACTAATATTTTATGCACACAAATTCTGGACTTATTTACCCTACTGATTTCAATGAAGCGTATCAGTTTAGATAATTCCAGACTTATTTCCAGTTAACTCTTAAACAAAGAAAATAGGATGATTTACCTATACATCTTCAGTTCCATGCTAATTAGATCTGAGATTAACCTCCCCTGCTCTCTGTCACTGTAATTTGACCTGCCCAATATCTGCCTAAAATATAATACAATGCTTTCAGCCTATATTTATCTACATGTAAATCCAGAAGACACTTCTTCCACGTCAGTCTTGTGGTGTGGAAACTGTGCAGTTGACGGTGCAGCAACCTGTTACCATTTGAGTACCACAGGTTTATCGCTGCAAGAATGTTCTAGCTCTGCAGCTGTCACGGAGGAACAGTATCTTTAGGGATTGACAGAACTATGAAAATGTCCTAAAGAGAAGCCATATGAAGATAAATGCAGAATATATCTATAAAAAACACTTTTTAATACAGGCAACACAGTAGAACACCAAAGTGTCCACGGAAGAGAAGAATGGATATATTTCCCTACTGACGAAACTAGTGGCAAAGTTCTCATCCTGCATGTTCCAGCTGTTAAACTGACGGATATATGTAGGCTTTTATATTACACATCTCTTCCCAACTCTCTATTCATAGAAGAGGATCTAAACTTGTAACACACATTTTCTTTCATCACTAAAATCCGTATTTAGCACCTATTCAAATTCAACCCTTTCTCAAGGATTTCTCTGAAACAAAAAGAAGTTTAAGTCTTCCTGCTGATGGGTCATTGTCTGTTTCCACCATCTCTCACCTGGCATGTCCAGGAGAACTCCTAACCCCCGCTGGCAACCAGAGCTAGTGAATCCTCCAATATCTGCTAAAGTCCAAGCCGACTGTCAATTCTTTGGAAGGCGGATGCCAATTTCTGCAAGGCAGGGCAATGTTCACATCCCAGAATAAAGGCTTTACCTCACAGAGTTAATCTTATAGTCCAGATAAACATATAACTTGCTAATTACATTTTATACAATCATATTCAGATTCATGAAATTGCATATAATTGATCAGGGGCTGGGTCCTGGTCCTCTAGGTTTAACAGGTATAAATTATATTTAAGAATGTAATTTTTCTTCCAGTAATAAGTTTTACTAATTTAATGTCACCACCTGCATAGGGGGCTCATTCAAAACATAAAAAGTAAAATGGTGTTTATTTAGGTCATCCTATTTGGTCAGCAAGATCTGGCAGGATGATTCACACAAATAAAGATTTGGCAAAATATTCCTATGACAGTTTCAGTTTCAGATCTCCAGGGAAGACTTTGGAAACAGTAAAATACAATGGTTTTATTATATTTTTTTTAGCAATAATCAGAATAAGGATGACTGAATTGGCAAAAAAAAATCACAATAATTTTTACAGAACTCTACTTACAATATTACAGTTCACATTAATGATATTTCTTAGGAAAAAAAACCACCACAAAGCACATGAGAAGTAGTGATTAATAAGGTTCTAGTTTGTTACACTTTCATTTGATGAGGGCCTGCTAGCTTGGTCAATATTTCATCCCAGGTGATTTCCTTTTTCAGATGCTACTAATCCATGCTCCAGGTTTGGAGGCCACTAGCTTTTATCAGTCTCTAATTCCTTCCATTTTACAGTGTCAGCTATGTTTCACTTTAAATATCTTAATATTGAGAAATTAGTAACCATCCTCTATATGCTGTAAAATAACAAAACTAACAAACTGATGGCAATTTAATATGTTATAGTTCAAAACAGTAATTTACAAAAATCTGACTTTCACTGTCAATCCATTTTTCTGCTGTGAATAAACCTGCATGAATTCTGTACCAGCCCACCCTTATCTGACCTTCCAGAAAATACAATGATAACTTTTTCCTAAATTATACTTTTTCATATTCTCTGCAGTGACAGTAATTGTTAAAAACATCATTTGGAATGAAACTAGATCTAGAAACTTACAAAGCATCCTCACATTTTCTGCAGTGGCCGGGCTCAATTCCTCAAGGGATTGATGGAGAAAAAAGACACCTTTCTCTTGGCAGTTTCCCCTCCTTATCCTATACCCAACATGACCAGTAGCAGTCAAAGGTCAGGGGACAAATGAGAGCTACTCAGCTAAGTGAGGCTCTGCAAGAGACAAAGATAAATTGATGTGGATGTGGAAAACTGGAATGAATGAAGAATTAAAAAGATGTTTCCACTGGTCTGGCACCTGTAACAGGAGACAGAAAATCACATACCCTACGATCTATGTCAAAACTGTTTACAACGTTTCAGCTAAAGCTGGACGGGGAAAATGGTGTGACATCTCTTCAAAATCACAGCCAAGCATTTAGGTGTTTACGCAGGTTTTAGTCAGACACGTACATTCCAGATTGCAGGATACATTGAAAAATAGGTCATATGCTTGAAATACTACTCCCACATCAGCTTCTCAGTTGAAGAAGTGGGTCTTTATACGCAGGCATGCTTTAGCAATCTTTCTGGAAGTAAACTCAACCGAGGACCCAAATTGGAAATCTCATATAGTCACTTTTTTGATGAAATTCACAGCACTTCATGATTTTAATGAGGTCAAAAATTCCACAACTCGTTTGAAATTCAAAAAAGTTCGCCTGAGAGACAAAACTATACAAATTCAACAGTCTTCATGTTTCAATTCTGCTTTGATTTAATTCAAATAGCTTTGCTTTTCACTAGCTGATACCTTATTGGAGCAAAGCTTTATACCGCTTTTTAAGAATTGCCTCTTTCCACGAGGGGGTTTGGCTTCAGTAATATGGGGAGGACTCCAAGTGATAAATAACCTGAATATTGAACAAATGGCAGCATTTCATTCATGCAGAGCAGGAAAATTTAGCCCCCATGGGTTACGTTACTAGGAACTCCTTAAATCAAAATGTGGAAACTCAATATTGAGGTACATAAACTATAAGCTTTATTGATCATGTCTCTTGTGACTGGGCATTCCCACCATGCTAGAGACATAATTCTGCATGGGGCTGATTTCCTTCAGCTCTGACTTAAGGGTGCTCAGCAGCTAAAAAAAATCATAAAATCCTATTTCTGCACACACGTATCCCAGAACAGAACGTGGAGGAATTGTCAAGGGTATTCTTTCTCTTCAGCTTTTCTGAAATCCTGGTCAGGCATCTACGAATCCTGAAGGAAATTAATGGATATGCTTTCCAGTGGAGGAGGTTGCCTATTTGGCATAAACTGCAGTAACATTATGAAATGCCTCCTGATAAGAGGCCAATGTCATTTTGTTTTCTGATCTAGCGCAACGCTAGTAATCCATTTGTACGTATTAGCATAACTTTGCTCTATATCAACTTGAGTGACTATTTACCTGTCGTGTACGGTGTGATACTGAGTAGATGCAGAAAAGGACAGCCAGCGGAGGGTGAAGGAAGATGCCAAGGTTATAAACCAGTGCTCATATTTACAATCGAGCTTTATTTTCATGAGAAGCTCCTTGGGCACAGACATAGGTGCAAGTGGAGAACATCAGAGCTCTCTATCAGGCAATACCCTTCCCTGGCTCATTCCTGTAAATTCTCCTCAGTGGCATATTTTATTGCCCCGGAGACACCCCATGATGGCTATTTATTTAATTGCTTGGAAAGCCCAGCCAAAGAAGGGTGTCTCAAGTTTGGCATGTTAGTTTCCTGCTTGCAGATTTACAATTTAGCACCGTTTGGGTTTTCAGAGTCTCCTTGTTAAAAGTGCGAGGGGCCCATTTCACCAGATGAAGTCCAACTGCTTTGTCTGCCTCCAAACAGCCGAAATCCCCCAAAAGGCACAGAGCAGAAGTGCAGTCTGCTTGAAAACTGGTGTGTGCCGCCCCTTCAACCACTGATGAATATTCGACATATTCTCCAAGCAGAGCTCTATATCAAGTTCAGTGTTTTCTCTGTCCTGTCCTTTCCTTCCCTCCTCCCGCCTAATTTTGTAGACAGACAGCCATAATACGCAATAGAAGCATAACTCTTTAAACTGAAAATGTCATCACTTAAGAATACAAGAGAGTGGTATGTGTCATGTATGTCTGCAAAATGCAGTTGCTGTCTGTTACAGTCTGTAGCAACTTTTAAATCTGTCATCACGGCATGAATTTCATATTAAGCTCCTTCCCAGTGCTTTAGCCAGGAAGTAAAGGGGGGAACATACTGTATCATTTATGGGCATGCTGGTGCTGGGTCAACCATGACATCACTCTCCACTCCGCTGAGCTGTAATGAGGTGAAAAGGCAGCTTTAGAACAACATAGCACTTTATTTATTAGGAAAATTTAAGTGTGCGTGTATTTCAATTTATGATAAAACCGAAAACAAAGGTTATGGACTATAGCTCTCCTACAGCACAAAGCGAGGGGGGGAGGGAAGGCATTTTGTAGATGGTGAAAGATTTAATGCACATAAAGCACAGAAGATTGAAAGTTCTGGGCAGGCTAAAATCCTGTACTGACAGCCCAGCCAATTAGAGATGGGACACGGCACATTTTGCTGCAGTCAAATTGTACTATAGACTTTGATCAGAGCATGTCAGTGAAGCAAGAGGCTAGTTGAGACTAGCTAAAATCTTCAAATTCGAAAGGATGGAGGCATATAAATTGAGGACAGAAAAAAAAAAAACTCGGTGAGGGTTGAAGGCTATAAGAGCCCTTGACTGCAGAAGATTCCCTAGAAACCTGCAGTGCTTTTTTAATAACACTGAGAAGCTTAGGCAGTTCATAGCATCTCTCCAAATTAATGCTTAAATATAAGATGGATGTGTGTACTTTACAGTAAGGATTTTTTTTTGCTCACAGCAGGACATGAGATGAAAGAGGTACAGAAAAAGTAGAAAAGCACAATGCAGAACAGGTCTGATCAGACTTGCAATTAACTGCTCTTGTTCATTTTCTCAACTACTTCTTCTAGTGTTCTGTTTTATTTTTAAGGTTGGCATAATTATTTTTTATGCTTAAGTGAAACAGTAAGGGACACATTATTTTTACTGCTGGCACGGTACCAGCGGTTGGCTTTTTCTGGAAAGCACAGCAAAGGCGTCACTGGTGCTTACTTCCCTGTTTTGAATTTTGCCTTGCTTCTCAAAAGGGCATCCCACTGCCAGCTGATCACCAGCCTGGCAATCCCGTCTTCATCAGCGTGCACTGGAACCCCACACCCACAGTGTACTAAAAATACTTTTAAAACACTAGAGCAAGCTGGAACTTTTCTGTCTGTAAGATCTGAACACAGTAAGTACCAGGTCTACGGCATGAATTTCTAGGCACTACTGTCATACAAATAATAAATTATAATTTACATAAATACACTGCTACGTATCATTAAATAGAGAATTATATCTAGGTTTAACTAAGAAATGTAAAATTTTATATTGAGATTTTTTTTTCCCTATTACAAGATGTGACTTTTAACAGCTCTGGTCCCAGGAAACAGATAGCCTGAAATTGGTCTGTAGCCAGAATACGTAGGGTTCTAACCTTCCTAAATCTCACAAACCTCTAACACGTAGCAAATATCTGAACAGTATTTGGCAGAAAATACTCCATGAAAAACCCGTCTGGAAGAGTCAATGTCAGGCCTGAAAAGGAGGTATTCTTTTCTTCAAATTAGTGGTAAGCCATTGTCTCAGCAGGGTGCTAACATACGATGTACTGCCGCCGTCGTAATTTTTCAGATGAAACGTACAACTTCATTCCTCAGTGTTCACAGAGGTTTAAGAAGCCATTATATGTTTCTCAAAGCAACTATATTATTGCTGGCCAAACTCTCAAACGGGGGAATTAATTCTGCATAGTATATTTATCCGAAGAAAGGAAAATTGTTTCTTTCTAATTTTTTTATTTCATACATGCATCAGGCAAATGTATCAGACATTTTTAAGATCATGTTTCAAAAGCTAGTATCAGCCTTCCAGAAAAAAAAAAAAGGGACAAAGTAGGCAGAATAGATAATTTTGTATATATTCCTATTTCTGCCAAAAATATCCACTAGACAGCACTAAATATTTCATAAGTTGCAAGGGCTACACTTCCAATTATGGCCAGTAATGTATATGTAAAAGAAAGAGCAGAGTAAATGGGGCAACTCATCCAGTAGGCAATTCCTCTCTCCAAGAGCAAGCAAAACCTAGACATCTTTCACTCTTTCTTTGTTCTTTTCTTGATTTTTTGGGGTAAGGTTACCCTCCTATATTGTCATTTTCCATTTCCTCCCCACTCTAATCAGGTTTGAATTTCCTTGCTTAGGAAGAAAGGTCTACAGAAATGCCACGAAAATGAAGTCTCTTTGTCCACTACTCATTCTTCAAATATCTTTGTCTGCCTTCTCAGTGCACATTTGAAAAACAGTTCTGGAATGCTATCTGAGGAACCTCTTAGCTAAAATATTTTTATTTGAATTTGACTTGTAAAACATTCTCTCTCCTTCCCCTCACATGTGTTACTTGTTTCAAGTACAGCAAGAACCAACAGTAAACATAATTTTCCATCTCTAGCTGCGATGGAAAGCACCTGGAAGACAAAAGATGATGGGGAGAATCCAACCCAAGATTATACAGCTTGAACCAAATTCATTCTTCATATGTTTCCTCAAACGCTGACCTAAATTGAATTACACCGTGAGTGAGTCTGGCTCTCTATCTGCATTTCTTATTAAATTGCTCACTGCTAGCATCTGCCTTTTCATTATACCTTGTGGCCTTTTCTTTCCCATTAATAACCTCACCATATGCCCCAAGTTCAGTACTTCCTCCACTGAATTTATTCTGTCATCGACAAGATTCTTTAAGCTGTTTCCTTTTTCAGTATGTGAAACATCTTAGTAGAAGACAAGAACCACAGTCTCTAAATTATCCACTGCTTGTATGATGCTCTTCTTAACAGGCAGCCCCCTGTACTTTTCTATATTTAGTAGTCCTGTTTCTGTCACCACCGGTCACACTTGATACCACACTACTTCCTATGAATCTACAGTCTGCAGAAAGGGATAGAGGAAAAAGGGGAAAACATCAGTATGCCACTGTATGAATCCAGAACGAGCTACTCGCTACTCTTGAGTACTCAACAGAGCTTTGGTTTCTCTAGCTCAAAAAGATGTAGCAGAATTTGAAAACAGAAAGAAAAGGCCAGCAAAGACAACTGAGACTTGGAGTGACTTCTACACAGAAATGATTAAATAGAGCAGGACCTTTTAGCTTCAAGCTCTGCCTCTGAGAAGACATGCTCCTAACTACAAAAATCAGAAGTGGCATGAAGAAGCTGAAAGGCCTGTTCTAATACAAGAATTAGATGATATCAAATGAAAATAGGCTAACCAATGGACAGTTATACTAACAAAATTAAACACAGGATGCTGGGAAGGCTGAAGATTCAACATGAATTTTAAAAGCTGTTAGATACTTTCATGAAAGAAAAATCCATCCAGGACTAGTAAACACAAAGATATCACCTTTGCTTCATGGAATCTGTGAGCCATATATCAAAGAAGATTAGAAGAACAGAGAGGGAATTATCACTATATGTTTGACCTAATCTCATGCCCTTCTTTAGGTGGCTATTAGTGGCCACTGTTAGAGGAAGAAATCCGGGCTAGCTAGGCTGATGGAGGAACTTCAGTAATGCTAGCAGCAAAATTTTAAAATCTCATCATCTGGCACAGCTTACTGCCTGTGCAATGAGACTTAGTAAGAAAGAATGTGTACTCCTGCCCCAGCTGCTCCCGTTGCAGTTAAAACACTAAACTGAGCTCTGAAACATCATACAGATCTCAGGCAACGTACTCCTGTGGCAGCAGTGACATTCAGTTGGCAAGGAAGCAGCAGAGAGCTACTCAGCAGTGCCTTACGCTGCTGTAGTAACAGTCACAAATGCTCTTCCAAAAACGTCTGTATCATCTGCATGTTACGCTGCGCAGCGCTTCGGCTCTAGAGTATGATGTTGGTCTCGCTTTCAGCTTGCTCGCTAGCTGACACCACAGACCTTCTGGAAATACTTCATCTTTCTGCATTCACAAATCAGAGGGTTCTTTTCCATTTTAATCCTCTAACATTTTTCACAGCGCCTTATAATCTGTACAGCATAAGATGAACGGGAAGAAACAGACAATGAAACAATGCAGGAAGATGCCAAATCAGTCAGAAACCCCCACTCTATCCACACACAATCAGCGCCAGCTGTACTCCAATTAAACTTAATCTAGTCACATGCTCATGTGTTCCTCAGAAATTAGAGGAAATCAATTCAAATGCTAATGAGAAAACCCATAATTTATTATCTGCTGAGGAATGCATGTTACATTAATTTTAACTGTAAACAATTATTTTTATTGCAAGATTAATTACACCATCTTACACAACTTCCTTTTTTTCGTATTTTTTGAAGGAATTCGTTTTCTGCTACTGTTTTGTTGATCTGTCACAGTATTTTAAGCCTGGAAAAGTATAATTAATTTAGGAATACTACAAATGTGGTTTTCTATTCTTCTGTCAAAAGAAAGTGGGACAAATGCCTGGGGCAAAATACAGAAAGATCCGGCTGAAGCTCTTGGCCTAAACAAAAGTACAAGAGCTGGAAAACAGTGGATTCCTTACTGGGAGTCCAGAGCTAAACACATAAGGTGAGAAAACAGAGAAAGTCCAGGTAAAAGCAAAAGTAAATTTTCATAGGTATTAGCCGAAAAAGAATGGAAAATAGAATTTACAGTTAACCCAAAATGTCACTCGGTTATTTGCTATATTTTCAGTTGATCCCTGTATAATGATGCTTGCTTTCCCTCAACGTCATTATAGAGTCAGGAAGTTGCAAACTATTTTACCAATAAAACACAAGGAAGCAGTGGAAAAGGAGAAGCGTTTCAGGGCAGCCCATCTTGTTTGCTGACCAGAAGTCCTACTGTTTTTCCAGAAAACATCCGTACAGAATGAAATGTCTGTATTATAGCTGAAGCTTATTGCAGTCGTACAGAGGCAGAGAACAACAAAAAAAATCCCAATGGTATTTTTTTTCAGTTTCTAGGCTTTTTTTTGCTTGAAAAGCCTGTTCTAATCTTAGAAAATGTCAGTGATAAAATGCCTTAACCTAAGCAGCCCATTATTCTTTTTATGTGTTTGATTTTTAACACCAATAAGAATTCAGACACCCTTACCAAAACAAATATCAAAACAGGAAATGTATTTAAAGAGTTAGTTTAGTAGCTGAACAAGCAAGAAAGACCACGCAATATAGTACTTTCATTTCACATTAATTGCTAGGAGTTTAGTTTACAACTAAATCTGGGCCTCAGGTTTTTTGGGATGACTGTGGGGCTCAGGTTTTGGGGCTACGACTAAGTAGGAGATTTTTTTTGACAAGTATTTTAGTGCTACCATTGGTGACATCACTTTGTAGGAAACATGACAAATGTAGCTCTTTTTCTCCTTGCAAATCCTTTGCAAAACTGGTTAGCACTTCACTAATTGATTAACTACCTCATAATGTATTCAAAGAAGACTTTAAACGTATCTGACTTTGTGTATCATTTAATTTTTGCCATGTGCCTAGTAAATGCAATCGCGTGTTTCTGTTTATAATAAATGGTTATCCCACTTTCTACTGAGAAAAAGTGTAACGTTGCAAATAAAACTCAGAGTATCAGATAATACTGTTTGGCACAAATAACCTTGTTCACGTGCACATAGTGAGTAAGATAAGATTATATTCAACCTAAAAACTGTAGTGCAAGCAGACTACATTACAGTAAATATTCACCAAAAGCATCTCAAGGTGAGTTTCAGAAAGTTGGGCATAATGAATTTGTCCCCAAACTGTGTTTTTAGTATTAAATCAGACCAGTACATTATAAAGAAACAGGGGACCAGTTTATAACAGCTGGCCAGTTTCATATCTGAGGGTAATAGCTTAGTGAAAAATGACCAAATTTCTTAGTGTTTCTTTCACTGTCTTTACCTTGCTAATAAACATGGAAACTGTACTGCACGCAACTCTCACTCTTTTCCTCCATCTTTGTACTAAAATAAAAGCATCCGTTTTAAAAAGCTGTCAGAGAGGACTACCGTTTGTTGTCATGAAGTCTGGTTCATAATGCAAAGGTAACTGGAGACAAAGGGCAAGGGAACTTCAAACGTCTTCTGGGTTTGAGTGTTGCTGGGCCCTATACTTGAGCAGACTGAACGGTTCAGCAGTCACCAGAATTGTGTCTTGCCTGCCCTAAAACACCTGGGGGTCTCTGAGCTAAACCGAATGTGACGATGTCCTTTGTTGCATTTTTTAGAGGAACCCAATGCATTGTAGTTTCAGGTTCATCACTAATACCGGTTAAACTGTAAACCTCTTGCCAAAGTAACAAAGTAAACGGAGCATACTAGCATATATCACACGGATGGTAGGAACCAGTGCTGCCATGAACCTCTGACTAAGCAGCACAATCTTCATTTAGTCTTCGTGCTTCAAACCCATGCATTTTGAACTCCTTCCCAATAAAACTAGAGAACGTAACAAAGCTACTCTGGACCCCTTTGTACTTCCACATGCTGATGGCATACAACCAAAGGAATCTTTCCTTGGCAGAGGGTATTTTGTTGCTGTAGTGTGTGTATACCAACACCCCTTCCTCCCAGTTTGCTTCAGCACAATCTGCAGTTCATTCTGGCAAAGCAGAAGCTTTGACATCTGTCTTTACTGGCACTTCTCACCAAGGAAAAACAGTGCTGACTGTTTCCAGGAGGAGGATGCAGAATTTTTCAGAGAGGTATTTAATGGGACAATAATAATCACTAGAGTTGTAGTGTCTTTGAGTGTCTTTGAAGAGAACCTAAGGAGAAAACAGAACCACAACTCTAATCCTGTTAAGGAAAGAGCCCTAAATAAAAGTCATTAAATTGTATATTTCAAAATTGTATAGTTCAAAGTAAGAAAGAATTATGAGATGCTTCCAGCTGGCCATCTGTTAATCAGAAACCATTAAGTTTCATTCAGATGGCCCACATCGATTCGCAAAATTTTGAGTTAAACTGAAATATTTGGCCCCATTGGGGTATTAAATTACTTGCTGAGGCAGAAGGTAGAGGAGCACAAACAAGAGTCCGATAGGCAAGACTTCAGCACAGGCAGGAAACTGATGAGGTGAGATATGCCAAGTGATCTCAGCAAATGAAGTCTAGCCTCTGCTCTTGAGGGCTTTCCCCATCTGGGGTGCAGGTGTATCCCCTCCCAGCCAGCCGTCAGCCAAACACTGGTACGTGAGCAAGGCAAGTCAGCCGCATCCAGGAGGTTTCTCAGTTCCACTCAGCACGCTGGCTCACATTACCTGCTGTCCCACGTCTAGTTATGGGCAGCCTCTCCTCCTTTAGAGGAAGGTGCAGACAAATAAAATCCTTGGATCTATACACTTCATTGGATGAAGAAATTCCTTCTTGGCTGGCTGAAGCTCTGAAGCTTGAGAACTCTTTATAACTGTTGTCCTAATGCAGAGCCGGCTGTGTCACCAAACAATGCAAAAGCATTTCAGAGAGCGCAAGACAAGCATCTCAGTTCCTGCTGCAACCCACAAAAGATAGGAGGAAATAAGACTTACAAACTCCAAGGACAGAAAAGATAACGAAACCTCCAGCAACCCACTTTCACTGCCATACCTACATTCCTGTCCCTATAAACCCACAGGTATTAGGTTTTCTCATTGAAGCTGGGCTACTTTTCTTTCTTTTTTAAAAAAAAAAAAAAGATCTGAACTCCCTTCCTTAAAAATCTAAGTAATGGTGAGCCCTCCACCTCACCTGGTAAGCAGTTCCTGCATCTAATTACTCTCACAGCTTCCAGCCATTCCATCTTGTTATGCTTTGTCAGCAGGACAGAAAAGCCCAATTATCACATTTTTTTCCCATGGAAGGGTATTTGTGAGTTTCTTGACGTTATCTTTAAGAAGCTGTGTAAGTAGAACTCTTTGCTTCTTTCTTGGAAGAATAAGGCTTGTTTTCTAGCATCTGCATAATTTTCATGGCTTGCATTTAAAGTTTCTTACTTCCACATCTTCCTCTTGAAGGGTATAGTCTCCAGAAACCAACACAATCTTATTGATATTGCCAATATTATTTGTACTTCTTTACTTCTACAAGTACTTTTCTTCTCATACAGCCAAGGAACCCTTTGCCTCTTTTAGCTACAGCATTGACAGCTCATATTGAAATGAATATTCATAAGGTACTACATTCTTCTACGACAGCATTACTGCTTACGTTCTTAGCTTCTAGGTATAGCGTATCTCGCTGTATTACAGCAAGTACCTATAGTACACTATCTGTAGTGATACTAACATGCAATTGGAAATAACCTGATAATTGGTCTGTGACCGTGTCACTAGGTCACTGCGATCCATTTAACAGTTGTGCTTTTTCTTTATTGTTACTAACTCAGTAATGCTTGTCTCATCTACAGACTTTAACAACTAATGCTTTTCACCATTGTCTATTTTTCTGGACAAAAATATTAGTACTAAAACAAGCCTAGATCCCCGGAGAGCTCCGCTGGAAATAAATCTACCAAATTAATCTCTCCCTATGCACAAATGCATTTTGATATCTGTCATTAGCCTATTTTTAATCCTTTTAATAAGTGTTCTGTAAACATAATACAAGGGGTTTTTTCTAATCAAAATGGTTTAAGGTGAAAGATATGTGCAGACAACTGCAAATAACAGAGTTGGGTCAGCACTTGTAAACTGAACGTACATATGCTGCTTGCCTTTTCCTCTAGAGAAGTAAACCAGGTTAGCTGAAGCACAAGTTGTTTAGCCAGGACATTTACAGCACAATTGCGACGGGCCGTACTCCTGCAGTCACCTAACGCACCACACAGCTGACATGTACCTCAGCTGGGATTGCTGCCGCACGTTACCACGTGCATCCGGCTGCGCTGACAACATTCCACATAAGTGCAAGATTCTGCATGGCTTAGATGGCGCCAGTGATGGAAACATCCTGCAGAGCTACATGGGAGGCTTGGACAAGCTACCGAACCACCTCCCGGCTAACGATCTGCAGCCTCCGACTTTTCCGAATGTCCTTCCTCAGTGCAGTGGACTGACATAACCTCCCGTGCACGATGCTGTGCTTTCCAAATATCACATAGACCACTTTTCACAGCAAACTGATATATACCTAATAAAAACGTGTTCTTTTTGGAAGCTTTATTAATTGCACAGGATGTGTCTGGTAGATTTAGTCTTGTCCCTGGTCTACATATGTCTCAATTGCAAAACCCCTGTCAAAAGCTCAACTGTCAAATTTTTATACACTTACTGGACGGCATGCAAATATAAGACTTGCCTGTAAACCTCAAAGCTAGTAGCTGGCTACACCCAGAGACTTAATTGCTCTCTTTTCCTTAAAAGACTTCCTAGTTTGGAATCTCACCTTTTGGGTAAGTGTGTAAACAGAAAGCCTGAATCTTTGCGGGTCATTTGCTGCTTATCGGAAGCCATGATGAATATTTGAGCAGCTGTACAGCCTCCGATGTGACAGTTACCTGTGTACTGCTGTAGCTTCATCACAGATAATGTTGTAAGCATTCCCGATACAAACTCAGGCGTTACCCTATGAGTGGGCTGATATCAGACCATCTGTGAGTATAAACATTTGTGCAGATGAATTCCTGCTGTATATCAGCTGATGAACATACAGATGAGTTTCCTCTGCGTAAAACAAACTCTTTCTGACTAATCAACCTTTGCATCTTGACACTTCAGTGGTATAGTATATACATCCTTTCAGCTCTGCCATCAGAATGTAATAAATCTTCCTGCTAGTGTCATAATACTCCTCTCAATATTTATAGTTACAAAAAATTTAACTCTTGACTGCATGTTAAAAATTGTAGAGAGGATTGATTATTAAAGTAAAAATCAATCTGAGGGTTTTGATGATTTAACAAGCCGCAAAAGCATATAAATGTATCACAAAAACTTTGATTGATTTATAACTTTGTAATCCATCCCTCCTCATCTATTATCCTGTAAGTACTATATTAGCAATCATTAGTAGCAAGACGAGATAGAACGCTGACATCTTCCTGACACAATATGACCATAACTGGAATCTTCTAATATACAAATGCTTTTACCTGGCTATTAATAGTGCCCTTCACTAAAGATGGACTGGTATTGCCAGCCGTATTGAACGACTGAAGTTTGCTATCAATCCTGGAAGTGTCTGCTCCGGATGGTTGTACCTACCGGAACAATAGCGGAGTGCCAGCCAGACTACTGTATTACTGCTCTTACTAGTACTTTCATTTATCTCTGTAGAAAGACAATCATTTAAAATTAAATCCATACTAGTAAGGGAGAGGTGGATATTTTTCAAGATTTTAGAATCAGAATCTGACTCCAATCTGCATGAAAAAATGTTTTCATTTTTCCACAAGCTTACAATTCTCCCATGTGCGTGAGACTTCAAGATTATGGGCACAAGCCAGGACCAGCAGCGATGTCAAATAAAGATTAAGATCTTACTACATAACCATTTTTTGTACCGTCACTATGATAGCGCTTTTTCTAGGGTTTTAAATCGTCTCTAAAGAATTTTATACAGGATAAACGAGCACAAAGTCTCCACCACAAATTATACCAAGGAATATTGCTGTTAACTTCATTTTAAACAAATTATAATCAGAAAGAACTCTGGCACTTTTACACTAAAAAGGTGCAGATTTTTTTTTATATATTCTACAGATTATTTACACCATGGATGTCAGTGTTTTAAGCAGCACAGTGAACCGCTTGGACCACTATACATTTTTTTTCTTCCTCCCCTTGGCAATTTTTTGATAGGTGACACTTTTGTTGGAGCTTTTAAAATCCTTTACAGAAACAGGTGTTGTGCGAGGCAGCCCAGACAGCAGGCTCTCCCAGGGCGTTTCGTGGCCCTGCCAGGTGGAATCCCCTCTAGTTTCCTCATATCTCTCACTGCTGTACATTTTCACCCTATAAATGAATGCATTTTATTGCTAAAGTGCCTACCCCGGGCCAGTTTCTTATCTTCTTTATACTAGTGTAAATCTAGCACAATTTCTTTAATGATAGCAGGGTCTTTTTGCATTTATGCTTGTGTAAATCAAATCAAACTTTGTCATTTCTGTCTGCACTTTTAACATTAAATATTCCCATTAGCTTCAGTCTTGTTCTGAGCCGTGTGAGAAATCCGTAACAACGGCAATAGCCTGTAACGTGTTTAAGGCATTTAGAAACACATGGCATTCCATAATGTGGTCTGTTTCATAATACTGCATTTCGTGTTTTTATATAAGTAATTCCTAAAGAAATTCCTGATGTACCCTCTTGAGAGCACAGTTGTGGATAATTCTATGTCAAATGACAAGCTCCAAAATTTCTCCAAGAGGGTTTTGTCTACAGGAGCAAGATTGTGAACTGGATCTTCACGCAGGTGTCTAGGCCAACTTTTTGGTGACAATGAGCCATTCCAGGTTCAAATTTTTGTTAAACTGTCTTAGATATTAGGCCCATGTCTGATAGAGCCAATGCCAGCCGGCTCCAAGATAGGCCCACCACTGGCCAAGGCTGAGCCATCAGCAACGGTGGTAGCGCCTCTACGATAATATATTTAAGAAATGGGAAAAAAAACCTGTGTGGAACAATAGGAGTGGAGAGGAGTCAGAATATGTGAAACAACTCTGCAGACACTGAGGTCAGTGAAGAAGGAGGGGAGGAGGTGCTCCTGGTGCTGGAGCAGAGATTCCCCTGCAGCCCGTGGTGAAGACCATGGTGAGGGCAGGCTGTCCCCCTGCAGCCCATGGAGGTTAATGGTGGAGCAGATATCCACCTGCAGCCTGTGGAGGGTGCCAATCTGGAGCTGGTGGACACCCGAAGGAGGCTGTGTCCCTGTGGGAAGCCCACGCCGGAGCAGGCTCTTGTCAGGACTCATGACACCATGGGGAACCCATTGCTGGAGCAGTCTCTTCCTGAAGGACTGCACCCCATGGAAGGGACCCACGCTGGAGCAGTTCATGAAGAACTGCAACGCATTGGAGAAGTTCATGGAAGACTGTCTCCCATGGGAGCGACCGCACACTGGAGCAGGGGAAGAGTGTGAGGGTTGTCAAGCATTGGAACAGGCTGCCCAGAAAGTAGCTGAGTCACCATTCCTGGAGGTGTTTAAAAGCCACGCAGATGTGGTATGTAGGGACATGGACTAGTGGTGGACTTGGCAGTGCTAGGTTAATGGTTGGACTTGATGATCTTAAAAGTCTTTTCCAACCTGAATAATTCTATGATTCTATACTTCCTGTTCTCAGGTACTCCTTATTCAGGCTCAGTCAATGAATATGTCCGGATTTGGCCCAATCTTACTATTTGTTTTCTATTTCAGAGAAATAAAAATCAGTTAGGCAAACCAGCATAAGGCGTGCAATCATGCTGAACACCGATTTGGAATGAAGTGTCATGTTCATACTTGCATGTTAGCATGTACTGTCCATTGGGAGAATCTGTAGTATAATATAAAGGATCTGTAAGACAGCTCTGGGTCTGTAACATTTTCACCACTGAGCATTTCACAGATTTCACCTTAGCCCTTTAGCAGTCAAACCAGCAGCTGAAAACTGCACACCTGAATATTTATGAAAGTTCTTATTAAGCTGCTTCTATAGATGTGTTTTCCTTCCATTGTGCTTTCTTTCTCCCAGAGAGCACAATCAAATAGACACTTTTAAGAGTACTTTTAAAACATCGATTGGTTTAAACATTAAACTGTCACAAGCCTAAAATAAAATTTTATTAAATTACCACTACGTTGAAGACCATGGCCCAAACCTGAAGACAACTAAGTATATTAGTAGCATTACTGCATGGTTAGTCTTAGCAAATTTATGAGACTGTCTTAAGCATCTGCAGGACCATTTCACCATTCACAAGTGCACATTAATTAGCTAATAGCACATATTATACGTTAATATTGAGGCAAGGATTCCTTAAAAATTATTCAAAGGCTTGTCTTACTCATGTAAGTAGTCCCATTAACATCTATAGAGCTAATCCTGTGAGCAAAATACAGTTCATGGGTGTTTCCAGGATCAAAGGTTTGGGCGTCCATGGAAACTTTTGAACCAAATCGGCCATAGAAAGAACCAGCGAGCTGCCGGTACCTTCACAGTCCTGTACTCTTGCAGCTGCTTGCCCAATCAGGGGCCTTTATTCACAATAGCAGAACACATCTCTGTTTCATTCTTACTCCAGGTGTTCTTTGAATTTTGAAATTCCTTATAAAATATTAATTCTGTAAATATTATCAAATTTTAATTTATATTATGACTGAAGTGTACTAATATTTTAGTAATGCATTTCCACTCCACAATATATTATTTTTGGTTAAAATCCCATTTACATTACCTTATAAAGTTGGAGATGTACACACACAGATACATAGTCTGCACTTGACAGATATTTCTGGTTTTCCTTCTCTCTTTTGGATGGCTGTTAAGTGGTTATCTAACACATTAAGAATCATTTTGGAGGAAAAGAGTTCATTTTTTCCAGATGGGCTATTTTATTTGCAGCAGATTCTGTCATCCTCAAACAAGCAGTACCTAAATGCTCTCATTTAGCTGATGGAGACACTGTATAGATCGGAGAATCTTTAATTAGCACAAGGGCAGCACAGTCTGGTCCTTTGTTTATGATACTCACAAGGAAAAATTTTGTAAAATTTAAATTTACTAAAAATATTTTACACATAGTTAAAATAAATTAAAGCAGTACTCTCTTACTGTAGTCATTATAGACCTGAGCTTGTAATCGTGCAAGTGCCAGAAATTCTTTCCTTCTGACTTCAAATCTTTCCAGAAACTGCCTCCATGTGAGAACACTTTCTGGATCTTCCACTAATTATGGACCTGATCTGCAAATACCAACTCACCGAAGACTTGTTAGAACAACTTATCACCACTTATGAGTCATCCTACAATAATTTACAAGGTTGGATTGCAATTTTATAGACATAATTACCACAATGAGTACAGTAATGCACTCTTTAATGTTATTTCCCATCATGCTGCAACACTTTTCATTCTCTAATACCACGCTACCACAGGGGGGACTGGTAAGGCTGGTATCAACAGCCAACTACAAATACTTAGAAACACAAACCAAAATATTTTGTGTATTTACGTATAAAGTTCTCTCCTGTTCTGGTGACCAAAGTTGCCCCTCCTGTGTGAATGTTAGGCCCGGAGTGAAGCACTACATTCTAAGTGCCATACCTTCAGGGTTTGTGGGTGCATGTGGCTGTCTGCAGGCCCAGGTACCACAGCGCCACAGGTCACAACGGAATGCTGTAACGGAATTCCCTCAGCTTACTATAAGTATAAACACACCAAAGATGTTTTCTGTGTTCAAATGAATTTCCAATAGTGTTTAGAAGCTCTTTTTGTTTCAAAAGCTCTGAGGTAGCTCATTCAGAGCTATCTCCAGCGTGACCACACACTGTATTTTATCATCTACTTATTTCCTCAGCAGCTGGAACCCAGAGAAAGCACCTCAAGCCCTAAGTGGCAGCCTGTTAGCTTTACACCCCTCTAAAGCAGGGGGACTCTCAGCAGCAGATGATTGTTTGCCTAGGGAACACGGATCTTCCTTGGCTCTTCTAAGTGCGTGGTGTGAACTCCCACAAAGAATAAGGACTGCTGCAAAGTTCATGCCATTCCATTCCCAGTGCAAGGCACATTTCTTTGAGATTGCTCTCTCTAAAATACCATACCAACCTGTGAATTTTAAAATAAAAACTTAAATCTCTAGCAAACCAAGACATTCCATTGCACATGCTTCCTCCCTAGGGAGAGGATGAGGGAATGACCAACATGTGACAGATATTAGTCACGTTCCTTCATGAGCTGCTGAGCCCAAAACTAGGATGACAAACATCATTTAAGAGCCTAAATGGAATCTTGGAACTAAACCGATGACTCTTGAGAAAGCCAAGCAGAGAGCATTAATAACAAGACAACGTCTTAATATCAAAATGTATAGAAGCAGAAAACACGCATTTGTGTGATGTCTGTTGCAAGTAACTGCAATTCACTAAGCAAAATACATTTTTGACATTTTTATATATGGAAAACAACAGTCTGCATTTCCGACTGAAATTAGCAGAATGTAAATGGGTATTTCCTGGCTTTATATTCATAACCATCTCTCCAGAACCATTTGTTCTGATCACAAGAAGTTGTTTAGACCTATCTGCAGGAAGATTTATGCCTAACAAGAGTAAAGGCATAGATCTAACTTATTAGTCTGGAGCAATTTATTTTTCCTTGATCCGCACATGCTTTATGCACGGTCATGTTTAGGGAATGCACCCAGTGAATCTTTCCTGGAATATAATACCCAGAAGAGGACGGGCCACTCCACAAATAAGAAACTGTACTTTATTCAGGATCACCTTCAAACTGACAAAACCTAGAAAGCAGTCAAAATATCGAGTCTTCTGTAAACTAATGACTACCCATACTATCTCTGTTTTGTTATGAAAGACTGGTGTATTATGGTCTCTTAAATCTAACAACCGCCATCCTTGGTTTTACGCTACATCCAAATAAAATTAAATCAAATATTTAAAATAAAATCTGTTGAAGTATTACAGTGTGATTTTTATTAGTAGCAGTGCTAATGACCTCCAGAAATCACTTTCCCCCTTTTATTTCCATGACCTTACATTGTTTTCTAGTATTTTCCATTTAATTGCCGTATCTTTTAGCATAGTCTCCCTATGAAGACATACCACACTTTGTGGTATGTGTACCCCACAATACCTCATAAAAACCTTCACTTCATGGGTGATACGTGTTAAAATGCCTTACAGGAATTATTCTTTTCTTAAAACACATATATATAATAGAGAAATATCACCTAAACTAGTCAATTGCATGGCATCTAAGCAGAAGGTGTAATTCTTTGACCAACCTTAAACAAACTGAATTCATGGATCTGGGTGAAGTTTCAATCTCTTGCCATTAAAATTAATCTTGCAATTGAAATGATAAGGGATACTGCTTCAGGCCATTCTTGCCCTACTAAGGAGTTAAGAGTAAGGTTGATGGTATCAGGGCCAACAGGAATTGTGGCATCAGAAACTCATTTGTTACAGTAGCAATAATAAACAAAGTAAAATTAAGAATAGCATTGGACCAGAATCAAACTTCCAGTTCCAAATATCACTGAGCTCTAAATGCCAGTGAAGTCCACATTTAAAATCTGTGGATAACTCTCCTCTCTGGCCAAGCCCAAATCCCAAGGATAAACACCAGTGAACTTTAACTGAATGTGACTCCAGATACAGTGGAGAACAAGAAATGTGTGGCTTGCTACCATACAAAATATTTAAATACAAATTAAAATAAGCAATAGACCAACAAATGCCAACAATAATGCAAAGAATAATACTAAGTATATTCTTATGGTAAGATATTTCTATTTATAAATAGAGTGCTTTAATTGCGTGCCTCAGTTTTTTGGGAAAAAAAACCAAAGCAAAGCTGAAACTAACTTTATTAAGCGGAATTTCTAGGCTAAGGAAAAATTACAAGCATCCAGGAAAAATAAACACAAGAACCAGCAAAAGGCAGCCTTAGTATATGTTAAGGGGAAGGCAGGAAAGAAGGACTTCTACCATTTTGTTGTTTTCTGGTTTGAGTTATTTAACAAACACTGCAAAGAAATCAGCTGGATGCAATTAGCTAATGACACTGTGCCAGGCTCAGTACTGCCAGAGCTCTAAAGTAAGCTCAGAGCTCCCTCTCAGCCTAAACAGTGTTATTACATGCCACTAAAATTTTTTTTTTCAAACGTCGTTACTTAATATTTATGTTACCCGACCATTGAAAGGTTCAAAAGATATTTCTCTCTATTCACATCTTATAATCATTATAGAATGGCTTTTAGACTTCTTCCATTTGGTTGTTTATACATACTTCAAGTTTTTGTCAAGTGGCAATTTCACTACTGTCAGGCCTTCATTTCAATCTCTTTGGAGCAGTATCTGGATTTGTATATGAACAGAACAGATTTTTATCTGTGGCCTATTTACAATACATTAATGAGATTCTATGTCGCTGATAAGACATAATTCAGATTATAGAAGTTGACATAAAGCTGCCGATATTAACTCAGCATCCATGTGTGCTATTACAGTGCACAAGAACAGAACAAGTGTTCCAGATAAACAGAATGACTTCCTGACGTTCAGAAAACTCCCTTTACCCCTTTACGTTGCATTTCTTATGCAACGAATAAAATGTGCAAATACATACTCATATTTGTATAGCGTCTGCTACCTAAGAAGATTCATTTCAGCAAAGATATTAATAGATTTTAGCAGAAGTACTCATGTGTAGCAGATCAGACTATGTTTGGGTATGACAGCCCGTGAAAGAGAGAATGAAAGAGAAAGACAACTTAGGACATTATGCACCTAGTAAATAGTATTATAACTGTTCTTTAATGGAGATTTTCCGAATATTGTATTGCTTTTAATAGAATAAAAGTAAAATACATCACATATGGCAAATTGCTTTCAACTTCAATGGAAGCAGAAATGAGGCTGATGCAAGAGTTACAGACAATGTTTTGGAAGATTGTTCATTCCCAAAAGGGGTCGGTTTGCTTGCAAGAATGCAGGGTGGTACCACCATCGCAGCTAAGGAAAGAAGGACAAGGATTTGCTCAACTTTGACAGAGAAACAAGCATAGAAATGGATAAGCTCATAATTGCTTTGTTTCAAACTGGTTTTGATACTACATAGAATGTGCATTCAATGAAGAACAGATTACAGAAAATTCCCAAAATTCACAAGGAATAACTGGCTAGCAGCTATAAAACAAAGAAAAAGTCCTTTTTTTATGGAGTGCATATCTAAACTGCAGAACCCACAGATATACATGAATCCCACATTAATTAGATAAATTAATGGCAGATAATTGTAGTGATGGTTATAAACAGTGCTGTACAACAGTACTAAACGAGTTCAGGTTTATTAGTTTGGACTTACATCAGCACCCTAAGGAGAAGGCGGACAGCAAAAAGAAGGACTCAGCAGAAGGCCAGAAGATCGACAGGGGAGACGCCAGGGTCCAGAAAGAGACCTCAAGTGGGTTGGCAATAAGGAATCAGCAGAAGCCTTGTGGCAGAAGGTTTTAAAACAATCACTCACATCCATGAAAATGCAGAATTTTTTAAAACCTGCCCTTTCATGACATTTTTTACATAAAGAGAGTGGCTGAAGCATGGAACAAGGAGACAGAAAGTAAGGCTCTCTGAGTGAAGATATTGAATGTCAAGCTCAGTGAAAGTTAAATTGACTTTTGTATGTCATTTTTAAATTCTTTTATTGCCCCTTCATATTTGCACTCACCCCTTTACCCTGTTTGATTATGAAAGCAGTTGAGAATGAGGGAAAACTATGGATTAATGTATCTTTAACATATAAAGAAACACGGTCAAAACATAGAAAAGTCTAAATTACAAAGCATGTATCTATTCATATCTCATTCATTCTAAAAATGAAAAAGTGCTTCTCTGGAGATCTTTTAATCCGGTCATTCATTACTTCATTTGGTGGTGTGACTTATCTGAGCATGTTCAGGGCCGGATAATCCAGTTAAATCTGTAGTGCTCTATACAAAGCCCTTAAAGGAAGTGACTGGCTCTTTTGCAGCATTCTGGGAAGCAGCCAATGGATGATATTATATCATGGTGCTGATGTTCAAATTAGGATTTGCCTCTGGAGGTGAAAAATTTTGTAGAAGTTCCCTCTCATTATGTCAAGTTACCCTATCTAAATATATACATTCCAGTGACATAGTACAAAAACAATGTATCATCATTTCATCATATTTTGCTTGTTGTTGAAAAGAATAATAAATAGGCAGTCAGGTGGTTTTCCTTCTGAACAGATAAGCATACTGTAGCTCAGAATGCAGAGAAATATATCACTTAACATTTCTCAAAGAAATTACTGAAAGCACATACTGAAGCCTAAGAAATGTGAGAAAATCAACTACTTAAGGCCTTCACCTTCATTCCTTCAGATACGTGTGAAGGGAGGCACAAGCCTGACCTCTGAAACAAGTAATAAGATGAAACCTGCCCATCTCAAAACCAAAAAAATCCCAACCATATAGGGAGAAAATATACATCCTCGTGCACCTACAGTTATCAATCATTCTTCACTCTCCAGCTTTCTCTCTCCCTTACTATGGACTCAAGAGTCCATTCCTCCTCTAGGGAATATTTGCTGTCTTAGGGTAAAGTCCCGCAGGAATTTCTCTCAGAAATCGGGATGTAAAACACTAGAAGGGACCCTAGTGTTCAGAACTGGGAGCTGAGACAGTATGAGGAGCTCTAGCAACCAGCAGCTGCAGCTCATATTCACAACTTATCCTTGGTTTTTAATTACTGTTAAAAGTATCATCCTATTTCTTTTCCTCCTTGCACAGGTATAAAATAATTGCTAGACTTGAAACCCCCTGAGCTTCCCTACGTAACTGAAGGACAAAGAGAGCTGCAGACAACACACTCCCTGGCATGCCCAGTGTTAAACCTGGGCCAATGGCCCTATTAAAATGGATGTAAGCGTGCACATTTCTCCTGCTGCTCCTCAATCGAGGAGGGTGGGAGGAAGCAAGAAGGAAACACAGGGGAGTTCATCACACAGCTGTGCTGCAGACCACAACCTTCAGCCACCTCGTTTCACAGAGGTAAGGCAGTGAGGACCCCTCCCTCCAGCTGACATTTGCCCAGAGTCTGTGTTTATAAAAAGTCGCTGGATGTTCAAAATCTATTGTGGACCTTGTAATATATCATGGTTTGTCAGTCAGAAAGCGTTGCTGCTGTGTCTTTTATAATAGCCCAACCTTTCTACCCAAAACCATCAAGAAAAAAATACAGAAAGAATGATCTCAGTTTAAATGCGTGGTCTAATTAGCTGGTACCTGAGCATAAGATTTGATTATTAACACAAGGCTTTGACTTAGTGAATCCATACATCTGTGTGAAGGACTGTCATTTTCAGGTGTGAAAAGCACCAGCGAAATTTGATTACAGTTTTAATTAATACTGTGATATTGTGATAATATCACAATTGTGATATTGTGATAAAAACACATCTATTTGTACAACAAAACATCCATTCAGACAAAGAAATTCCCACTGGTAACCTTTTCCCAACTATGTGTCAGCCGTTCAGTTTCATTTTGCTGATGTTTCTCTTCTCTCTTTGGTTAACACATTCCTGGTTATGCACTTTATCTCATTTTCCAAGAAGGCCTCTATTTATGAAGAGTCACAGCCATTTTCTTCTGGATGGAAATGCTGCCCTCAAGCTGCCATTGTAACCTGAAACAAGGATGCTTCATTGCTTCAGAAAAGACCCCGGGGACTCTTATTCATACACATATTTATCTTCTTCCTGATGTACACACAGATTTCCATTGTGAAGAAAAGCTGTGCAATTCCAAAAGGCCGTGCCTTTCATGAAACGAAGGTCTGTTCAGGATTGAAATTAAGCTGCAGCATTTTGAGGAAGAGAGAAGGAATCTTACCAGAAAAGCACTTCAGCTACCGTAAGGAAATGGAGAGAGTCAGCTCATGGTTTTTGCTGTATTCCTTCCTCCTCATTTCATTTCCTTTCAGGTGTCTGTTCCCTTCCAGTCCCCCACCTCTCTCCTCTAAAGTATGCTGGTTTTCAGCTGCATTCTTGACCCTCAGCCATAATCCCATTATTTTCCTGCACACTAACCAGAACGTTCATCTACATCCACCTTTTTAATAGCATTGTTAATGATTTGAGGGGAGTAAATCACAGTCAAGATAATGGCTGCAAAAAATTAATAGACACGATTTTTATGATATAATATACTAGTATACTAATCGTCCGAACAGTTAATTGAAAAGCACTAAATATTTTATTATTCATTTAGTATTCCTTCTCCTTTTACCATTCATGCTTCTGTTTATTTTCCTTTCTGTAGAACTTTTTAGCCTACCGTTCCATCCTAATATATCTTTAATAAAAATTACACCTTACTGGCATCTAATCATAGCACTTTAAAAAAATATTTAATAAACTGAGAATTTTTGGGGCGCTGTTCAGACGAGATGGGGGGCACAGGTTCCATTTCAGTATCTAGAAAGCTTGCTGCAGAAGAAAGTCCTATTTTTTCAATCATTTTTTAAAAATCTGTTTAAAAAACCTATTGTCACTCTGAAGCATGCAGACTCACCATGGCAATCAAGCTCAGACTCTTAAAGGGACAGAACACTTGCCAGTTCAGCGGTATCTCGAGGCCTCAATTTGTCTCCAGCACCGTCCAACAGCTCAGAGGACAATTTAAAAAAAAAACCACAATGGGATCTATCATGAGTCAAGGGGGTTTTTTCCAAAAAGGCCGTGTTCTGTGTAAATTTATGAAAATCAGCTCTTTCTTTTTTTTGCTGGCAGACGGTCTGGGGGTTTGTTTGTTAGAGATTTTGCCTTTAATGTTTGCACTTCTCTTATAGTATTCGAAAAATGCAGGGCTTATCCTTTACACAGCCAATGGCTAGCAGTGTAACACACCAAAAATGATTAATTGTGTTGTTTGGTATTTGTAAACGCACCCAGGGGCTTGCTTAAGTAACAGACTTGCTTCTTTCATAAATAAACGCATTGACTGAAACAAAATCAGTATTAATTCTGGGGGGATGGGTTGTTTTTAAATTTTGACTGAGCTTAGCACTTATGAAAATATTGCATATTCAATTTAGGGGGCAAAGAAAGGGCTGATAGTGTAGTAAGCAACATTGTTTACGATACCACAGCCCTGTGATGCTGTTACGATCTCCCTGCAAGGACAGTCCCACTAAGCTCTGTGATGATCCTGTGATGGTTAATACGGTCGCGTACTTACTCAGCTACATAAAACTGATGCTAAATTAGCAAACCAGACACTCAAAGCCTAGTAGAAAGCTCCACATAGTCTGTGATGACGCTTTCAATGAGATGACTGCATGCAGTATTTTTCCACAGATCCCCGCCTCACTCAGCAAAGGAATACTGACGCAGTCTCCTCTCTATATGCTCCATAGAACATGGGACCCCAGATGCAGAATTTCTCAGTTCTATGTAAGCCTCTCTCCAGAGTTCCTCAGTAGAATATAAATGCATTTTTCTTAAAAAGCAAGAACAAATCTAAAATCTATGAAATGAGGCAGTGTTATTATTGGGGGGGGTGGTGGTGGTAGTGTGTGTGCTATTTTCTCTTTTTCCTGAAAGGAGAATAAAGACGTGGGAAACGGCTACCAATAATATCACCAGTGGTTTTGATGCTTATGAAAAGCTGCCAACACCCGGCTCTGAGATCGCCATCCATAGCACTTGGTAACTTTTCACATTCAAAACACAATTCCCTTTGCCGTCCTTGCAAGTACTGAAATCTGAGACCCGGATGAGCCTATTGTCTCTATAAACTTCACTTCTTCGAGGACTATGTCAAGCGGCACCTGAGCATATAATGAGGCTCTCCACATTGCAAGGATCTGTCCCCAGGCCACGAGCTGCAGGTTTACATGGGCCACCCCTCTGTAAACCCGCGGATCTATTCTGGTATATGTTCGATATATTGTAAGTAACTGCAAATAATACGAAGGATTTTACTTTCACTCTGACATTCTAAAAGATTTATCTCAAGTGTACATGCGAAAAGTTTATCGTTCTTCATTTGCACATGGGTGTGTGCTTTGGCATTTTTGATACCTTCCCCCAGGTAGACACTTACAACAGATCTCTGGTGAAAAACTGAGCCCTGAATTTTCAGATGTGCAGAGCATCTGCAATTCCTGTTGACATCGGCTGGAGCTGCTGGGCTCTCGGCACTTCTGAAACTCTGGCCTTAGTTTATAGATCACCACAGGCAGACTCATTCTTTAATGAGCAGCTAGCATTTTGATACACTTGAATGTCATAAAGCCACAGATGATGGAAGCAGAAAAAAGGTGGGGAGATTTAAACTATTCAGAAAACCTATTAATTCTGCTTTTGCCATGTGCCTAATCAAGCCTGCGTTTGACACCATTCAGCTTAGCCGATACTTTTCAAGGCAGGCATCCACTGCACATAAAGTGTATCCACAGCCACCTCTTCCTCTCACATAAAACACCTTGTGTACCTGTGCGGAAGTGCAGCTTCTTGTAGAACAAGTCCATATGTTCAATGTCACAGCGTGACTCTTGTGCTCAGTGTAGGGATAACAAAGGCTAGAAGCCACTGACAAAGCAGCTTTCTGGGGTAGCTGTGGGAGCTCTACACGACCTGTAGCTACAGAGAGAAATGCACACCTGGAAACTGCTAACCAGCTGCTTCCAACGCTGTAGCCCCAGCTTTCTGCACTGGAAGAAGCTGGTGGCCAGTGGGTCACAAAGGAAGAGCAACCCTACCCTCTCTGGGAAGATTCCTCTGTGCTCAGCTGTATTACTGTGCTCATTTTCCAACCCACCAGCTAAACCCTTCTTTTTTGCTATGCATCTTAGGAGATTTTATGACCTAGTGACCGTAAAAAATGACCTTCCTTTTGCCCAAAGCTATTGTGTACATTCAACACTGCCTTAGCCAGGCAATCCTCACTTTTCATTGTCACTACCTCCACTTGTATTCGCTTGGCTCACATAACAAAAGATATTGGACTACATTTTCTTATAATATTAATTTACTAATACTTTGTAACAAAAGGCAATCAGTTCTATTTCAGACTGTATTGTATATTCTAGGTGAAAAGGATGGTTTTCTGCTTTTTTGAGGAGAAGAGCCTGTTTTGTTATTACTACAGCACAGGTGGTTGTGCACTTCTCTGCGGCTGTTAGAGTAGTGCTTCACAGACAGGGCAAGAAAGAGAAGTCTGGGCACTTCCTCCAGAAACAGCATTGAAGGTGCCACACAGGACGACTCTCAAGGTGAAATTTCTAAAGACAAAACAATTACTTCTGAATATTTTGGCATTTAGGAAAGACCTAGAAGGACTAGGTGTTACATTTATTATATTATGGAAGAGCAGGCCGAGAGCTGACTTAACAATTCCATTGTGGTGGAACAGAACAAAGCCAATATTAACAGAAAGGGCAGGATGTCTGCTTTTGTTTTGAAAGCACTTGTATAGTGAACCTATTTTCGTTGATTTGTATCTGGATAATGCAAAACTATATTTGAACTCACGTTACAGCTTAAGAAAATCATGTCAAGTTGTGCTGCTGATGTTAGCTGATTGGTTTTATTAGTTACAACTGCTGAACGTGATCCTTACAAGGTGAAGAGCTTCCATTCCTTCTGAAGAACGAACCTCCCAGACACAATCCTTTCTTCCAAGTCCACACAGACAGCAACCTGATAGATATAATACAAGCCTTGGATGTAACTAATCAATGTTATGACTTGAATGTCACTTTCCAATTACTATATTCTCAACATGACCTTCCGGTATTAAGACTAAGCTCTTACCCATTTACACTGGGTAGAAGGGCTGCTTTGCACCCTTTGAAGCTGCAGAGCTCTCATGGTAACTCCACCGGCACAAGAACTGAGAGCCCGTAGGGTGGGACTAACAGGTCCCCCAGGGCTCACACCTCCTACAGGTGTGTCTCCTGCCTCTGCGTCTGGAATGGGCCACAGCACGATGCTGGCACTTTAGGGTTTCATACCCATAGGTGTGCAAACTGGGATCATCTCAGAGTCACAGCTCAGGTTTCTCTTTGCAACAGCAATCCAATTACATTTCTTTCTGGCTTCTGTGCATCTAACAATGTTTTTATTTTTGGCCTGTTCCAAGGATGAGTGTGCACTCCAGGATATACACAAAGACAGCAGAATTGCTTGTTCTAAGAAAGTTATCATTGCTCCCATTCAACTATGTACTGAAAAGACACCTTGCATGCACATTTAGGCTCCTCAAACTCCTTCACCAATGAGTTCAAAACAAAGACTGCCGGAAATAAAAGGGCGGTGAGGGTTGCCGCTACCTTTCAGAGCTTCTAATGCGGCAATAGCCCTCTCTTGTCAGATATCCACAGGTGATTCTCAAGAAGAAACCAAAATACAAGAAACTTCGTCTTTTGATTCATGATTCCCTTGAAGAAGGACAATATTATATGCTGAGATGACTAAAAGTCATGAAGATTTGATGAATAATTTATGTATCACTGTCTTGATTCCGTATGATTAAGGGCATGTCAACGTAATGCTATACTGCATGATAGTTAGGTTAGTGCTATACAACTGGTTTTGCTTGGCTTTTCAGGTGCTAATTAGACTTTCTTTGGATTTACAGCTTATAACTGAAGTTTCCCTTCCAAACATGCCTCCTTCTCCTCCAGATAGGTGGTTTGCTGGTATGTGTCGCTCTTCTTCATCATTGTTTTTGCACAACACTTTGTGAAATAAATGAAAACATGAAAATGAAAATTAAGGAGCACAATGCTAAATAAAAATCATTAAGTAGAGCCTTTTCAGTATACATTAATTCCTATTTTAACCTCACCAACAATCTTAACACTCAGCTAATGAAAACTCAAAAAGAGTTTCTTAAGCTAGGTTAACAGAGACACAAAAGTTGAAAAATTCCCTCAGGTCACATAAGGAGGCAATAACAGAAATGGGAGTAATGCCCATAAATACTGACTATTGTGATTCTCAGCTTTAACTACGAAGACTGATGTCCTTGATATTAGCGCAAATATCAAAGCGACTAACAACTGCAAGAAGAATTACTCAGTGACAAAGGACTAGTGTTGTCAAAGTAATGATATTACAGCCGTGTATCAACAGAAGAACAGACATACCAAAATCTATCTAATCCCCCATCCTATCTTCTGTTATGGCCAATAAGGATGCTTTGGAAGGATTATATATCATATACTGGTATTTCTCCAGAATAGTCTTTCACCTTCTCACACTCTTTACTTTGGGGACTTTCGGAGCTAAAGCAGTAAATTTGTATTTCGTATTTTTCTCTCAGAAATTTGTCTAATACTTTGGTGAATCATAATGAATTTTTTGCGTGTTCAATACTAAACGTAAACATCGAGGTCAGGAATTCCGCTGCTTACTTGCTTTTGTGTGAAAAAGGATCCCTTCTGTTTGTTTCAAACTGAACATCCCCTAGCTTCCTTTAGATTCACGTTCATCCTAGAATACCCCCCGTTTCGTTCTAATTAGTATGAAAGTTCCTGGTACTTTAGAACATAGTAGCACAAAGGTAGGTGGTATGTTTATTTGTAGCAAATAATCTATTTAAGTTTTTACAAAAATGTAATGCTTCAAATAGATTTCTTCAGTGGCTTTAGAGTGAATGTCCTACGATAACTTTCTACCTCAGACTGACTTAAGAGGAAAAAATAACCCAAAAGCACAACAAAAATAATTCAAACTTCTTTCAAAGCATGAAGTTATTTACATTCTTCTTCCAGTGTTGAAAGCTGTTGCACTGGAGTAATGGTTTCAGATTTGAGAATCAAGTCATTTGAAATCAGAAAGGCTTTACAGAAGTGAGACCAGAAGGATCCTACCTCTCCAGAACAGAGAGTAAAGCATTGCATTCCTTTGCCGCAATGCACAATTCATTGCCAAAATGCTTTTCTCCAACAAAGTTATGGCGGGGTCTCAGAGAAAATAGTAAGCTCTAATGGTCACTTCTAGTTTCTCAGTTAACTTAAGGTACAGAGATCTGTGCTGCAGAGTTGCCATCCTACCCGAAAGATTTCCAGAGGCAGTCTGTGCAATGGAATTTCCATTTTTATCACTGCGCTTTTTAAAAGTGTTCTGGCTAATTAAGTACCTGCAAAGCGTGGGTGTCATTGTGTAATTCAATTTTTTTTCCAGTATTCATTTACACAATCAGATAGTGGTTTTTTCGTAGACTCTCCACCTTAACACAATCGTACATGGTATTTTAGAAATAAATCAGAGTGCATGTCTATATTACAGGTTAAAAGTAGGTCTTCAATTCACATAGGTATATCTGAGCTTGCTTTGATCTACCTAATAAGAGTACTGATAGTCCCACAGCAACACGGGAGTTACTACAGGCAAGCTACCACATATTTACTTAAGGCCTAAGAAGGTTTTGTAACCCAGATGGAATTTTTTTTCCAAGTAACTACACAAAGATTGTCTTCTGAGGAACGCTGCGGGGATTAAAACTGAAGCAGCCCTACGGTACTGCAGACAACCAGATTAGGAAATAAATCAAATATCTTCAGGCATTTTGGGAAAATGACAATAGACTCCGTCGCTGAGAACTTGACAATCTCTAGAAGCTATGTTTGTTTTTAAATGAAATATTTAATAAAAAGGGATGTTTAGGGGAAAAAGCAGCTGTTTGCTAGAGACAGGTAGCGGTTTTAGATTAGGTTTTCCTTGTGACATTTGCCTCAAAGACAGTACTCCAGTTTGTGTAACTGTCCTTGGGAACTACATGCCCCAGAGAGCAGTTGTTTAATGAAAAAGTTTTTGTAATTCATTTTTATGTATTCATGGTAGTTAATGTGAACAAATATTATGTCCTAATAAAAATATATCCTTATCATCGTCATACAAGTCATTCATCACTCCACTATAAAGGAGCTTCCCAAGAAGTCTCTCCAACAATATCAGCAGAAAATAAATACATGCATACATAAGATGTTTGGGGGGTTTTAAAGCTTTATCAGTGAGTGTGGTTTATAATGGAACTTGCTGCTAAATTAAAGTCTACTCCCTCAAGGACTCTTACATCTCTTTCAAAATGTTTTTAAAGCATTTTACTCTTCAGTAGATCACTACAACGCCATGTAAATAAAACTGATTAATAAGAATTCAGTGAGGAGAGAGAGACATTTACCATAAAACCAGGAATGCTTTGAGCTCTGTAGAGATTCCTTTCTGCCACACACAGCTCGGCTGGAAACATTCCACTGGTCCCACAATGCACATGTTTTCAATTACAAACTACAGATTTTATCAGAGCTTAAGTTAATTATTTTATACCTCTGAGATGAAAGCAATTCATGTTTAAAAACAAATGTACATATCTTCCTATTTGAAAGCAAAAATATTTGTGCTTCCCAAGAATGGGCTGTGAACCCTTTGGAATGATATTTTTATTTTTAAAATCATTGTGATAGGGAATCTGTTCCTCTCTGGTGATTTACTTCTCTTGAGTTATCAAGCCTTCACAGCATAATGAGATCAAAATTACATCTCATGCTGGTCTATTATGCTTTTGTATTTACAGCCTTTTTAGAAAAAAACAGCCCCTGCACTAGCTTTTGTAAAAACGATCCAGTATGAATTTTCTACCCACTGCTGTTTTCAATGTCCAAACTGTATCAAAGTAAAACAACCCAAAGGAAATGAAGCAGTTTCTGTCAACATCCCCAACGTGCCGTATGAAGTATACATCCAGTATAATACTTGAGATTTATATGTTAATAACATCAGCTTGTATTTAATAAGTAAATCACATATATTGTTTTATAAAATGAAAGGAATCATCAGTTATCACAGATAAATCTCTAAAATATGTTGCTAAACTTTATGCCAAAACCAAAATTATAACAGTGCAGAAATGTTGTGTTTTCAAAATTCTGTATTAATACATATAATACCCTGTCCAACAAATCAATATTTTTTGGTCTCTCTTCTCTGAGAGTACACACACCATGACATCACAGTGTTTGAAGCTAGTCAGAAAATTTGTTCAGCATTGTTTTTAAAAACTGCACAAACACCACAAAAGAAGATGAATAAGAATTAATGAGAACTCCACTTCCACTGCAGAAAGCTTTAAGGGCATTTGGAAAAGAAAATCATGGTGGTTTTGAAGTAGAAGAGATTAGAGGTCTCTAAGATGGGGAAAAAACTGCAGAGGCTTGGGTTCTATTTTCCTCTCTTGTCACGGAATCACCCACGGCTACAGGCACGTCCACACTGCACACCACCACCTACCAGTGTATCAGTCTTTGAAATAGCAAGGATAATGTTCACCGATCTAATTTAGTAAAGCACGGTGAGATTTACGTTTTAAAAAGTGTTACGTATGAGCATAAAAGAGACAGTAAATATCCTAAAGCAAAGGAATGACTCATCAGCAGTGAGACAATTTGTGGCAAACACTCGTTACTTCAGCTAATTTGCTGCAGAAAAGAATAAAACCATAACAAATATTATCTGGCCAAAATAGAACTGAATACAAAGGGCATCCTGGAAATAATTTCTGCGCTTCTTGTTTCATGCTAATTGTCATGTAAATTTGGAGAGCTAAAATTACACCAGCCAGGAAAGTAAAAGGTTTCTTTTGTTTCTTGAGTGACCCTCTGAAAAATCTTCCCCACCTGATTAACTAACATTGTGTTTGTTTTGTGGACAATAAAATGTAAAAAGTTTTCCTTTTCCTGTCAGCAAATGATGAATACATGTGGAACAGATTATTTAATACCACAAGACCACCAGGGAAGAAGATTTAGGTGAGCAGCAGCAGAGCTGTACCATTTATTTTTATTACCATGCATTAAAAATTACGTTTACAGATAATTGTTTTTCTCCCTCCAATAAACCAAGATAAAAAAAATCAAGGAGAATATTTAATAATACCAGACCACCAGGGAGGAATTTTAAAAGTTGATATTTTTTTTATTGACAAATTAGATTCTCTTTTTCTTTCTTTCTTTTCTCCTAAATTCCCAATTATTTTTAACTGCAATTTGTGGAGAGAAAATTTGAAAATAGAATGACAAAATGAGTTCTCAGCTGGGGGAGTTTCACACAGATTAAGTTGTCCCTTTATAAGGGTAATTAGCTAATCAAATAGTCCCTCAACACCAGCAGTTTTATAACACCTGTGCAGCTGCCCACATGTTCTGTAATGTTTTGCAGATGTAAGTCCTCAAAGGTCTGGTCACACAGTCCGATTTCCTAGTATTCTTTGTCATTCCTGCTCCTACTGAAGTCTGATCCTACTACTATCTGTTTCTGTGGGAGTGTTACTGGGTATAAAGTTATTGAATTTACTTCACTTTCCTGCCAGGAAAATTGCATTTTATATAGACCTCTATTTCAAACTCACAACTCCAATGTGAAACTAAAGGATTGTGAGAAAGGTCATTCACTTCTGTGATGCCCCTGACGCTAGGGAACCCCCAAAATACTGGAAACATAAGCAGTCCCTTTGCTCATGTGAGAACTCCAGATGATTTATCTATAAAAGGAATTTGGGGCCAAATTCTCAAGTCAATGCTCGTTAGCTAAACAAAGCTGATATGGGCTTCAAAGTCAGTAGTGATTTTTCCTAAGTAAAACCAGCAACCCCTTCAGGATCTGATAAGCATTTGAATGCCTCAGATTTACAAAAAGAAAAAGAAATTAAGCCACTGAATGTTTAGCTGTTTGTCTATTACAGTATGAAAGGAACCAGATGTTAGAAGAGGAGCCCGTGCTATTACGTAGCGCTGGTCAGGTTCACACTCTTTTTCTATTTGAAGAAAACAAACAATTCTGCATGCACAGCAGGGCCATAAAAACATGCAGTGACACATGAACGTGCAGTGAACTTCTGCAAATGCGGACCGACTTTTTGAAATATAAATGTTGGCTACTCAGCAGCAACCTACAGCTCCTACGGCCACTACTTGGATCTGTGCTTGTTAGCTCCCAAAGTGGCTGTACAGGGTTTTTTTCTTATATGTAACTTTAAAAATAAATATATATGCCTGGAAGTCAACATTTGCTACGTACATTTTCAGTTCTATCCTGATGGGTTTAGCATCAACCAATCATTAGCTTAAGTGAGAATACACTCTCTAGGAAGGGCTTACAAACTTTCCTACCTTCTCACAGATGACCAAAAGACCCAAACAACAAAGCGGGAACAGCCTGCAGTGACATACTGCTTGCCTTATTTGTGTCTAATTAGAGAAGAGATCTAGTCTGAACTGCAGATGCTTTCACAGCCAACTGCTCCTGCCACTGCTGCCCAGGAGAGTGTATGGTGTGGTGTTTATCACTGCCTGTTCCTCTCAGTACCAGCAGATGTTCCCAGAAAGAGAAGAAAGCTCTGCTCTAATGAGTACAGTTCATTTCTCAATTCTTACACCATTCTTTCCCAGGTTCTGTACTTAACCTCCTACACACAAGAAAATTCAGGCCTCGCCTTCCTTCTTCCTCTTTCCCTCCTTTCCCCTTCCAGGAGACTCAAAAGGTTGAATAGCAGCTTCCGCTTGGAAGGAAAAAAGGGTCCCCAGAAAGGCTGAAGGGAACAAACCATGTACCTGCCCAGCCACCAGCCACAAACTCAATAAAGATGCATAGCCTGAAACATGTTGAGTATTTCCATTTCCCTAACTCCTTCAGAGCACTCATTGCTCTTACATGGCTGAGCTCCCCCCCAGAGCTCACCTTCACACTGCAGAGGTGATTACCTGTGATTTCTCAAATTGAATACTATAATTTCCCAGACCTCAAATTCTCCAGAGCTCTACTCACTCCGTAAGTCTTCATACCCACCTATAACCTTCTAAAATTCCCCCTCTGAAGCCCTACTGACCAAATGTCTGCTTTTAGATGCCCAGCAATTGAACTTCCCCGTCCCCTAACATCCTTAGCCTCCTCAAAACCCAGCTTTCATTCTACTCCCCCTCCCAGAAGTCTGGAACACGGTAGACTTGAATTTTGCCTGCTTTGTTGGAACCACTGAAGAGTCAGTCCAAAGCTCATTGAAATCACTTGATACTCTCCCAGAAAGTTTAGGGGGTTTAGTTTTATTTTTTATTAGGCCTTTAGCTTTGATTCTAGCCTTCCTATACTGGGGAAAAGTCAGTAAATTCGTGCGCTTTTTTCTGTGCTCTTTTCAAAACCCAGAAGATGAAAGGCAATATGTTGGCAAAATTTCTAAATCTAAAAAAGTTTAATAAATTTTTATAAGATTCATGAAACCTCATATATTTAATTTGCAGGTATATCAGTATATTAAATCTAAAAATGTATGGGCTTTTTTTCAGCTGCAGCTAAGAAGACAAAGAAGTAGCAACATGCATGTTCACAATTACTCTGTAATTCACCATTAACCATTACTCTATGTGTTAGTCAATAAATAGGTTTAGTAACTAAGTAATGGAGTTAAGTTACAAACAACAGGAGAGAGAAAATACGTTTGAAATGAGATTTGAAATGAGAGGCAGAGTCAATGAAGCAGAGGAATGGGAGTTACAGATGCACATTAATTGCAGAAAAGGCTGTTATGAACATGAACAAGGAGGAAAATATGAATTTCTCTTCCCTCTTTGGATATTATTTGATAATAAGCAGCATTTAAAAATTATTCAAGTTCTCTAATTGCAGCAACAAAGTGATTGTTAAAGGGACACCATAAATGCTCTTGCAAAATCAGATTCAGCCACTGGAAGTTGTTGTCACCTGCAAAGTTAAAAATTAAAAATCAGATGAATCAAAAGGCTGGGTTCCTCCCAAACAACAAACAAGAACTTTCTGGCTCTTCAGGTGTTGTAAGGGTCCAGTTTCAGATTCCTCACAGAACAGCAGTCTCCTTTTCTTGCTCACAGCAAGTACAAGAAGGACACAAAAGAAATGTAAATCTTTTTGGCCCCAAAACAACCTAAAACCAGGAGAGGCAAATATCATTCCAGTTGCTCAGAGCAACACCTAGTTGATGAATGAAATAAAGATGATGGACAACAAACTCATCCCTATTCCCAGGGTAAATTCTCATTCACTAAGTACGTTAGTAAAATCATCAATACCATTATTACATTTACCTTACACAGCAGCTGCACTGTCCCTGCTGTTATATTTTATTTTGACTACTTCAATAACCAGTATTTATTCAGAAGCGTAGGCACAAATATCAAGGGAGAAAAAGCAAGGTGAGACATTGTAAATGGGTTTACAAGATCATTTTATCCAGCAGTTGTACAAAGCGAATACTGAAAACATTTACAGTGTTGACCCACTTCCTTTGCCCCTCATCTTGAAATGTATTGTCTGTCTTGGCACAGGAATAGGGCTGCTGGTACTTTACTTTAATTTTGTCTGCTGAGTGACTGAATATAAGAGTAAGTTCTGGCTCTGTGAATAATTAGTTTCTGAATTTTTAATGCTAATGAACATACATTTATGTAATATTCATAATGCCGTGCACTTAGCACTTACAATTCCTTAAGATTCAAAAGCACTTTACAAATAAACATAAAAATGATACGTAAGGGTCACTCACATCATTCTCCTTGGACTATCTGCTTCCTGTGTCACACCACCAAAGACATCTTGAACAAGCCAAAATTAACAGAAGTGAAGCAGTACTGTTTGAACTGAATTTGGACATAAGACACCCAGATGAACTCATCTTTCCTTACAGAAAGTGTTGCAGGTGGTCAAAGCCCGGCATTAAATACTCCCCAGAATAACAACGCACACAGAGTCAGAACGCCTCAGTACAGACTTGTTCCTGAGCACCGCAGTTCAGTGCTAGGGCATGGTACCAGTGACTGACAGCTTGCTTCGCACATTTCCTTCAGCATGGTCCCTTTTACTCCTTTGGCAATATTTGTACCATGACAGACTTAATCAACACACGAGCACAAGACCTCTTTTCATAATTTGAACTTAGTTGTATATAGGTAGATTAAGTTCAAGGCAACGTTTAATTGCATGAATAAGGAACATCTCTCTGCCAGTTTTGGACCATATTCCAGCTGAAATTAAAAGTATTTCTTTTCCTGATAAGGCACAAACATATAGCTTAAAATCCCAATTGCCAGTGTTTTCTTTACCTCCTACTGCGTCCCATGCCGTTTGGAAGCACCTATTGCATTGCTTTCTCTGGGAAGATACTAAGTTTAATTTCTAATTCCTGTAATGCAGTACGTGTAAAGGAGTTTGATTTAGGCATGCCGCATGAAGAACTCTAGCCAGGCCAATGATTTTTTTTCACTGACATACAAAGGAAACCATATTTGGTAAATTCAGCCTCTTGCCCTTGTTTCGCTGTTTTAACTTTATAATTGTCGGGAACAGCTGTGTACATTGCCAATCACCTTCCTAAAAACTAACAGGCCTCCAACAGACAAAACTTCTATTCTCCTGCTAAATTTGTTTTTAATTATATTACAAGTAAGAAAACAAAATGCCCCAGCTGTTAACACTGACTCGGAAAGGCCAAAAGGAGATGTAGAGCAGACATTAGGAAATACTTAAAAAAAATTCTTGTAGTTCATCATGCTTTAGTGACAGATATTTCTGGCTTTGAATGAATTCTGAAATATTCTGAGATGACAGATTAAACAATAGACTCAGACTATTATATTCAGATTTTAATGCCTCAAATTCTTCAAAAACACAGTGTATTAACTCTGTGTTTTCAGGCAAATTTTAAGTTATTTGTCATAATAACTTTACAGCTTTGTGTTTCACCTTGTCTTGCCTTGATTGCTGAAGGTAATAGGGCCTGCTTTATTATGCCCATAAATTGAGTCAATTGACTTATCCTTATATCCTGTTTCCTGAACTTAATGAGAGATTCTGCATCATTAGGAAAACACATCATCCTACAACAGGATCAAAAGCAAAGGAAGCCTGATAATAAGTCATTTGGATTTCAGAGAATGTTCACAGGCAAACTTTCAGTGTTTTGACCTGAGCTAGGACAAACAACTGGCTTTGTAAGTAAGTTTGCCGATTCCTGTGCGTACTTTGCAGATGGCCCAGAAAACACAAGCAAAACTGAGCGTTTTCTGAACGTAAGTTGCCTTCAGCTGGGTATAAACTCCATGTGCTTTGTATGAAAAGATAAAAAAGTTCAGAAGTCTAAACAATCAAAAGAAGAAATCAAAGCAACAGATTAAAGGAGCTGCTTCCGATAAAGTTATAGATTCATAGATTTCAGCTTTATTGTATTTTCACCACCACTCAACATGTCTATTAGCTATGACATTGCCCTCACGATATTTGAGTGTAAAGGCTCCTATTTTATAATTGAAATAGGAGGACAAATCTCTTAAATCCCAGCAGGCTGAGTTCACTGGGCAACTGGGTGCACAAATAGAGCACCAGTACAACACCTGGGTAAAAGGATTCACTGGCACAGAGCGGTCACAGGAGAACGCAGTCCCCCTGCCTGTTCTTCACTGAAGTGTCACATGGCACGGGCCACTGTTTTGCCCACACCAGTACTCACAGCACCTTCTGCATTCCTAGCACCATTGCAGGTTTCCTATGGTTTAAATACAAAACACTGCAAGCCTTATCGTCTTGGCCCTGCTCAGAAAATAGAAGAAAATAAAAACTGAACTACAATTCTGCAACTGATGCTCAGACATGATATGTTCTCAATGCATTGGAGTGTGTAGGAAGCTGCTCAAAAGAACTTTCAGATATTGGTTTTCCACTTCTTGTCATAAAGATGGTTCTATTCATACACAGATAAAGTATAAACTTAAAATGGGAGTAAGACCTCAAAAGAGAGAAGACTGTGTTTAGCAGACATTGTTTTCATCAAAGCTGAGAAGCAAACAGTGGAAGTATTCCAAATAAAGCTGTTTTCATGCCTTTTTCCAGCTCATTTCTGTTTTTTACGAATAGGAAATTTATGAAATTTTCAGTGCAGTCATTAAATTGAACCAAACTGCAGTCTTGCTTCTTCAATACGATTTGAATATGCATCTGTAGCCCTTTGAAGCCCTGACCTTGGGAGGTCATACATTACTAACAGGTATTTTTTGTTTACTGTTATCTTTAAAGGATAAGCAGTAATTTCCAGACAAAATCATGTACAATTTACATAATACTTTAATTAAAATAATAAATTATCTATAAATTGAAGGTTCTGACAAACCCACTGAACTAGAGACCTTGAAGTTAATAATAAATGCCATTTTTTCAAAGTAACATGGAATGACTGCAACATACTCCATGGTACACAGTACCTGACAATCCAGTAATACTTACTCCTGTTAATGATAAGTTTTCAACCTTAATTCTGTCTTTGCACTTGGATATATACTAACCCATTATTACAACCTATCTTTTACAGAAACGTGGTTATTTCTTTTAGAAAAGATGATTTCTATTTTGATTTAATTCAGTTATGAAATAAATAATTCCACAGTAGAATAATATTTAAAAAGCTATCATCTGTATTGTCTTGAATTAGTCTAAAATCATGAGTAGGAAGGTATTCCTGCAGTATGGAGTTTTATTGTCAAATATAAGTTCCAAAAGAATACTTCTGAGACACAGTGATCCATAATATTATTCCACTGCAAAACACATACAAAGGAATTTTATCGGCATGTTATCAATATGTGTAGAGTAGAGAGTATCAATAGAACGTAGAGTTGGATTGTCATGGAGTGGTGCAGGAGACTCCAATCTGCAGACTAATGACTTCTCTTCGGTACGTATATTATCGACAGAGTACACCGCAATGGTCAATTGTGTCAAGGTCTACTTAGTCTCTCCTTAGTGCGCAGATTCTTTACGCTAAAGCTCATAAAACCTCCTGTAGAGTTGTTACAGTGTCTCAATAAAGACTTTGTTTCAGATCAGCCACCTTCCCACAAAGTCACCTTGTTCCAGTGGTCCAGACATATTTAGCATCTATTTAGGTGTTCTATAAAGCCTCTCAGCTGTGAGAATCTCTATTCTCTAAGAATTCTTCATTAAAAAGACATACCCTACAAGTATATTTTTTCTATTGTTCTTTTGGGCACTACATAAGACAGAAGCTACGAGACAGTGTAAGTGCTCCCTTGGCCACAAATACCTTCAGTAAAAGATGACAGCTGAGAGAGATGTTGTTCCTAGTTAAATAAGGATTAGTAAATATACTGATTGTATGTCCAAATGTTGCATAGTCTTGTTGTTTGACCAGTTTAATAAGGCTGTGGTTAAGGTTAATAGCAATTTTACGTCATGCAGCACATCCGTCATGCAGATGGCTTCTTTTCACTCTACAGTTTTATAATAGCAAATATGTCCCCTCCTAGGAACTGCCTCAGATCCTGAGGGAATCCACACAGATCATTTAGACATGAAAAGTGAATTATCTTTTTTAAATGTTTGGTCCAAAATTGAATAAATAAAAACGCCAACAAGCAGGTAAGAGTTAATCTTTCTTTGGAGAGTCTAAGAGCTTCATGTGTATTGGCTGCATCAATTAAACATCGAAATTAATACTGAGAAAAGAAAGTGTAAAACTCTACTGTAGTAACTTACACAAAACAAAATCTGAAAGTTAGGCTCAGAAATTTACTCATGGCCCTTACAAAACAGTTGTGCAGAAGTACGCTCTGCTGAACTGGAGAAAAAAACTTTTATCTAGAACTCCAAAGGTCTTTCTGGGATGTCACGCATGTCCCATTGCTCTTGTGATTAATTCCATTAACTGCAGGACAGGGGAACCTCAGCTCCAGCCGGTTATTGCTTCCAGGATCCATTAAGAGGATACAAACCCTGGTATCCTCTGGAAAAATGGAGACCATTGGTTTCCCTAGAGGTGTTTAGTGTACCTCTTCTGTGCTTGTTTATTTGTATGGGGCTTGAACACAAGCCAATTATTTCTGCAATCATCATACCAGGATTCTTCTAAGGAAAATAAATGTGCTCCCTGTTTGTCCTGATAGAACACTATCCAAGTTGTATAAGCCAATTTCACCTGCCTTCATGAACCCCACTCTTTGTTTATGAGACAGAAGGAAATTGCATGTGCAAGGAAAAAAAGGGTTTAAGTCTATGAATTGTGAACATGAGTGGTGTGCAAAAGGTTCATAAATCAGGCCTTTCTTTATCAGAAATGCCAAACATACTGTATTATCTTTACACTTGTTTCTTTTCTTGGAAATACTTTACGGATGTTTAAAGGGTGTGGAAAGGAAGAAACTCTTTCTCTAAAACACTAACATTGGCAGGCGTTCAAATTGCTGTGTAAACTTACTGTAACCAATTTTAAAAGTCTCTTAGCTAATATTGTGTAATATTTTATAGAATACCTCCCCAAGGGTTCAGAGGGGAAATTTTGAAGTAGAAAAACTAAATGACAAGTTTAATTTTTGTACTGAGCTCTGAAGTAATAAAGTCTGGGATAATTCCTCCTCAATTAGATCTGTGTTGTCAAATTCATACCCAGCTTTCGTGAAATTCTTTTTCATGCACGAACATTTCTAAGTCTTCACACAGTGCCTGACACTTTCTTTGGCTTTATAAATGGCCATGGACGAGGTTGTCCTAGTGAAGACGTAACTTTTTCAGACTGTTATGGTCAGCCCTAGAGACATCTTGAATACTGAAAATGAGCTCTAATTCACAGGGATCCAAAACCGTTATAGTTTAATTAGGTAAAACTTTTTTCAGGGTTTGTCACTTCACCGCTAGGTATAGTATGTAATAATTCTTGCCTGATACCATAAAAAACTGATGATTTATTAATGAATAATAGACCTCATGAATAGCGAATATTTGCATAATGATAAATACTACTAGCTAAATTAGCAAGGACCACTCAGCTGAGAAGAAATTCCAGTTCTGTTTGATAAATGCACAAGAGTCTCTCTCTTTTCCTAGAAGCAGGAACCATTTCCCCCTCTACTATTTGCCAACAACGTCCTCTTCTCTCTTCCTATATTTTATATCTAAAAGCATACAACTTTTGACTATTTCCTAGAATATAAAGGTCGCTATTAAGCATCACAGTTACAGAGATACTTAGAAAAACTACTTGTAGTACTCCTTTCGGGAAATCTAGTCCTCATTCAGTCAGATCCAGAACTGTCAGCAAAGCCAATTTAACTGTTTTGTTTTTATAAATTACTTCTAGCCATTTTTACAGTTTTGTTTTCACCTTTTTCCAAGCTAAATGGTGCCAAATAACAGGTCGAGAGTTTCTAGTCACACAGTACAAAGTTTTCACATTAATTGCAAGGTACACAGAAGTTGCTTTGGCTTGACTGAGGGTTTTTTTCTTAGCCAAAGAGATATATTTAAATCTCTGCAATATACTCTGGATACATTCCTTTGGCCTGACTGCCTACAGGAAATAGCTTTTGAATACCAAGAGTCCTCTATAGTTGTCCAAGCTTCAAACACGGATATGAGATTTGTAACAGTTTTTTATCATCTTCTAACATGTGCCAAAGAAGAATACATTGAATAGCTTGAAGCACTGGAAAAGGAGAGAGAACGTGAATGGGCACCTGCATGAGCTCCTGAAGCTACGGGTGAGTGCTGGCTTTGAAGAACAGTCACTTACTGAAGATTTATATGTTGTTTAAATAAACATTCAAAACAACTATACAAAGGACTTCTCTCTCATCGCCTTAAACTGCATCCTCTTAGCTACACAGAGGTGTATCTTTCTGTGTGACCTTCCTCTGCTCCATCCAGTATTCCTCCTTCTTATGGAAAGATTTCACATATCTATAGCAGCAGTGGGAACGAAATAGCTTTCCACTCACCAGGAACCAGACAGAAAGGGAGATGGCTCAAGAGGTCAGTAGAAGCCCGTTACCAATGCTCTGTTACTATTTCACCCCCTCATTAGAGGAGGGAACTAACACTCTGAAATATTGAAACATTGACAGAAGATTGGTTGCAGACGTTTTATCACTTCAGTGGATAGAATAAAGTCTCACCATCGTCACTATCATTAATACCGCAGTAGCACTAAGTATGATCACCACATCTTTTATCTCTCCTAACTGAAACTATGAAATAATATTAACTTGTTTTTCAACCTGTCAAGAGCATTTGAGAAAAGCAAGTCACTTGCTCTTTAAGATCCTTTCCAGTTGTGTGAGGTTACCTTTTTTCATAATTTTTTTCATGTGTGTCCAATTTCTGTGATTTACTGAATCGTCACATTGTGAAAAGAATAAAGCACCGTTTGTCAGCAGAAGAGTTGATTGGAATGCCTAGCTATGGCCAGTACCACCTACTACTCCACGCAGCAAAGACAACTACTAGCAATTAACTGCAGTATTAGTTTCAGACAGCAGGGTGTTGAAACCAAGTAACTGGAAAGAATGGTACGTTTTCTTTTTCCCCCCTTTTTTTAAAATAAAACCTCCATTTTAAAAAAATCCAGTCAGAAACTTTAATTTCAGTCTTGATTTTGGTGCCTGACTTGTGCATGTGATGGTCAAGTTTGCCGTATTTGTCAAGTTGCAAAAGAAAAGAGTGAGCAATATAAGAAAAAGACAGGAATAAAGTAAAGTATAGCATCTGTACCAAAAAGGAGTTCAAGGAATAAAAAATAGGGGAAATTAAAAATAAAAACTTTCTCAACAGTGATGTTCTAAGTGGGCTTTATGATATTCCAAAATAATAGTTTTGCCTCTCCCTCCACAGGCCAGACATAATGAGATAACATTTTTCTTAAATGTCGCTGAATGATATTCTTAGTTGTAAGATATTTTAAATGAAATCCCATTATCTTCAATATAATTTTGATGTATTCAAACTGCTTTTACTTTTAGAGCATATATTGATAAAACTTACAAATAGCAGAAGAGTATTTTTTCAAGGTAAGGATTTGTTGAACTGGTGTACAGCGTGTTACCCCTGAAAAATTAGTCATCTTCTCTGATTCATGTGTCTTTTTCTAGAAAGTCATAGGGGAAAGACATTTTAATAAAAGGACAAAACATCTCAGTCAGCAAAAAAGGAGAGATGCAATATGGGGGGTTTTGTTTTGTTTTGTTTTAATTTACAAATTCCTTTAAAAATCTTCCTGCTCACTGAAGAACACAGATAGCCAAAGTCTTAGGATTTTTCTGTGAAAACTGGGCAAGTATTTATATAGAGTTATCATATTTAATCATTATATGAAGTTAAAAAAACCCCAACCTGTTTTGTGGTACAAAAATCAAAAAAAAGTCGAGAGAACACCACTGAGTAGATCATCAGCAGAACCCAACATTGCCTGTGATGGCAAGCCTTACAGAGAACCCATACCACAGCTAAACCAGCGAGGAAGCAACTTCTGGAGAGCAAGCCAGCTGGATCTCTGATGCTTATCCTCCAGGGAGGCAGCTAGGTGGACAAGATGCCAGTCACAGTAACCACACCCCAAAAGCCAAGGAAACAAGGAATGAGGCAGTCTGTGGAAACGGCATCTGAGGAGCTAAACAGAAGAAGGGAAGAAAGCCAGTTAGCAAGGCACTTGGAAGCTCAGGCGAGGCAGGAGCCAGCCGCTCTGTGATCTATGCAAGCAGCCAGAGAAAGAGCTGGCTGCCCATCAAGTGATGAACTGGATACTGAGGAGCTTGAGAGCTTGCCAGCTCAAGAGCCTAGAGAGCCTAAAAAAGAGGTCACACAGCTGTCGACAAGCTGGTTGATTGGTACAAAACCTGGCAAGAAAATAAAAGCTCACCTCCCTGGCTGTTTTCTGTTGATGGCTGTGACAGAATGAACATTCCTGTGGAACATTTTTGTTCCATCAAACAGGCATCGTTCTACTGGAAAAAATTCTGCAAGCTCTATTGAAGGAACATTCTGTCTTTCTTCTAAAAATACCTATTGGTCATAAGAGATGTTACCCTCCTGGATAACTAACCAGTCTGTAGGACTACTTCAGCTGCTTTCTTCAACGTAATGAAAGAAATGCCCTAGTCAAAATTGAGGCATTGACTCAAAAAATGGTTTGGATTTCAGCTCTGTTGACCCTAAAAAAGGAGGGACTTCTAAGTAACAGATATATGAGAGCAGATAACAAAATGATGCGTTGCTAGGGGGAAAACAGCCAAGAACAAATGGTAAAGAGTCAAAATACAGGAGTTCACTACAAACGTTTAAGTCTCTACTGCTTGTATTTTCTCATTTCTGGAATATTATCTGTAAAGAGCCCTAGATTGCATTTTGCTGCAGAGCAGTAAAGATTGTGTTAAAATAAAACATTGTTTTCTGCCAGCTCTTCACTTCAGCAAAAACAATAGGAATATTTTCTGTCCGAAGTCCAAGGTTTTCATGCTTTCCTGAATCAAACAAGTATACAATGTCAGCAAGGGTGAGAAAACTATTGTTATTATTTTGCTAGAAACATCTTTCTAAGTTGCAGAGAGTAGCTCAGTTAGGTACAACATGACAGGTGAGAAAGGAGCCTGGTGAATAAAGACAGCATTATTAAAGATTGCTGAACAGATTGACTGCTACAAAGACACTCCTGTATTCTTAAGGTGGATACATTTTCCATGCCCTTAGCCAAAAAAAAAAAAAAGTGGCACTGAGGAGGTGAAAGAAAGAAATATGCTTATCCTTACCTTGGCAAGAGAGGGTGAGCTGTGTTCCAGGCTTGTATTTTTTATTCTCATTCTGACAATCACAAACACTTACTTAAGCTGAAATATTGGACTATAGTGCAGATTTTAAAATATGGGTTTTGAAACTTGAACTCTTGACTCATATTTACATGAGAATTGTGACATTCTATCCCTTAATGCTAAGGCTTGCCCATTACGTTAATACTATACTTGTGTTGCTCAGCTGACCAATCCCCACAGACAAAGTCCCACCACACAAGGTAAAATGAGTGATAAACTACTTATATCTCAACACCGTGACAAGCCACAGCAGCAAATAACAGATCTCAAGCTATCCAGTTCCTTATTCTCATGAAGCTGTATCAACCTTATATTTCTCAATATGAATTTGGTTTACAGTTCATCAATTTAATTTGTGTTTTGTCCATCACTCACCGAGGACAAATTCTCTTCTTTTTATTTGTTTTTTTTTCTTTTTTTTTTTTTTCCTCAGTTTCTTGCAGCCTTAAGCAAACACTTTTAAACTTTCTATCCACAGCAACCATTGTAGCCTGGATTACATCCAGCCTTTTACTAACATCTGTCAAGTTCATATTTGTGGTTGCAATGGAGTGGAATAGAAAATAAAGATGGATGGCAATGGATTAACCCTAACACTTCTTTAGTATACTGTAGCCATTTTATATGTCTCTACTGCACTGAGTCTTACTAAAGTTTCCATATGTTATCTTCCCCTACAGTCTTTATCACCTAGTAACAGAAGATAAAAACAATTTTTTTTCATTTAACGAGGCAAATGTTAGATCAACATTATCAGTGACACAACGAAGATTCTTAAGTCTGAAACACAACCTTTTGCCTGTTCCACATAATTGTACATCATCTGTTTCAAACACATTGCAGCACGTAACTGTGTCTGAGGAAAATATTTTTGTATGTGAAGAGTAAGAATAATATATATATATATAAAAAGATTTTATTTTCAAGATTCCAAAAAGTAGTAGTGATAATTTTCACTTCTCCTATGAATTTCACCCCAAAATCTCACTTTGTTTTATAAAAATTAACCCTTATGAGGCAATTCTTATATTTGGGAACTAAGGAAGATATATATTTGGGAACTAAACAAGCCACACAAGCAAAGCAGAGGGCAGATCTCACATTTTGCTTGTTTGTCAAACTCAAAGCAAGGAAAGGTGTATGTGCCAATGAAAACTATTTATTGCAACAGACTGCTTTTAATTATTACTTTAATGTCTATATTTGTAGAGTTAGGGGAAATTCAGTGGTCACTGAATTCAGTAAGCGTTTGTATGCTGCCCTTTTATTTAACAAGAAAGAAATTCTTCTTTGAGTGCAAAGTGTAAATAACTGGGGCTTTTACCTGAAGAAGTCATAAATGTGAAATATATGAAAACTTGAAAATCCATTAGCTCCTATTAATTTCCAACAGAGCCCCTAAGCTTTGTTTTTAAAAAAAGCTCTGAAGAGGAGAACATTTGCTAAACTTGCACAGGTGTCCTGGTTTAAGGTAAAACAGAACCAATTTTCTGTTCGTTAATTTTACTTTGCAGCTAAGCCTTGTCTAACTAACTGAACTCTCTGAGACTCTCGGAAAGTAACAGCATATTGTTCACTCTCAGAGTGATAAGTTCTATGTTTATAGTAAATACCAAGGAATGGTGTGCAGAAATGTTCCTGTTTATACTTATTGCTGTAACAACCAAGGTCAGCTCACTTTATTATTTGTCCTGTTGGAGGGTCAGAAGCAGAAGAGCACAGAGGGGTCCCACTTGTGGGGAGGAGCGGACAGGATGAGTGACCCAAAACTGACCAACGGGGTATTCCACCCCATCGGCATCAGGGTCAGTATAAAAGCTGAGGGATCAAAGGGGTCAGGCTCTTTCTTCAATGGCTGGTGTCCAAGGAGGACTCTGTCTGTTCGTCTGCCTTTGATCCTGATCCATGCATTCCAGAATCCAGTTCCCATCTGTCACTGAGTCCAGTCTAGGATTTTCCCAGTGCCTACCAGTGACGTGATCATCATCCCAGGAGCTTAATACTGGTTTTGTATATATATTTCATTATTTTCTTTTTATTTTATTATCACTATTTTCATTAAAGTAGTTCAGTTTCTTCTAAACTCATAAGTCTCTCCCTCCCTCTCCCTCCTCTCATTGAAGAGAGAGGTGAGGGAGAGCATCTCTTGTTCATCTCAGTGACCAATCCGGCCCAAAGCAGAACAGCAGGTATGGCACCTAAGATAGATATGACAATGAATTACAGCTGAGCTGTTTACTGGCAGTGGAAAGAAATGACCTTGAAATTAAGTTTTTTTATTGATTATATTCCATTCTGAGCACAAAGGTAGGAAGTTAGATAACAATCGTGATCATGGAGTAAAACACATGATTAAAAAGCCCCAAGAGGATTATTAAAAAGTACTTTGGTGTTTAAAATGGTTGGGTTTCTTCCAAGCCCAGTAAGACACTCTGCCTATTACTTTCATGAAGCAGTTACAGAAATACAGCTTGACCTAATGTTCTAAATCAATGTATAAGAAAGACAGAAATTTTACAAGTGCTCAAGGTTGTTTGCTTATATTAGTACCTATAGGACACAAAGAACTTGATTAGCCAATACGTATGCTAGATTTTCACCTAGAACCAGCTGGTGGGAACAAAAATTCCGCCTTGAATTTGTTCTTATTTTGTGACTACTGTACGTGAAATACAGCTGCAATGGTGTGAGAAATCTGCCAAAATACAGTGACAAAAGAAGACACTAAAGATTGTCTAATTGTCACTTGGAAAACAGAATAGCAATCAAACACTACTAAGCCAATAAGGAAGAAAAAGAACATAAAAGAATAAGAAAAAGCTGAATTGTTTTAATTTAATTAATTCTGATAGAAAGATAAAGCAGTCCTGCATCTCCAGTTTGAAAGCCACTGAAGTAGTTAATAAACTCTATTCTGATTTGGGCTGCATGTTACTTTCCTCATTTCTTGACAGTAAATGTGTGTCATGGATTTAAAAGACTCAGTAAATGAAATGTAGGTACTAGTGATGTCATTGACTAATTTTTTAAGCATTTGTCTCTAAGATAAATATATCAAATGGAGAGCTGTTTTTCCTAGTGAGGGTCAAGCTGATCTTGTTGATGTATTTCTGAAAGTACCAGATAGACAGGCACATCAGCAGAGTTTGCAGGATTAGTAGGAAGATGCAAGTAGGACTCTCCAAGTAGGACGAGAGGTCTGAAGCCTACCTCCTATGGAAAGACGGCCACATGAACTTTTCTGATGCTTCTTGACAGTCTGTCTTCACAGAAAACGAAGTAGAATGCTCACCCCAACCCAGAAAGTCATGAACAGATAAAAGCAGTTTGTGGTCTCTCAGCATACCCACAACATTCAGATGAGTGCCTCCCCGCTCTGCAGGAGTAACAAGTGAAAAATACCAGCCACTGGCCATGCCAGCTAGCCACCATTGCCTGTGCAACTCCTACTGCCATCAGCATCTAATGCAGCTGTTCTTTGACTGAATTTTAGGAAAAACAAACATGACAAAGAAAAGTTCCTGAAGAAAACAACGCAGAATAAATGGCAACACATTTAAAAAAAATAATAATGACTGGTTATTTTCTGAGACGGAAGCATTTCTTCCCCTGTCAGCATGTGGATGTACAGACAGAGCACGTATGCACACATACACTTGGAGGAACAATATCACAAATCCTAAAAGTTTAAAAGATGCTATTTTAAGTTGCAGAAATCAAAGCTCTTCAGCAATCTGTTCTACCTAAGCCTTTGTGAGTGCTGTGCGAAGCTGTGTTAAGGAAGGGAGCGAGGAAAATAACAATTGCTAACGCAACAGCAGTGAGATTTGGAGAAATTCAAGTTGTGGGCCATAAAGAAACCTATACAGTCTCTGCGCTTCTCAGAAACATTACTAGATGGATTTTACCACATACACTAGATGATCTATCTTTGTAAATTATTTCAGGGCAGAATTGATAGTTGTTCCTTCACCAGTTACATAAAGACACTGTTCTAACGCTAAGTAGCTTTTCAGGGTCTTAGATTAAAGGAAATAAAGTTGCTTCTTCAAAGTTCGGACACAAGACTAAAAAAAAAACTTTTTCTTGTAGCAATTTCATCATTTGTTTTGACATTTTCTGTACCAATTTGAAGGTTGATTCATTCATAGCTACTTACGAGCTCAGTTTGATTACTGAACTATTCATTTTAACATGTTTGCTTATTTGCCTATTATTATTTTAATAAAACCCATTAAAAAGTGTGTTAAACTAAATTTTTCTTACAAATTTTCATCCTGACCCATAAATGTGAAAGAAAAGATGTGCGAGAAGGACTTGCAATAGTTGTAAAATCACAATTTTTTCCTGGCAGACACATCAAAATAATGAAACTGCTCCATCTATTTTTGTGTTAGTATTAATTGATGCTTTTTACATTTTGATTTAATTTAAAAGGTCTTTGGATTATTTCACATGCCGTAGCTAAACTGACTTTTTTTCCTGAAAGCCTAAGGTAGTACTCACAAAAGCAGAGAGGTTTAGTCACATCTAACCATCAAAACTAGTATATTTCTGCCTCTACCACCCCTCAACCGTGTGGTTCCACTTCCACAGTGACCTCTTGTCCTCAGGAGTATGACTCACTCTAATGAAATGATAGATCTTCATAACTATAAAGCAAGACAAGTTATTAGATGGGACCTCTTAATGGCCTCCATATCAATGAGTCAGCTAATATCTAGCAGCACCTAACTCCCTACACCTTCCTCCTTCAAACTGCAGACTTGTTATTCTTTCAGTTATTCGCTGTTTAGAATAAGAATATTTCAGCTGACCACTATAATCTATTTCATTTGCTATAATAGATGTATATGGTAACTATCACTGGTCGTGCTTTGGTTGTAAATTGATGAAATTATTCCAAACTTTGGAAAGCCAGCTCTTCATCATTCTCTGCAGAGCATTTTTCTTTTTTACAAAGTTGGGTTGTTGCCAGGAAGTCTATCCTCCCTGCAGCATCTGGCCTCCAGGTTCTCTAAACCAAGAACCAGCCAGGCAGAATTAAAATAAGAAGGCTGATATTTATGAAGTTCTCTGCATCTAAGTATAACTTCGTCCGTACATCTCTGCCAGCTTCCAAATATGACAGGAAAGAGAACATAGAAAAGCTGGAAATATTTTTCTTAACCGTATTTTTTTAACGAAAACGAGTGTGGCTGACTGTCTTCAAGCAGTTCAAACAGCAGCAGACAGAAGTTTAACCGTAGTCGTGAGCCAGACCAAGGGTACGCATGGTTTTAGGCTGGCATTATTCATAGTTTACAGTAATGGAGATTGCTCTGTAAATATTTATCTTGCTAAAAATGCTTCCTGATGCTCTTAGCACCAAATCCTCAACTGAGGGAGACTGCTATCACTGTGACATAATTTCTAGCTCTGTTGTCTGTAATTCCTCTGCTGACTGTCCTATTGCTACTAGGCAGTGTCATGCCAGTAAAAAAAAAAGAAAAAACACCCCAGGCAAAAAAAGCAGGCACAAGATAAAAAATTAAAATTGATGGATATTCATGCCCCACTATTCTGCCAAAATAATCTGGGAAGAAACACAACCATTATTCATCAAATTTACACCCTGTTTTTTTCAGTGAGGGCTTCTATTTTATTTAGTTATTTTAATTGAATGATTTGAACTTTAAGAGGTACTTAACTTCACACATACAGAATGACTGAAGTTGGAAGGGACCTCTGGAGATCACCTTGTCCAACCCTCCTGCTCTAGTAGAGTCACCTACAGCAGGTTTCCCAGGACCATGTCCAGACGGCTTTTGAGTACCTCCAAGGAGGGAGACTCCACAACCTCCCTGGGCAACCCGTGCCAGTGCTCAATCACCCACACATTCAAACAGAACCTCCTGTCTCCTGGGCTCCTGTTTGTGCCCGTTGCTTCTTGTACTGTCACTGGATATCACAGAACAGGGCCTGGCTTCATCTTTACACCTTCCCTTCAGATATTTATGTATACTGCTGAAATCTCCCCATGCCTTCTTTTCTCTAGGCTAAACAGACCCTGCTCTCTCAGCCTTTCCTTCAGTCCCATAATCAGCTTAGTGGCCCTTTGCTACACTCTCTGCAATATGCCCATGTCTCTCTTGTACTGGGGAGCTTAGAACTGGACAAAGTATTCCAAGTGTGGCCTCATCAGTGCTGAGTAGAGGGGAAGGGATCATCTCCTTCGACCCACTGGTAACACACCTTCTACTGCAGCCCTGGACACCCGAATCTACTTTTGTTGCAAGGGCAGATTTCTGGCTCATGTTCAACTCGGTGTCCACCAGGATCCTCAGGTCCTCTCCTGCAAAGCTGTTTTCCAGCTGGTCGGTGCCCCACCATGTACTAGTGTGGGGAATTATTCCTCCCCAGGTGTAGGACTTTGCAGTTCCCTATCTTGCACTTCATGACGTTTCAGTTAGCCCATTTCTCCGGCCTGTTGAGGCCCCTATGGATGGCAGCACAACCCTCTGATGTATCAGCCACTCCTCCCAGTTTGGTGTCATCAGCAAACTTGCTGAGGGTACACTCTGCCTCATAATCCGACCCATTAGTGGTGACATTCAACAGTATTGGGCCCACTATTGAGCAGTGGGATATGCTGCTAGTTAGTGGCCTCTAGCTAGGCTTCGTACTGGTGGTAATCCCCTCTGAGCTCAGCCTTAAATTCCTGTTTACTTATTAACTAGTTTCTGTTACTAAAGACACGATCTAAGTAACACTGGAGGTAGGCAGGATCTTTCTTCTGCAGCATCATGCAAAAAAGAGCAACAGTCATAAATTACCGGAAAATAAAATTTACTAAACCCTCTGAGTAGTGCACAGGTTTGCGTATTAGTGTTCTGAGATATGATGACAAAGGTATAAAAGACAATGATGCATTACCAGTGATGTATTTTTAGAATGAGAAAGTGATTTGTCTTTCTTGCATGGATTTTTAAATTTTCTACAGATCATTTCACTAAAATGCAAATAGCACGTTTGGGAATAAATCTAATAGACACTTTTTTTGCAAGCATAAACACTGGTTAAAAACTACTTTCAGTTACACACAAGCAACCTGGGGAGCTTTCGAATTTCAAAGTAACACTTAAAAAGCATGCTGTTAGGAGTCACAAACTCTTGAAGTGTCTTATTAAAATTAAATTATTAATGATTATTATTAAAATAAAAATTAGTAATCTTATTAAAATTCACCATAATTATATTAAATACTTAAATACTTTCCACAATGGTATTTCTGCCTTGTCAGTAGAACAGGACTTTCATATTCATTGAGATTCTACCTGCACAGATGACATCTGTTAATCGGTTCTTTGGTACTGCAAGAGTGAGTTAGCATGCAGTGGTAGTGTAACATGTGAACGACTTCAGTCTGCAGCGCAACTGAACTCAAACTGACCCACTGGTGCTGAAATGAAAATTTACAGCTTCCAATCAGGGTGGGATTAGCGCACACTGTGTGCTAAGCTCTGTTGCTGAGTTTACAGTTAAGACCTGAAGCACTCACAGTTTTAAGATTTACCTTTGGATTGAGTTGAATTTCACATATAACTCACATGCCAATAAATATTTATGGAAAGTTTATTTAATTAGCTGCCTGGTCAAAAGAAAGCAAATGACAATCATTATGAGCAGCCAAAACTCCAGTAATATGGTGATAAACAATTAAACCACACGTCTCCTCCTCTTTCATACCAGTGGAAAGCATGCCAGGATCTCGGCAATTATTCACTTAAAATTACTACAGAAGGAAATACAATTTGCAATAGGCTCTGCTTCAAGCAATAAATAAAAGAAACATTTCACGGCTTAGTATCCATCTACAGCACTAAGATCAGGCGGCTATACAAAAAGCATTACTTAGTGAAATTTCTCTTTTCAGTGCTTGTGGTGAAGGGGAGGAATTAGTTCTGTTGCATCACAACACTTAATGATTTTTTAGTGAAGCAGAAATGGCAAATTCATTTTTGAAGACGCAAGTAACATTCTCTCCCCTCAGCGTTGTGGATTACTGGCTAACTAGTAATGGGCATTTCGCATAGGGCTTTCCCTAATAATGAGTGGAACTGGTTTTTGCATATGTATTATTCTGTAAACCTTTTACACATAAACACACAGACACACACCCGAAAAAGATTTGAGACTGGAATCATTTAAAGTCAAGGAAAACAGGCCCAAATTTAGGAAAGAAGACTTTCACTGTACCTTGTAGAGGCAGGTTCTTGATCTTTAAGCCAGACATTAGAGGAAAATATGACTCCAACATTTATGTTAACATCCTCCTCCTGACTTGAACCCAACTTACCCTTAACTTCTGACCTTCCTAGGAGTCCAAAAGCAATGACAAAACCAAAAAAGGGTCCAAAATAGTTTGTCACCACAGTTGCTTTCAGGTGTCTCCACAGTATTGGGAACTTCATTCATAAAACTGAGTGCATTCATTCATGTTCAGTGTTAATAGACAGTTACGTACCAAACTGATGGCGTTAGACATTACTAGCAATGCTAATAAGGGGTTTTGGGTTGATACATATAAAAAAATAAAAAAACCCACCCCAATTATGAATGACTCAATAGTATAGAATCATATTCACACATAACATGTTTCTGCCAATCATTAGTTTTGATGCTGCATGAAATTTTACTTCTCAGTTACATAAAGAGCAATAACATGTTCTTATGACTGTGATTCTTTCTTAGAACTCCACCCTTAAGCAGACTACCACTTTCCACAACTGTTATATCTTCTCTTCACTGGAAGTAGTATTCATAAATTTGAGCAGTGTAAATTTAATGAAATGCTTTCCCACCAAAATCGTGCCAAATGGAATTCCATTTTCCTCATTTCCTGTATCTTTGACAAAGAAAACTGTACTCATTTCTAAGCCCTCTTATTTGATACCCTTAGCACAAAACCACTGAAAGTGTAAAACACTTGGTTTCAAACACTCCTGGATAAACTGCTGCCCCACAAATACCAACACAAGTAAGTTAGTTCAGTTTATGTTTGGCTATGACATTCACTGCTTTTCTTGCTATCCCGAAAGCCCACAGCTGTCTATATCATATCTGCTTTAATATGAGGAAGGTATGTTTATTTTTACATATTATGCTATTTTTAGAGAGATTTCCTTTCAGGCAGTTTGCCCATTCATTTAAATCTCATTAAAAGTGTTGGAAAACACACCCACCCATTTAAATACTTTAATGGAGGCAGTATTTTGGGGAGAATGAGTGGGTGGTACTAGGATCAAAATACATAAAGAGGTTTTATTACCAATTTTGTCATAGATTTGTTTCTGTTTGAGCAAGTGATTTACTACTCTGTGCTAAGAACTGCAACATTTATAAACAGATAAAACAACAAATTAAGAAGTAAGCCTTGAACCCTCTTGTGTATTCAAGTATTCAGCAGTGGACACAATGGAAATATTCAGGCATGTGAAAACCATATAAGGGCCTTAAAAATTATCATATGAAATATAAAATGTGCAAATTATTCATATTCTGTTACTACTGTCTTTCTGTAAAATTTACTGTAGTTCAGCCACAGGTCATCAGAGTCAATGAGGAATCACCAGGGGAAATGGTCTATGGCCAAACGAGATAATCATAACCATTTCTTTTAGCCTTAAAACTCTATGAATCCATTTTAAAGCTGTTATAAATTTGGAGAGTTACATTAAAACCTCATGACTAATAAACACAAATACATCCGTTTAATTCTCTTCTAATACATTCTAAGTTGTTATGTACTAAAGAAACTCAAAATGAATACTAACTGAAATAAACAGACCTACTAACATAAAATTTAGATATTTATCATGTTTTCAAAGCACTTTCTTCCCATATGAAATGTGTCCAACATAGCAGAACTCAGCATTCGTTAATTGTATGTGCATTTTCTTCTGTTCTCAAAGCCTTTTGCTTTACTTTTACATTGTGATCATTTTACTGAGTGGAATGAGCAGGGTTCAATTACTGATTCCTATGGGAAGTGACTTCTATTCAACTGTGAACAAGTAATAACCCTGGTGAGTGTCTCTGCCTTTTCTTTTTTAACCAATTATTTATGCACGGCATTTGTGTAGTGGGCCCTTACCAGACCTGTACAAATACTTCAACATGGGTACCTTGAATTCTTGTGGATGCAAGTTTAATCAACACCTTGTCATGTAGAATCAAATTCATTTTAAAAAGATCTAAACAAACACCACCATTTAATTGTTCATGTTATCAGACAAGCGACTCTGCTCATCTAATAAGAAGTGTATATCGGTGCTCCTACCCTCTTCATTGGGTTAATGGTGATTCAATATATTTAGAGCTGGAAGCTACTTCTCTAAGCTTGAGCATTTGAATGAAAAATGGGCAATTCAGCTGCATCTCCCTTGGCAAAACAATCCATTTAATCAGTGTTATAGTTGGTATCTAGACAGTAGGTTTTAATCGGAGTACCTATCTACTAACTCTAAATAGGAGGAAGTAGCAGGAGCAGAGGAGGGAGTGAGATTCGTTGCATCATTGCTGAGTCAGTTTATTTCCTGTAACTATCCATCATAGCAGGAGAAGCAGCAGGCAGATGCACACTTACTTCAGAGGAGATTACTTTTTTCCCTGGGGATTCTACTGTTGGATCCAGACAACAGCTGTTCCACCACTCCAAAAAAAGGTTTAGTGTCTTCTTTTGTTTCCTCTGTACAAATGTGCTACTATTTTAGTCTACCATGTTGCTGTATCCTCTAAAAAGTGTTATGGGCTTGGCACAGAAATTATGGGGTTTAGTGACAGGTGGAATAAATGTTCCGTGACTTACACAGGCACTTAGGTTAAATTAAGATGATGGTATCTCCTTGTCCTGTACACATCTAGAGTAGGCTTGTGAATAAGGGCTTTCAGGACTGGTGTTTTCTTCTGAAAGTCTTTCTCCTATACCCACCATCTCTGATCCACCACTGGGTCGCAGTATGCTATGCAGTGACACGGTTATCAGCGAACATACAGCTGCACACACACACATCATGCATCACATTATTCTCCAGATCTCTGATATTATAACAAACAATGTAAGAAAACCTAAAAGCAACAATTTTAAAGTGACTTCCTCCATCCAGACAACTTTAGATCTAAAGCTTAGTTTCATTCAGTAATCACCCCATGGAGGTGATTGCCCCTTCCCATTATGTTTGAAGAGACAATCTAAGTACCATACTCCTACAAAAGTGCCTGAAGTGAGACACTATGAATCCTGCCCAAACAGAACAAAAAGGCTAAAATTTGGCCTTCTGGCCATTAACTAAAGAAATGCAAGTCTATTACTTAATAAAACATTTCTAGGACAATAAGCTTCTGTTGATAAGTGGGAGAATTAAGCTGAAATTAATAGAAGATGCTTCCTAAAGCTTTATATTCTAAGTTTTTTTAAAAATAAATCTTCTCAAAATACATTCCTGACATCACATATTTCATACTTTTTTCTGTTGCACGTTGCAGAAAAACTGATTTTGTAAATTCAGAATAATATTTTGATCTGCAACATGTGAAATTCAAAAAATAAAGCAGATGAATTAAAAAGTCCAAGAGAATAAATATATTATATATATGTAGATGTGTTTGCATGTATACACACATACATATGTGTGTAAACACAGACGTATATTTTTTTATATATAAGCATACACAAACTTTTAATTATAGGACATAAAAGCACTCGGCAGATAATATTTAGAAGCATGATGTCTCTGTGGACTAATTGTTATTCCCATTGTGAATATGTTGATTTTTGAGTTTCACTGGAAATTACTGAATAGGAATTCTTGCTGTTTTCAGGGCAGCCATGGCAGGTCAAAACAAAGGTAGCCTGGCAGCCTGTTTCCAGCGAAAGCCTAGGGAAGAGCATTAAAACAGAGCAACTACACAGCAAGACTTTCCCTGGAGGTTCTTCCAGCTCCTAGCAATCTGTGGGAGAGACTTCCTGAACTAGAGGTAATATCTGTGTTTAATAGCCCTTGATGGATTTCTCTTCCACATATTTATTTAATTGCTGTCTAAACCAAGGTAAAATTTAGCTTCCACAACATTCAATGACAAGAATTTTCACAGCCAAATTAAACTTTTTGAAAATTTACTGCCTTTGTTTTAAGCCTGTCACCTCGCAGCTTGATTTCATGGCCCCTCATTTGACATTAGAAGACACAGTCAGCCTCTATTCCTCTTCCCTCTGCCTCTCAAGATTTTACAGGCATCTCCCATATTTCCCTTCATTACCTAGCTGAAGAACCCTAATCTATTTAGTAATTTCTTTTATTGTGATTGTCTTATTTGATGACTTTTCTGGTTTTACTGTGTGAATTTTAGCTGAACCGGTCAGAAGTGCAAATGAGTATTGAAGATACACTGCATGATGGTTTCAACAATGGGTTTTTTCCTAACAATTCCTAGTATTTTATTCAATGTTACCATTATCCAGTACTCAACAGATGTCCTCACAGAGTTAGCTATCATAGCTCTAGTATGATGGAGTTGTCTCTCTCTTGAACAATAATAATCAATTCAAAGATCATCCCTGCATACATAAAGCTGGAATTTTTTTTCCCCTCTGCCAGTTGCTTTACTTTTATCAGCATTTGATTTCATCTGCCACTGTATAGCCCAGTCTCTCAACACGATGTAAACTTTTCCTAAAAGATTTCATTTTTACTAACATGAATAGCAAACTTTTAGTTATACTTATCAGCACAGGTAGATAAGCAGGGGCAACTCATGCAGAATTTGCATGTTCTTAGAAAGATCAAGCATATGAAAATGAATAATCAAGTCAAAGTTAGATACAGGTATCAAGAATTAAGTATGTCAACTTGGGAATCTCAGATTATTCTCCAAAATAAATTGATTATACTTCTCAAGACCAAGCCCCTTTTTTTTTTATTGTTTATTGATTTTTGACAGCCAAGAAAACTGCTTCAGTCAGTTCCTGCTTTAGCTGATCAGCGTAATGTAACATAAGCCTTTCTAAAACCTAATTGATTTATATTAGCAGAAACAGATCCGGATACAGACAGGGTTCCCAAGTTCTCTTCTCCTTGCAAACACATAACACTCAGTCTTAAAACAATTCACAATTTTAAATATTTATAGCCAATTTCTAACTAAATTATCAAAATATTTAGTTAGTCTCTGAGGATCTGTTACGTGGTCCACATCTCATCTGAGATCAGACAAGCATTTTTTAATAAATGGATATGGATATAATATAGTTCTGGACTTCCTTCCACAGATTTCTTTTAATTTTCTAGACTATATAACCTCAAAAGGCGTAAACCCCCTGATACTAACTTGTTTGTGGTTGTTGACTTGGTTTTGGGTTTGGGGTTTTTGTTTTATTTTGCTGGTTATTTTTCATTAAAAAAAAAGGAATTATTCAATATTTTAAGGCAATATTCAGGAACAGCATGGTTCAGCAACAGACTCAGATTCAGTTATGTATCTGATACAAAAATTCACATCATAAATCTAACCTTACAAGCTCAATGGGAAAAACATCAGATGAAACTTCAGTAGCATTTTTCCTTGTTTTCTTAGATTTCCTAAAGAAAGATAAATTACTTTCGCATAACAGTATTTAAATTAAAGCCCATTATTGTTAGACTTCCCCCAGCAAAAAGCTGCTAAGCCTATTGTTTTCAATATCCTATGACTATTTTCTTTTTCCCGTAAAATTGAAATGTCCAGGAAGTGGTCTTGGTGATTCAGTAAGTGGTTTCTTTCCCCTACAAATCAGTGTTGAAATAATGTTTCAGCAATACTAGGAAAGCATTTGGCTGATAATGATACCGTGATTTGAATAAGATTTAAAACCGATCTGAGGCACTTCAAAATAAAAAAAAACCTATTGATTTCAAAGGCTTTTTATCAGGTTTCAAAATAATTACAACTTTCCTAACACTTCAGTGTCCACACTGCAACAATAACTTCTTTCTGGTTTTATATCTGTGCCAAAATGTGTCCCTAGGCATTTACTACTGGCTTTCGCTGGTCACTGGGTGTAACCTACAGACTGCTCGACACTGTCAATCTAAAGACTTCAAAGGTGAACACAAATCTAAACTTCTCTCTGCTTAGGTTTTCTATATACTGTCCAGCACTATTTAAATGGGTATAAAAATAAAATGAGAATCTGACCTACTGTGTTGTTGCCCAGAGGTGCGCCCTTTTTCCAAAACACATGTTCTCGACAGTACAAGAACAGTTAATGGAGCGTTCTGATTCTCTGTTATAATTTTTCTCAGAAAAGCAATAGAAATGTAAGATAAATACTACCTCTT
>VXBO01002050.1:458446-503816 GCA_013400135.1 Rhinoptilus africanus
ATACTACCTCTTCATGTGACACCAAATTTATCAGTTATGTTACAGAAAAAAGGAGTTTACTTTTTAGTAAAAGTTGTACTGTAATTATTAAAAAAGAAAGTGGGGCTGAGGGGAAGACTGCGAGAGCATTGATAGAAATATGCCATTAGAGCTAATGAATGCATTCTGCAACTATAGGCTATTGGCTTTCCCTTTAAAAAAAAAATCAATACAACAATCCAGGTGAATATTTTCTAACATAACTACCTTTTGACCTTGTATTTTTCATTTTCTAAAGGTTAAGTTAAGAGTGTAAAAAGCCACATTCAAAACACAAAGTGGGTTTTCTTCTCCTTTGCTTCCTGAAAGGAATAAGTGTGCACGGCATTTATAGAAAAGGTACCACTTAAGTCACAATACAAAAGGACTTTTACTGTACTTTGACAATAGCATTATAAGTGAACAGGAGGAAAAGGTGAACCTTGCCACTTGATGACGTCAAATGTCTAATAATTGTATGTTTAATCACTTAAGTTTGCTTTGATATCATCAGAATCAGATGATATGGTCAAAGGGGAAATAATTAGCATCTTAACTGATAACAGTACAATGCTAGGACAGTAGAAAGCTATGAAATTGGATTGGATTCAAGCTGAGAATTGTTTTACTGTGGAAGTGTAGTGATCTCTAGGGGCTACTCTTCAACTGAAAATGATTTTCCTGTTTATAAATATACATCACTTGAGGTTGGGTTGTTGGGGTTTTTTGTTCAAAGTTATTATCTTTTGAAAATTATCTTGGCTCCCAGGAGTTATTGGACTTATTTAAGATGACATCTTTCCCTTTAAATTGAAATCCAAACCCATTTGCAATTATGTAGTTTTATTCCCTTTCTGACTTCAACAATTAAAAATGGAAACACAGGCATTTCATTGAGATGATTTAGAATTTTAATCCTACAGTACCAAGGCATCAGTTTGCTAGGAAAACAAATCTTATTATGGGAAATCTGAGTGTTAACTGCCAGGAAATAACCAATTTTACATCACAGCTGTTGACAATTTGCTTTAAAAATACAGTAAAAGTAAAACCATTATTACTTATCTGTAAAGATGTTCTATGTCCTGTCATTAAAAATAGTGCAGTTATCATAGAAAAAAAAATCTTGGATACTATTGGACAGATTCTGAACCTAGTTACAGAGCACTTACTGTTTAGACATACACTTAAATATAACATAATATTTATGTCCTTTTATTCTTGCTCAGATAAAAGCAAGAATAAAAGTTGTGCGGCCATTTGTTCCCAATATTTCTACCATTTCCCGAAAAATATTCCATCTTAGACAGTTATCAATCCAATTAACTATAGGTGCATATGCTTGTAGACAGAATAAATGAAAGACTATTCTGCAATTTAGACAGAATGAAGAAATGGGGCTTCAGGTCTTACGAAAAGCATGTACATATAAATACATTTGCTGCACATATACCTTGTGCTGACAAAAATGTTCTGTTATATATTGTAAAAAGGTGTTGAAGTAGTATAATCTGGATCCGCAACGTGTATCAGAGACAGGTCTGATCCAAGTCATCTGTATACTTAGCAAACTTAAAGTCCACACTCCTTCAAACTCCCAGGAGGAGAACACCACAATCCTTAAAAGCAGACAGAATTTTTAGTGTCTCGCAAGGAGCTGAAAGGATCCTGTTTTCACAAACATTCAAAACCCTGATAAAAAAGACTGCACGTGCTGCATTCAGAGAATTAATTGCATATTATTAACGCTTCATAGAACACCTACTGGAGAAATGCCCAATGGAAATATTGCTTTTGGGTTTTAGCTGTTAATATTTTTTCCACAAGACTCTATTTTCTTCATATTCACACACCTAATAACCGCAGTGAATCAAATTCAACACCAATTTACATCCTGCACTAATCTACTGAACTGAATGGCCCAGTTCCAGACCTGTTATAACTGAATGTGGCCAGCAGAGTTCCATATATTTCCATCAGGACTGGATTCAACCATTAGTCTATAAACAGCTCCTGCAAGACACATTTATATAACATTTAGTCACTATAAATAGCCAGATTAAAATAACTGTTTGACCCAAGTGTCCTTTGTGGATTAAGTTTTGGATAGAAACATTTCCTCCCATTCTGTTTGTGATTGCTTGAAATAAATAGATTTTTATAGTTTGTGTATGCATGCAGAAAACCAATTAAACAGAAGCCAAATAGAAATAAAAACTACAGGCTGTTCGAAACCACCACCAACATCGATTTCATCAACAATGAGCAGTTCACATGAGCGTCTACAGGTAGCAGGCAAGTTGATAAAACTTGGTACACAAGGCATAGATGCAGCTGACTGTTATTCACTGACAAATATCATCGTTCAGCAGCCAAACAAGACTTTGAACTTGCAAGTTTTCCATAAAGCTAGCAAAAGCAAAAGTCTCTGTAATACCTAGAAGCATCCTGATAAGCAGAGAGAACAAGAATTTAGAGTGGGAATGAGAGGACGATGAGGGTGGAAAGAAAAGAACTTCAGATAAATTGTTTGACAGGATCCCTATCTGACTGCACAGTTTGGAGCTGCTCTGTGCTAGATTTTTAATAGAAGACCTTTTACACTCCCCTGCTTCATCTGCTGCAGAAGGCATGTGGGTGCGGGTGTATTCTTAATGTGGAGTTAGGGTAAAAGTTCCTGTGCAGTGCAACTTTGGCACTCAGGAGTCCAGCCATTAGGATTGTCACTATCTTTTGGTTTAATGAGTCAAACTAAATGTGACAGAATTCAGACTGATATTTCCAGAAATACCTTCAGGACCTCACAAGTCTCCTCAAATCAGATTCCCTACTTGATATGCTTGCAGTCAGCCATGAAATAAATAACCACTTTAACGATGCTTGGGCTGTGGTCTCATAAAGCTTTCCTATGATGTTTGGCATCCCCCACTTCAGATCTTTTTATGTGCTTTGACACAACTAGAAATATTTGTTACATTATGTGGGCTAAGCTATGTAATTAAAAGACTTACAAGTTATTAGAAACAGAATGGATGAGTTCTTGAATAAGGCAGTTGAAACCTGCCTTAAAGAATTAGATGCTATCATGGACTTACAGAGTCCTTATACACTGGGCAAGTCACTCAAAGCAAATTTTTTGTAAGTGATCACCAAATGTGTGTTCTTCGGGCATGACAGGAGAAACTGAAATCAATGGAAATAGCACTTTTAATGTGCTACTATATTACTGGTACTATGGTATAATACAGTGCTATCATGATACCAGATACTCAGAAAAAACAAGCTAGTATTGTCAAGCCATGCTCCTAGAATTAGTAGATTCTTTTGATTCTTGTTTCTACGTGCCTCAGTTTTGCATCTGTAAAATTCAGATAATGGCACTTTATCTCACAAAAGTTTGGTTAAAATAAAATAATTATTATGAAGAACACCAGTGCAAAGAGCACTGTGTAATCTCAGGAGGGAATCAATGTTCATATAAAATATTCTAGGAATGTGCTGCAAATAAGTGTGCCTATTGAACAACAAGAAAAAATTAAAATTGCTTATTAGCTGAGTGTAAATGAACTGTAACTTAGAGTAGGCTGTTTAAAAGGGCAATAAAAGTTCCAGGAGCTGACAAGATAGTACAAAACCACCCTGTGAAGATAAAGGGACACACCTCAGGAATGTAAGGATCACAGACTGCAGCCTTTCTGGTTTTCTTTTCAAAGGCAGCCACTTAAAACTCAGCTGAAAACTGAAAGAAGTGTACACATGCAAAGTTTATGTATTTCCAAACAAGAAAACACCACATCCAAGACCACTTTGCCTTTCAGTAGAAGGAATTTTTAGAGATGCAACTCCAACTGTGGCTTTTTCAAGTTAGTCTCTTTTTCAACATTTTCTACATGTGTATTTCTATAAAATATTGGCTACTGACCAAATCTGACACTTGGATAAGATTTCTACTTATTCTTGAAAACTAGCCAGAAAAACTGAAGCCAGGGGAAAATTTACTTCAGAACTGAATGTGGCCTGTAGGTTTTGGTGTTAAGCAACTAAAGCTTTTCTCATGCATAACTCCAACAGTTTTAAGTACCCTTTGCATCTTACTTGCTAAAAAAATAATTAACTTCTAAATAATAACTTCAAACAGGAGAACAGCTCTGTTTTGACAGTGGTGAACTATGTATGGTATGCCAAGTCCTGCTCCACCTCACTTTCCTGCACTGGTATTAACAGCAGGGTAGGCTCATAATACCAGTCTCCCCGCTGTTAGGCATGTGGTCACCCCTTACAGTTTTGTCTGCACAGGTGAAATTTAATATAATATGTATGCAAATTTAATAATTTTATGATTAAATGTATTAATAATTCAGATCAAAACTGAAAAAAGCTTAAAACCAAGCACCAAGAGAAAGAAAATATTACGGAGCAGGGTTTGGCTTCTGGTTTTTGTGGGGTTTTGTGGGTTTTTTTTCCAGGAAAGTCCATGGCAAAACTCCTGTTTCTTGGAGAGGGTTATGGCTCTCATTGTACCAGCAACTGTGTTACAGTCTTTACTAATAAGCCGATGAAATTCCTCCCACAACTTTAGCATAATCCATTTCCTGTTCACCTGCAGCAGAGGACCCAGGAGGAAAGCAGTGGGGGCAGAAAGTGCTCTAACATCAGTATCAACACTGTTGCTCATCTCATTTGAAATGTTCTCTATGAGATATCATAGCAATGGGAATTTTTCTTTTTTTTTTTTTTTAATCTGAATTTCTAGAAATTATTCTATTTGGTATTAAGGTTGCATCCAATTTCTATTAGCTTACACATCTTTCAGAAACTATTATAACTGTTTATATTTGCACATACCTATTTATATATTAAAAAGTTAATATTACATTTTATACATATGTTTTTCTATATTATATACATCTATACCCAAACCTAATTCAACAAATACTTAAGACTATTTCTAAAATCTAGACACTCATTGAGGATAAGAAATAATGAGCTGCATTGCTTACAAAGGCTCCTACAATACAACAGACAACAGTTTCATTAAATCTTGCCTCCGGTCACTAAACAATCTGCGGACAAGTTTAGTCATTTCATAGCTCTTGATTTTGGAGCTTCCCAGTCATGCAGAGCCATATGGGGTTTTTACCGAAATGCAGTGTGAAAATGGGTGTTGCAAAGCATTACTGAATGAATCAGCATATTCCTGTATTCCAGTTAGAATGGCAAAACAGGCAGCATAATACAAAAACGTGTTCCTGTCTACATGATCAGTGGGAGAAAGCACAGAAAAATAATTTAACTTTATATAACTCTTTTGAAAACCATTGGAAATTGCGCATGGCAAATTACTAGTGGCCTTAAATTCTTAGGTTTTCCTCCTCACTGCTAACAAAACTGCTGCCATTGCTTGGAGGGGGACTGCTTTAATGTAGTTAAAGTGCTTCACTTTTTTTTAGTTAAGAAAATTAGGTACAAACAGCAAAAATATTGTGACATCACTTAATTTAACTGTGCCTTGTTTGCGTTGTGTGTCTGTCAGGGTCTTTCACACCTTTTCTCAGCAGCAGATAGGAGACAAAACGTGTATGATGTTCAACAAACAAATCAGATGTGTTTCAGTTGCTAAAGCTCCTGAGTGAATGAGTCAGCACACAAAATGGAAAACAAATGCCAAATGGCATAGAAAAGCATACAAGGAAAACGCCACCTGCACCTGAAGCAGTTGGTGCACTCAACCACACTCAAACTCTACTGGAAAAAAATCACTCGAAATGATCACGTCACAAACAAAAGTAAGCACAAGGGCCTGAACGGAGCTGTGTCACCATTGTATCAAGGGGACTTTTGAATGTGTTTTCCTGCCTTTCAAAACGCTGGTTACTCAATGCGACACATCGTAAAGCCATAGGGCACGATGGCTAAGACAGCAACTAGACATTTTGAAAATCTATTCACAAATACATTAAGAGGAAGATCTCCGTGTCAGTGTTAATGTTTGAATAATGGCATGTAGCATAGTGCTGTGAAGCCCTGCCTCTAATTAAGCAAAATACCAAATAAAAAATAATTCACATATTTTAACCTGGCTAAAAACGTAAGAAATATTTTCTTTTAAAATGTGCTTTTCACCTCAAGGTCCAGATACTAAACTATATAAATGCCAAGAAAGAAAACTGCCTTAGAAAAAGGTAACTGTGATAAACTAGAGAACACGGACGCTGGACCAGATGCACTGTACAGCAAAGATTAAAAGAATTATAAATAACATACATACAGTTAGGTGAGAGTCACATTGTTAAGTTTGACAGTTTCAGAACCACAAAATAATGTTTTTTTCCTAGAATTTTAAGTTCTATATAATTAGAGATCCAAATAATTGAAATACTCTTAAACACCTCTGTTGCTAATTTGCTATTGCGTTGTTTGTGATACTGATTTAAATCGGATTCTTTCCATCTAACAACAATAGGTAACAGTAGGACAGATGATCCTCCTTGTAAAACTTTTTCTTCTCTGCTTGAGAGCTTTTAACCAACAGTGGTTCATTCTTAGTACATATTGCATATATGATTGTTCTCTTTTTTGTCAGTTTTTTATTGTTTTATCAAATATTCCTCAACCACAAGTAATTTAAGGGCTACTGCTACTAAAATGATGAACTCCTCTAGAAGAAGAGGCTTTTCTTAAAATATCTTGTGTTGGAAATAAAACTAAATGATCTTTTATGATTAATAAAACAAGACTAAAAAGGTATATCCTCAAAATATGAGGAGACAAAACACTAAAAGAAGGCAAAAAAATTTAATTCTCTCTTGACAATAGTGTATATTGAAATTGTAGTCACTAACAGTTCTCAATGATAGCTTCCTGGATCAGTTCTGCTAAATATTGTTAGCTTTTCTTACCTAAATATCTAATTCCTTAAAACTGCTGTATTTCTTGAAATCTGCAACTATTATTTGCTAAAATATGACAGATTCCATTAATATCTCATATTATTTGCACATAAATGCATCTATTTCTAAAAGAAAGGTTGGGGTTTTCTTCAGAAGTCCCAGAATCCCATTATATTCTCCTATCTAATAACAAGGCTATTTACAGCAAATAGGATATAGTGAAGACATGTTGATTCCATATTGATCTTTGACATTGTTTTAAAACATCACAACTTTAATAAATGGGTAGAATATTCTTTTATATGTTTGATGTTCAAGTATAAATTCAGAACTCTTGTGGTTGATAAGAATCTCTTGCAACTCTATGTGTCTTCCAGGTAAAGAACTCACAGTACTTTAATTACATTTCACTAGAGCCCTTGAAGGCAAAGTATCATTACTTCAGTCTTCCCTGATGACATGCAAATTATGTACAGATCAATGGGGCACCTAAAATAATTCATACATACAAACTCATTCTTCCAGTTGGAGTCTCTTGGCCGGACCAGAGTTGATTCAACTCAACTTAGGCACATTCACTTCAAAAAAGGGCAGTGATTAACACTATGAAAGGGATTGGCCACGTTCTTCTACAACAATGACATTGATGCATTCATTAAAATATGTGAGCAGAATAAATCTCCCATTTAGGCATCAAATTTGGCTGGCTTTTCCATGGGACACCTTAATTATCCATGCTTGTGATTTTAATAAGAATTTGTTTAGAAGTGAACGTGATCTGACACATCCAGTTTGAACACAGATGAAAGCTGAGCTGGATACAGATCTACTGCAAAAGTACTGCAAAGTACAGTACCTCGTTTGTTTTGAGCTAGTTTTCTGATTCTATTTTTACGCGCTGTGATTTACCACCAGTATCCTCTGGGTGATAGTTAAGGAAACAGATGCTGGGAATCTCTGTCCCTTCAGTTCCTGAGAGGAGAGCTCTGACTCACATTTCTGCCCAGTCTCTCCTTTGTACTCACACATGCAAAGGGTGGTTGTGTGAAACTTAAATTACTGCTTGATTTCCAGTTTCTCATTGCCAGTTTCCTCAAAGTTTCCACTTACGTATTTTACAGCTTTACCAGTTTCATTTGAGCAGCATTTTATTACACGTTTCCCCTTCCAAAACCTGAACTGTGTGTTCCCAGGATAAAGTTAAATTCCTTTATTTTGAGGTGCTCTATTTATTTGGGATTTTCCAATGAAACTGGATAGAAAAAAAATGCACATATCTGGGACAAAGTTGAAATTAATTTTTAACAGATGTTTTAGTCTGAATTTTTCCTCTACCACTTTGAACAAATGCACATATAGAATGTATAGAACCACCAACACAAATAAATACAGCCCATGCCTGTTTATAAGGCTACCAGGAACTTTCCATTAGCTGTGTGCAGATAGGAGAAGACTTGCTGGCTTTCATTGATAGACTGCAGTACTTAGTGCAGTCAGGACAAACACTTCTGGACTGAAGGTACGGGCAAGCCCACAGCAGTGTTCCTCCCTGGGTGAGAAAAGGCATCATTATGATCTAAAATGCAACTGTCGTTCTTTGGAAAACGTTGCCCAAAACACAGCCTTATAGTAATGAAGGAGTTAAGTAACACACGTTTCACTCACAGAAGATTTCTATATGACCAGAATTAAAATCATAGTACAGTTCAGAGAAGAAGTCTACCGTCATTTAGCAATGAGCTTCCCTGGCAGAGTTTATAGGAGAAATAGTCACAATATAATTAATCTGGTGGAACAGCTGGATACACAGACTGTAATTAATTTTCCTCTGAATATTAACAGTTCCACAGCAGTTGAAAAGAAATGATACCAGTCAATAGAGTTTTGAATTAAGTAGGTTGTGGGCAATAAAGCAAATTATTGTTGATATTGTAAAACTTGTCTAAATCAACTGAACGATTACAGTAAATCCGTGTGCTTGAGAAATCTGTATTAGTACTCATTTATACAGAAAAAAGAGAGGAGATTCACTTTTCACCTCCTAACTCCAGAGGCAAGAAAAGTTTTAAATAAACTATGAGACTTTTTCACTCATTAAACGGAACAATTGTGGACTGTTTACTGTTTCACTGTTCAGTATGTAAACAGCTTATCAGAACAGTGCATAACTAATATCCGTACATCAGAAACTTGTTCCTTGATTATCCAGAGCTATAGGCAGTACCTCTTTAACAGTTTGCTTCAGGGAATATTTCTTCTATAAGAGCTGGACTTCCAAGCAGATGGTCACTGCACAAGAAACAGGTGAACAGTGGCACCCAGAGGTGAAAAGTGTACTGCTCCTAAGGAGTTATTCCATTTGTTGTCCTCTATTTCTCATCTTTTCCTTCTGTCATTCCCATCTTTTCTTTTCCAAGTAACAAATGCCAGAAAAAAAATGCTGCGATTTGGAAGAACATACTCTGGAGTTTAAAAAAGAAAGCCCCTGCTTTGTAGCAACTATTATAGTTGGGAACACATTTTAGAAACACATTTTTCCTACATATTTTCTCTAACAAAGAACAGGATAAAAATAACCATGGAAAAGAGAATATTTTCAGATGCATCTCCTTGGACGGAATTCTGAAGCCACAAAGCCTTGTATTTTCCTTGAATTCACTGGCTGAATATATTGTGCAAGATTATAATGGGAACTTGAAGGTCCAAACAGAAAAGTTGATGGATATTAGGAAAAAGGCTTGGGATCATAGTACAAATAGAATTATAGCTGACACAAACTGTCCATAGTATCTCAGATGCCTTGACTTCAGACATTTGGGAAGAGTCATTGTATTATTGCCCTAAAAGCACGAGGCTGAGAGCTCCACCCCTCTGTGATAACCTCCCCAGGCTCCTTGGACAGTATCTACTTTTATATAGGCATAATTACCTATATGCATTATATGCATGCCAGTCATTTATTTCACAGAAAGTTTAATTAAATAGAAAGAAGTGGTGTGGCTACCCAGCATCAATCTCAGGAAGGCCCAATAAAAAGAGGCCCATTGATTTTTAATGATAAAGGGCCTACTTTTGCAATTTGCAGTGAGTGCCTGCATCTTTCAGGTAGAGCGGGACTCTGTACCTCGGCTGAGCTGCAGGAAAACCACGTCCCACACTCTGTAAAGATCCTCCAAACAACCTTCCATTTAAGGGATCACAACAGGAAGAGCTTTTGGCAAATATCTGCTCAAAAGAGAAGATAAAAGAAACAAGTGTTTGTTTTGCTTGAATTTTAAAGATAGAGTTTATTTCTGTGGGTTAAATGGATGGGGTGAGGTGTCCAGAATGTTTCTGATGAGTTTTCTCTAGTAGCAAGACCTTTTGTCTGCTCTGCTCTTCACACTGGTTGTTATTAGTATTGTTACCATCATCATCATCAGTATTATTATAACTATCATTATTTATTGTCATTTAAGGAGCAGTGGTAACGTGGTGGGGAAAAAAAATCACCTTTCTATATCTGCATCTCCAGACCAAGCACGAGGAAGGAGTTTCCCTATATTCCTATACTCTATACTTCCTCCAAGCATGAGGAAGGAGTTTCCCTATACTCCAGAGAGTGGCAAATGTTCCCAAACTTCCCTCTATACCCACTGTGTTCAGGATTGTGCTTAAGCTACTATCCATACAGAAGCCACCCAAGTCAATTTCCAACAGTTTACAGGGTAGGACATTTCTCTGCATCTGCCTTGCAACCAGGATTTTAAACAAATATGTAAAAGCAAACGAGGAAAAGACTTTTGGCTACATGCAGCGTCGGGTAGAGCCACCCCGGCAGCTCCCCCTTGTGCTCAGTGTCCACTCTTCTGGTACCTGCAGGCAGGGGTTCGGCCACATTGAGTTTGACTTAGGTTCTAGTTCCCAGAAAGTGTCAGCTTAAAAGTGATCTATTCCTTTTGAAACAAAAGTGACTTAAATGCATGGCTGGAAATACAAAATTTAACAATGTTTAGACCAAAGTTCCTCTTACAGGATTGTGCTGTAAAGAACGAGGTATAAAAATAAGTAATATTTATTCCCAGGCAATAAATAAATGCACCACTTTTTAATTCCATAAAAATACATTGAAAGAGGAGAAACATTCTGTGGAGGGGCAGAACAGAAAATCAGTACATATTTCCGTCTACAAAAAGTAGAGGATTTTCTGTGTCCTATAAAAGCACTGGTATGACATATGGGTGGAAGAAAAAAAAATTATTCAAACCAACAAAACTAAAAGAGGAAAAGAAATCAAAATATCAGTCCTGTCCCTGACAACAAAAGACACTTGGAGAAAAGTTGATATGGAAATGAGTATTCTCGCTTCAACATCTGCATGAAGGTAAACACAGTGCAAGAGATGGGGAGAGGGATTCACCCTTCCTCTATTTAAGCTCTTAATTTGCAGACATCCCTTTAAAAGGGACGGCTAAAATCTCTCCAAGAGAAGCCATTGCCCTAACCCTTCACGCCTTACTTGCAGCACCCAGGCGGATGAGGCAGCATTACTCGCTCCTCCCCCCGGCCCTCGCGTCGTTAACTAAAGAGATCTTCTTGTGTTTAATTGCACGTGTTATGCCTCACAGCCCAAACATACATTTTTCTGGTTTGCAAGCTCTGCAGCTTATTCTGCTTGGCTGGGGCGATACAAGAAGAAAAGAGATATATAGCTTTGCATTGGGGGGTTAAACACTAAAAAATTACTGTTGTGAATTTTCCTTTGTAATTGTACCTGCTGCTTATGTACGTAGCTAGAAATAAAATATTCTGAGTATCTTTTACATCCACCCCAAATGCCTCATCCAGAGAGCTAATGTGTAGCCCAAACTTGTACTCTTGTCAACGGAGGATGGAAAGCACTAACTGTGTCCGTATACTGCCGATATTAATATGTGGTACAGATTTTCAGCATTTCTGGCAAACTAAACTGCCAAACAATCTAATCAATGGTCTATTTGTTTAACCTAATTTTCTACCCCTCCAGGGGCATACAGAGGAGTTTTCCACAAAGCACGGTTCTAGAATAAGCTATCCAGCTTGACGCAGCAGTTGGCAAATTTCCCCCAAAGTATGATGGATTATATCCCCTTTTAAAACATTGAATCTAACGTGACTGTGAACGTCATTATTCCTATTGTTGGCTAATATCTTGTTTAAAGCTTGATACAGGAAGAAGGCATTTAGTTTTCCATTAGAAACTAAATACTCTTCTGAGAAAACAGTTGATAAAATGGAATTCTGCAAGAGGACTAGCCCAGCTAAAATACCACCCGTTATGTATGGAGGGCACAGACCTGAACTGGCTGAGCCCTGCACACACGAGGAGATAATTTCCATTTCTAACTCCAGTGACTCCATGATTAAAAGGTTACAGAACACTTGAACAAAGTTATTTGACATAATTAAACTATACTAGCACCATGTAAGCAAATTAAATGGTATGTTTGGACATATACGAGTTTTAGAGTAAATAAGGCCATTTTACAGGTTTTGTTACTCTTTAGAAAAACATATTAAGCAAAGATTATTACATACAGCTAAAATTTTAATCTGGATCCACATTGGTAGATCCTCAGTCTGTGCGTTATGGAAATGTATATAAGTGCATTTTTTTAGTAAAATGAAATGATAGTAGATAGCCTGCTGACCATCTGATTTTAACTAACCAATACACTTATCAAAATGACAGTATTATTTTCATAGCTGCCTGAATGTAAAAATAAGTTCCATTTGATATATAATGTTTATATTAATCCTTTTAAACATTTGCTGCCTTTCACCCCATAGGTGATCCCTGCAAAATGTGTCGAGTGATTTATTAAGGTCTGACCCAGCAAAGTGCAGAGAAGGCTCACATCCCACTGGCTTCAGGAGCAATTAAGGGCTTCTCCATGCACCTTCCAGGATCAAGCTCTGAGGATTTTTTCAGTCCTTCTGGACTACAGTTCTGTTCAGATTTTTGTACGCTAACTTTATCATGTTTTCATTACGCACTGAGGTCAAGTAACAGCTGGATCCAAAACTCTCTGACTGAGCAAAATTTTTAGTTAAGTCAATATGAGTTTGAACAAAGAAAGAATGCAGGGATGAGCGAAAAGTTTGCCACAGCTAGCTGTTACACGGCAAAGATTACTTCAGGATTTCATACCACAAAGATTTAACAATTTGGAGTTCAAAAAATTATAGCTATCATAGTTAATAGTTAATAAATAAAATATAGCAAAAATATTTCCACTATAGTGAGTAGTTCATAGACCTAAAACATTCACCAATCCTTTCTGCGTTTCTTGAGAATTTCACTCTACTACAAAACAACATGTAAATCAATGGAAAATTTTGGAAAACGTTAATCAATAGTAGTTATTTTACTACTAAAAAGAAAATCCATTATTTCAATTTTTCTTTTTTGCTGTTTGCCCTTATACTCCAGAATTTTCTCTTTTTTCTTTGATATTTTAAAAACTGGTTTTAGAAAGTCTGTTAAGTAACAGCGGTCATGAAATTCCACAAGGCATTTGAAGGGATGCAAAGGATTTATCTGCATCTGATTGAACTGATTGACTAAGTAAAATAGAAATTCTTTTTAAGAACTACATAGAACTACATAGAACACAATGTAAGAGCACTCAGTATTATAGCAGGTAGTCTAATTTGAACGCTAGTAAAAAGACAGCACAGCATTCTTAAATTTCAGAAAAAAAACGTGTTGTTCTTTCAGTTGTGTCTTTGCTAACAGTTTGGAAGCATCCATTGTATTACTGCTGCAGTGTTATTGAGCTAGTTTTATTAAGGCAAATTTATAGCAATGTTAGAAATTAATACCACTCTTATTTCCTCCACTGCCTGGCTTTATTGAATGCCATGGGGCATATTAATCAGTAAAGCCAAGTAGTGCATGAAATAAAAGTATAAATTAACCTGTAACATGAATGTAAAAAGGGGCTTAATAAAATAGAAATAAATAACACTTTAATGATAATCAAGCCCGCCTGGCTTAACCAAGCACATAGTGTAATAATGCTAAATAAAATAAAAGTTTAAAAAAGTATTTAAATAAAGTTTAAATCATGATGCAAACAACATAATTTACAAAGTAATGCTTAATTCACTGCGTTGTTTAAACACATACAGGATTCTACAAAAAAGCTCCCTTCTGTCCTGACAATACTCCACGTAAAATTCCTGTCAACTTTGGCAGCAGGCCCCAGGCACAAAGACTATGAATGCAAGAATGATTTCAGAGCAATTTTGCATTCTAAGAGGCTACGCATTTAGATGTAACCAAAAAAGAAGTCTTTGCATAGTATACTTCGCATACACCCAAACTGTATCTCCAAATGCCAGCTAAAACCAGACCAGCCTCTTCCAGCCTATTTCACACAGGGGAACCACACACAATGTGTACAATGATTTATTCAGGGTTTGACCTTGCAAGTGTGTGAAGTCATTTTAACCTGTCCTTAAATTTATGTTGCGGTTTTTCTAAAGGCAGTGGATTCTGTGGTGTAATAGAGGGATTTGGGGGAGGAAAGTCTCTTCTTTCCAACGTCCAAAAAACCTCTGTCCAAAGAATTACTCCCAGGACACAAATTGATATATGCAGTTATTTGCAAAATTAAAGCTAATTTTGTAATTGTAAAACAATAGACAGCTCAGCTTTTCTCCACAGTTGCAGCACTTCCAGAGCATAAATATTTGGCCACTTTGTCATATATAATAACCACGTATATGAAAATACATGTATTTGCAAAAACAGGAAAAAAGATTGGCCAAAATCTGTAAGTAGCATAAAACATCAATGTGTATGCTCCCTCTGCTGGCCCTGCTGCAGAAGTTAACTAGGAAACACACCTGCAATTGCTCTGCTAACACTGACATAAATACGTAACAGCTTGGCTAGAAACACCACGTAACAAGAAGAAAGGTAAGATGAGAAATTCTGCATGAGTGACTGCACACATAACAATATAAACATGACAGTAAAGCAAAGGTTTTACAAATATAAAGGTGTAATATATTAGAAATGCATTGGAGTTCATTGCATCACAGTTGTGAGATCATTATGGAGACACGCTAATATCAGATATAGCCAACATTTAAAAGATACTGTAAGCTATGCTTGAGACACTGTTTGGCTGGACCTGTAATGTTGCAAGCAGTATTAATTTAAATTTTTCACATTTGCAAATTGTATTAAACAGGGTTGCAGACAGGCTACATTCAAGCCTGTTCAGGGTCCAATAGAAATGGTTAAGGATCTTATTTTGCAGAAAACGCAAAGGCACTGAACAGGAGGCAAGCTTAACAGTTAGTCCCAGCGAGGTCCCCATACTCTTGGATGATGTTTGCTGGCAGTTCTGTCAGCTAATGAGTTGAACCATCTGTAGCAGTTTCCTGACAGATGCGGCCAACTCCCGGACCAGGCCACTGCATCTTCTTCACGGAGCTCTGTGGAGGGCTCCAGTGACAGTGTTCCGAGGCAAGGGCAGAAAATGCCGCCCCCAGGTACTTAAACATGGTAGCTCTTTCTAAATAATAAAGCAATATTTTTTTGCCAAAGGGCCTTCCAAACACATCCCTTTTCACTTCAAAACTACTGCGAATCTTTTTTTTCCCCTTCATCAGCCATGGTATCAAATGCAGGCCCAACACAATATCAATGGATATGAAGGAACTGCATGACAACTCAGTTTAGGTAGGTTTTCTTCTTTTTTTAAAATCAAAGTTTGTGTGTAAAATCTGGATTCTTCTAAGTCCACCTAGCTTAATCTATTGTACGGATTTTTAAATGCATAAATTTCAGAGTTTTATGAGATGCAAAAGGGTATCCAGTTTAGAATCCACTAAGTATATTATCTCAGTGCTATTATAACAAGACGTGTTCTACAGCAGTAAAGAAAGCAAACTGTTAGATTTATATCTGATCCAGCAAATACGTAGAAAATAAACTTAACATCTTTTAAAAGAATCATTTTGCATCCTTTCTGTCTTCTGCATATTCATTTTGGACAAGCAACACATTTGGAGTATAATACCATTATAGCTAAAGGACTGTCAATCCAAACGGATATTTCAACATAATAAATACCTGTCACTGCATTTAGATCATTGAACTCCACATTATTTTGTTTGGAAGTCAAATACCTTGGCAGTTTAACTTCAGTGCTGACAGCATTATAGTCATTAGTGTGAATAAGCAACTTTTTTTTTTTAATGACAGTGGAGTTATGATAAATTAAAATAAGAAATTATAGTATGAATATGGTATTTTATTTTCATAACAATACAACGGTTTAGATAGTTAATTTAAAGCACCAAAAAGAGAAAAATGAAGCTGGAGAATGTCATGTGTTGGTCTCAAATTCAAAGTGTGCACCTAATTTTCTGCAACTGGGCAACACGTGGTAAGTTCTTTGAAAAACTAAAGCCTTATTGAATCAACAGTTATGTAGATGCCAAGAGACTATCATTTTGCAGAATATCCCAAATCATTTAAGTAATGCATCATGAAAGAGTGTGAAAGACATATTATAAAACCCATAATGAAAAGAAATCAGCTAGGATTCATACTTGCATTTTAGTATTTTAAGAGATATCAGGGGTATTTTTCATTTAAATATTCCCTGAAATATTAAATTAAAGCAGCTGGATTGAAACAGCACATGAAAAAAACAGAAGGTGCACATCTGTCACAAACACACTGTCTGTGAAAAGTGGACCAAAAGGAAGCGTATGAGGAAAGTATGACAGTATATTCCAAGTAGTTACATGCAATGAAACAAACAAGCACCATGGGCCCCTGAAATTCTTTCACAGTTATCAGAATACAATTTATTTTAACAACAGAAGACTATTTCTTTTATAGGTTAATATTTCAAGCACCTTTTTAAAATAAATTGCCTGCATGCCTAGGTCTTATACAAAAGTAATTCCACTTTGTATATTCCCTTGGATTAGAAACATCCCTGTATTTTTACACCAGGGTTGTCATATGCGTTAGACTGGAAGTAAGACTGTGATAGCTCTGCTTACTGCCTGCAGCTGTCACTAACACTAGATCTATCTTCACAAATATTATTATAAGTGTGTTCATCTGAGGTGTCCTTATTCACAATAGCTGACCTTCATGGCCGTGTCTGACATTTAAAAAGAAAAGTTCTGCTTTACAACCTTCCGTGTGCCTCCAGTTATAAATTACAGGTAGAGTATTAGTAATAATAATTGATTTTAGCAGTAAGTAATAGAGTTATAAACAGCTCCTACTATTTAATGAAAAAAATGCTTCATCTCCTGGTTTTATTTATTAGTATTCAAGAGCCTTCCACAACCTCACTGAGATCAGTTATTGCTTAATTAAACTAGAAAAGATGGCCTGTCAATGACTCTTTGTTCAAAAAAACATAAAAAATATTAATTATTTTTTGCATTTCTTTACACATCTTCTTAAGGTTTGCTTATTTTTCTTTTCTGTTGTGATCTTATTTGAATAGAGATGATGCACGTGGATAATGAATTGTTTGAATTTTCCTTACATGTTAATAAAATACAGAATGTGCATCAGTTACAAGTAAATATAATCAGTTAAGAGTTTTACCCTGTACTGGCCACACTAGAGCTTTCCCGGTATTCACAAGTGAATCAATTGCGCAAACCGCCTCAACATCTGTTTGCTCACAACGGAGCTCTACTGCATTTTTTAAGAAATTCTGCTTTCCAGCAAAGTAAAAGAGCACCTACAGGTTCATAATGCATAAGAACTGATGTTCACACGTGAGGAACTAAGGACTAAAAGACTTCACTGGCAAACGGCCTGATGAATGATGCAGTTACTCCATCAATAATGGCAGGAAGGTTTCAAATAAACAATATCCAATTAAAATCCACTGGAAAATGGTAGCAGCTACTGATTTTATTTTGCCTATTTTGTCACAAAGTAGCGATAACTGACAAATAAAACTTAATGTCACCTTATCATGATGCAAATAAAAATATACTGTACACTTACATAAACGTCAATGATGCCGTCTATCATCTCTCACCACTAGCTGGCACCATAGCTTTAAAAATGTAGTGATGCGGCTCGTTTATACCTTGCTAATTAACAAGCCAGCTACCTAATTTTCATCAGAAAACAATTATTCAAAGCAAACGAGAAATATTTGGGGCTATAAACTAAAATGAGTCTGAAAGCAATACTCTCAATGATGACTGGTACCATACATTCTGCAAAGGGAAATGGATAATAGTTAACAGGCTCAGGGCTTGTTTTTATTAGATGAAAATAAACGGTACCGTGCACAGATGGGAGAGTCTGATATTTTTGCTACTGGCTGGGTGATCGTAGAGGTCAGTATCTTGGATTATGAAGAGGATGAACCCCAATAAACTGCCTCCCTTATTGGGCTTTTTATCCAAAATAAACTCAGAGGCCACTTCAGGTTCATTCCCAAAGCAGCAGCTTTATTGCACCAGCTAATAAATTTCACAGAGTCTGTCTCCTTCACTGGCTTCCCTTTTCTCATTAGAGCCTGCTGCTTTCATTGTCTGCCGGCTGGACACAGACGCCCAAAGAGGCAGGCACTCGGTTTCCATTCTCTGACGGCAGTGGATCTGACATTGCAATAGACCTCACTGCTGTGTTCTGCTCCGATTCTTTCAGACTGGTCACTACAGACTGACCGGACACACACATTGGCACACACACCCCCACATCCAGACACACACAGAGGTCAAAGCAGGGGAGTTACAAGCTGGTCAGCTACTGCTCAGCCTCCGAAGAGACCAAACAAAAATCCAGGCAACTCTTGCCAACCGTCTATTTATTCCCAGGTAAGACAAAGAAACCCTGTATTACCGATAACAGAGCCCTGTTAATTTACAAATATGTCTTATCTGTGGCCAACCTGCCAGCTGTGGTCCAAATAGAGACTGAAATACTTCTATAATGTAAGAAAATCTACCCTAAAAAGAAATTAAACCTTTCTCCTACTACAGGGCAGGTGCTCTGCAGTTTTCCAATGTCATTCTGAAAGACAGGACATACAGACAAGATTTCTGTAGCTGGCCTTGGTATCATTAAACAGTGTAGCTCATAAAGTTACACAAACTCTTTTTTACAGTCTTCCACAGGACCAGGGAGAAGATCAGATACACTCTGAACAATAGTGCTACACAGGTTACAAATTCTGCAGTTGGTTCACTGAAATATCTAGCTCTGTCCCTACAAAAAAATAAGATTAAAAAAAAAAAATTAAAAATCACAGAATGGCATATACTGTCAGCTACGTAGAAAACAAAGCATTTTAATTCTTAACCTGAAAAAGGTTATCTCCTGTAAAATAATATAGTGATATCTTTGTCCTACCTAACATGGAAATGGTGAACCTCATCTACACCTTCACTGTTATTCAGACCGGTTAGATTCTGCCGTTTGCATACTACAGTACCGCTGCCAGGCTAGTCTCTGCCCACTTCAAGTACTGCCCCACACACCGGTACTGAGGAGATGAGGCACACAGTCTGCACCTATGCTTCCAGGATAATTGCTGACGTCATGAAAGTGCCATTGTCTAAAGACACAACCAGTTCTAAGTAACGTATTGTTTTGGAAGACTATGTATGGAAGGATTTGGGTTAATGAACACGGTTATAATATATATTCAATCTGGTATGGGAGAAATGCTTACCTTCCAAAAGAAAAATTAAAAAAAAAAAAAGGAAAATAATAAAAGAAATCCACCTAGATCAAATTATTTTGGTGTTTTAAATCTCTTGGACTAGCTTCATATATGCTACTGAATTCTATCCTTCACTGACAGAGATGTGCACAGCCTTATTTCAATCCCATATAGGCCCGTATGTATACAAAGGCTTCTTTGCTAATTTTATCTTGGCAGAGAAAAGAACAATTAAGAGGGCATACTTGTTTCTCTTCTACTTCAAAAAAAAAAAAANTTTAATTTAAAAAAAAAAAAAAAAAAAGCCATCTAAGGAACACAGATTAGAATCACATTTGTTGTTTCAGAAGAGGAAAGTTTGCAGGCAACATTTCTTCATTGTATCTGGACTTCTCAGATTCCTGCCTCTGGCAAGTTACACTTGCAAAGTTCACTCTGTTTTAAGTCTTTGTTTTGTGTAACAAAAACTGTCAATAAACAACAAATTAGTTGCCCCTAGTGTTTTAACAAAAGCCATGGGAGCCTACTGACACCTTTTTGCCACATATAGTCCACAGGATAAACATGCTGCCAACATCAGCTAATCATAATGTTAAGAACGTGATGGGTTTGCCTTGTTCCAAAGTTATTTTGAGGTCATTTTTGTGGTCCTGCAAATAGTCAACAGGGCTGCCCCTTGTAACTGAGTCAATTCCACAGAATTCAGGACAGACAGCAACGTGAGACGAAGGATCATAAATTGGAGAAAACCTAGTCTTAGTGAATGCAGCAGTGAAGCTTGTAACGGCTGCAGTATAATAAAGAAATGTTAGAGTTAATCCACTGCTATCTGTCTTTATTTTGCTAACCCACTCGAGTGGACACCACAGCATTGAGACTACATTAATCAAAATTTGGAATGACCTGCTTTTCATTGCAAACTGCAGTTATCTTTCTTTACTGATTGGCCTTGACCTGTCAGCTGCATTTGGTACTGCTGACCCTGGGGGTTCTTTTGAAGAGCCTGGAGTACTACGAAAGGTTGTCTGATTCTGCTCCTGCTTGGTTTAATTCATATTCTACTCAACATACCCGTTTTATTTCCAGTAGAAATTGCTCATTTAATTGCATTGTAAGTTTTATGGGGTATGCCCCAGGCTGCGTTCTTTATGCCAAGTTTCTCAGTATTTATATGTGGAATGGTGGAAATGAAGAAAAAAAGAAAAAAAAAATGTCAGTCACTCACAAAGCTAGACCAGGCTTCATACCAGTTATTTTCACTGCTTTAAATTGTATACAAAGCTGTTCAGGGAATAAAACAAATGTCTATGTCACCATCTGTGGTTTATTTGACAAATACATTGGTTTTAACTTAATACTTTCAAGACAGTTTCATCCTCTTTTTTAAGAATTTTGCAACCCTTTCTTCAATGCTAGTATATATTAAGTCTAGTAAGAGACCTGTATTACAAGTTCATACCTAACCAACCCCAAAGTTGGCTGGATGAGTGCCCTAGTGCTACAAACCCAAACAGCATTGTAGTGGCGTCAAAAGTACTTAATGTTTTCCTTTGCAATGGGGATTCAGGTTAGATGTCCCCAATGCTGATTCTTCCCGAAGAATTAAGAGAAAAGGTGTAGTATAACATAAATCTACCTTACTTGTGGTGTTTGCCAAAACATACAGGATTTTAAATCTGACACTGCTTAATCTATTTAATTAGTTAACCTATGTATGAGATGGTTTCAAATACTATGCCACTCATAAACCACCACCTTTATTAGTAAAAGACAAATTGCTTATAATAGCATTTACGTTTGCCAGTCCGCTTGGACACTGTCAAAATGAAGAGAATTGTTACATCATTTAGGAATGTAATACCAAAAGAAAAGCACACTGTAAACTTTGATTTTTGTTTGTATCTTGAGTTAAGAGATTATTTCAACAAATAGGACTGAATTTATGGCTCCAAATAGAACTGATATAGTGAATCAGTATCATTATTACTATCAAACTGAAAAATTTAGATCCATCTTTTAAGAATGATCTGGATCCTGGTCATCCAATCTGTTTTGTAAGGAACAACTTCTTTACCAAGGACTAACTGCAGTGGAATGCTGTGCAAGGATTAGAAATCCGCATACAATGATAATAGTTCCAGATTCAGACCTCAGAGCGAAATATTAATGTGGCATTGCCAGTAAAATGTATTTATTATAAGCATTACTTATTAACATTTAATTACATTGACTTTGTGCTATATCAGCCATCTTATTTTAACATAAAAAGTAGAGACTGAAGAAAAATACAAATTATAAATATAAAAATAAAATTATTATTAACTTAAAAAATTTTACATATTTTTTAAAACAGGCAATAGTAATAAAAATGGAAGATACAATCAAAAACAGAAAATAAAGGGAAGCTACAAAAAGACAAAGCTGCAGTTCACTCATGAGTAAAAACAGAGTAAAAGACAATCTCTATCAAGAGATCACAAAGCAAACCTGGAAACAAAACACCTCCACACTGTGGAAAAATGAAGCTTGGAATGTGAATTTTGTGAGCTAGGACATATGACTAGTATAATGGGTGTAAGCCTTGGTGCAAATCTTTCAGCCTATTACATAAATATATTTGAGCAAACTCTATATGGACTGAAGTGTTTATTCTGTTGTTGCATGCTCTAGTTTGATAGTAATTCCCGCTGAATTAGTACCAATTTCCCTATCTGTAAATACATTCACAGAAAAGTCCAGAGTCTGAAATTCACCAAGCATTTATATGGAAAGAAAACAAAGGGGCTTATTTGTTTCCATAACCTCCTCCCACTAAGTTCATCAAGTCCCTTCTTATATCGTTTTCCTCTGTTATGTATAATTTTAAGAACAGCAGAAAATTTTAAAACCACCCACAGAAACCACTAAGGTATTATTTCTGATTAGCTAGGACCTTTTTTTTGCTTGCTGTGCCTCACCTTGACTTTTTTTTCCTGAACAAAGTCTGTCTGTTGAGCAGTAATTGCTAGGGCAGTATTGCCAAAGTAATAAAACAAATTGCATTAATACTTTAACATTCAGCCTAACTGCAACGCTAGCACATACATTAAGAAAAAGAAAAAACATACACACTTCCCACTTTTGATGAATGTCACAAATTACTGGTAACAACATGTGGCACCAGAATAGAAATGAGCCAACAGCTGCAGAGATTTAAGTCATTTGCACACTGCCTGTTATCTGGTACCTCCCCTGCTGGAACTTACCATCCTCAGAAAATGGTAAGGAGAGGGGAATGTGGGCCTATGGTTCAGCTGCTTCAATTCACAATCTGATATGTTAAATCATGGGATGTAGGAAAACATACTCAATTACCATAGCTGAAGTTGTAACCAATCTGCCAGTATTAAAAAAAAAAAAAAAAGTATTCAAATTCTCATTATGAAAGCAGCATTTTGCCAGATTTTATTAGAAACACGCAGATATTTTTTCCCCAGGAGGTAACAATGAGCAATTATGTATTATGTGAATTTTTCAAAATACTCATAATTCTACGCGTGTTTGTAACCTAGTTCCCTCCAGGATGGTTAAAGCACAGCTGATTCTCACAACAAAGAGAGAACACTGGTACGATCCTCTTCTCAAATCATCCTATCTACGCTGTGACCTTACAAGACTGAACTGTAATTTATAAGTAACAAGTGGCAGTCCTACACCGTTATGTAGCAAATTTCCTATACAGTCCTCAGGAATGCTCACAGAGCTGTTTAAAGAGCAAGTGTGTCCCAGAGAGTCTCAGGAAGGCCTGAGGCAGTTTTGGGAAGGCCTGAGGAGACTTTCTGCACTGGTGGCATTCGTACAGGGATAAGTAACGGGAGTTCTGGCATACTAACATCATTTATGTAAGGCAGACAACAAAGAAGCGTGGCCACAGCTATGAGGAACTGAAGGTTTGTGGGACAATTATCAAGCAAAGCATGTAAGGACATGCATGTTCCAAAAGAAACTGTATTTAATACCAAAATATTCCTTTCTCCTCATTGCCCTTCACAGAGAGTAATTCAGCAACAGCTGTTTCGTCCAGTAACTAGCTTTCATTAGAGTAAAGAAGCTTGCCGCTGCAGACATATAGAAGTCCTACTACAGCAATTTATGTTCTATTCTTCCTGGATATCACTAAAGTAAAACCCTAATAATGGAGTGAAACACATACAGATATTTTTCAGCTCGCATACTGCCGATTCCCTCAGCATCCTAAAACCAAAATGCATGTAAACCACTTGGAACCATACATGCTTGGGGTCAAAAGATGGACTGTAGGCAGATTTTAAAACCAATATTGACAGATTTAATCTAGAGGTCAAAACAGGAAAATCCGCCTCTTGTCATTGAAGTGAACAAAACAGAAAAAGGAAGAGCTTTAGGCTGGTGTCTGATATTTCAGCACTGCTGCAGTCATGTATAATTTAATACTCCATGACTGGCTAATAATACTCTTCTCTGTGTTCCTGCCGCAAGTTCTGCAGTAATGGTCAAGATTTGTGGTTTCCAGCCATCAGCTTGGAATATTGCCTCACTGCTCCAGGCCTAACATAGTAGTCCCAGTTTTCCACTGGGATGTGCTATATAATTGCATCAGTCTGCTTTCTGATACTCTTGGGAGGGTGTTAAGCTAAAAAAAATAGGCAAAACAGAGGCTTTGTTGGGCACAGGGCTACAGAACATTAGAAAAAAATAACTAATTCAGTTAATCCCATCCCTAACTTCACAAAACGGGGGGGGAATAAAAGCAACAGGTGAACTGGAGGGTTAGCACACCTTCATAGGGGGAGCATAAAAAGCAGATAATCCTTGGTTCGATAAAATGGCAACTTTAAATCATAGAAATAGCCAGCTGCATGTTTTCTATATTTACATGTTACAAGCACCTTTCTTGATTTTTAAATAAAATATTGTATACTGATAGACACAAACATATAAGAAACTATTTTTATCTTGGAAATTGTGTGGTACAACTACAGACAGCATTCAAAGTGGTACGGCCCTCTTGGCTGACTAAACTTAAAAAGAAACTCCAAAGTCACCGAATCCCAGGTGAGACTTCTTCAAGTGGGCCCCACTGAAGTGAAGCAGTCAGACCCATTTATCTGCACCTTTTGAGTACCAAGTCTCTGAAATGTCACCCAGAAAGAATACGAAAATGGAAAATATCTGCAAATTACTAAGGCCTGCTTAGATTGTAGGCCTCATTCTCAGACAATGTCAGGTGCAAGGAATGCACCTCAGACAAGAATCTGATTTCATAACTCTAAAGCCTTATCCAGAATTTTTTGCACACCTCGGGGACATTACTAGACGGTTTATTAAATGCCCTAAACATCACAAAATCCAACTATGTTTTAACTGCACCTGGTGCAAGATACTGTAACCAAGTCCTCTGGCATCTAGATAATGTAAGTTGATGAACTACATGTTAAATGCAGATGATATAACTAAAACAGTGTTAGGGTTGCAATTGTTAAAAAGGTACTAGTTTTTATATTTCACAAGGAGTGATAGGTTTCAAGGGAAACTCCACAAAAAATATTTGTCTGTCATTTTTCCAGAAGTAAAATAGCAACATTTTAAATCTGAATTGTTCCCATTTGCACAGCATAACTTGTTTGAAAGTGACAGCCCCCAAAAAGTACATTTTTATGAATTAGATAGTTGACCTTACGTTAGATTTCTCTTGCATCATCTATCTACTTATATTACTATCCTCTTATTAACACATAGAAAATTATTAATTATATGGACAAAGAATTCAAATCATGTGTGTCCTGAAGGCAGAAATGTCATCAGGTTATATATCGCCATAAATATTTCCACTACTCAGCATTGTCCAATTGTGTTTATTGCATATGACCTACAATATTTGGTAAACAAGCCTGTGCAGCCATTTCCATGCATTACGGGGCATTTTTTTAAACATGTAACACAATTTTGCATGGAGTATTTCAGTTCATACTCTTGACATCTCTGAATGTACATATGACTAAGTACCAGCTCCGGTTTCCTCACCTTTGGCTATATTCTCCCAGCAGTTTCGATATATTTCTCTTAATTAACCAATTTAATCAGCCACAGTAAGTAGACTGATTTTTTACATTCTCTAGACTCTTATTCCAGTCACCCAGCATCCCCACTGAGCTCCAGGTATTGGTCAGTACGATCATTTTAATAGTGAGAAAGAATTACAAGATACTTAGCAGAGACTATTACACTGCTTATGGTGATGGTTTAAATTACAACCACTTGTATTGTAGGGGATAATATTTTGTATTTAGCAGTATTTATTTCTAACTAAATACAAAATTTTTTGAAAGAAAAAAGAAAATTTATACGGAATTTATTATGAAGATTCGATGATTTTTTTAAAAACAGATACGCCTTAATGTTCCAAATGCAAACATTAGCCCATGTAGTATTACCCTTCTGAATTTAAATTTATTTTGACAGCTTTTGAAAGACATAACCTTATTTACATGTTTCATGCTGTATATCAAGAACTGTACATATGTCCTTGAATCTCAGCAATCTAAAATCCTCAAATACATGTAATAAAATGAATAAAATGTTTCTCTGCAGCAACAGACCAGAAAATAATTATATAAAAAAATCAATTCAATGTATTTTGAAATACCTGACTTACCAGGGGGTGTGTAATACTTAAAAGTGGGGTACAATTTACAAACAGATTAAAACATAGCATGCCATCAAAATGCATGATCCTAGCAGCTTAAGCATAGCTAGTAGAGCAAGGAGAGGAAAGGAATCATCTATGTAGCTGTGTTTTTTAAAAAATCCTGTCTGTGACATTTGTTGGTAAAGTAGTTGTTAGTGTAGCTACAGTGTATACCAGATAGTTAAAATTATGTTTGATATAAATCACAGGCTGAAGAATGTGTGCAAATTCAATTGAGAAAAAAAAAAACCAAGTGAAAGGTTTTCACGTTTAGCAGTCAGAAAAGGCATTTTGAGCCACACAAATCCAGTGCCAGATGTAAGGCTAACTATTGGCTGAACACTGACCATGTGTTTGAGCCGTGCGGATATGAAAAACCCCTCCCAGAGCCAGATCTGCATTGCAGTCAGGGAAAGAACAAGATTTATTTACCCTGCCCTACTCTCTTGCACAGATACGTAGGCAAGCAGGAAATCCACCTGCAGTTCCTCGCCTTAATAAAATGCACAAAGTAATACTGACCATTTAGCTACTTGTTCAATTACTGCTTAATACTGTTTTCCAAATCTTAGTAACAAAGACTAAACACTAAGATCAAGTATATTCATATACTACCTTTTACAATTTTGATCTCAGAATAGCAAATATTACCTGCTATGTCCTCCATTTTTATTTTCTTCTACGTCTCAGGGGCTTTTTTCTTCCTGTGTAGAAAAAATGAATCACATTTAAAAATTATTCTAGTAATCTTATATTCCTTATCTTTTTCCCAGCTGTGATGATTTTGTTACACAAATTTTAGCACAGCTGACTCCTCATGCACTGGCATCTCAAATACAACATACTAATTTTCATTTTAGCTGGAGTTTTCAACTGTATCTGACTATCACGTTCCTTTTTTCCCTAGCAGTACATATACTCCTTTCTATTTGACCTACAATTAAAGAAAACATATGTTTACTAACAAAAAAAAAATAGTATAAAGAATGTATGTTGCTTTTAAGAAAGCTCTAAATTTACCCTAGAGCCTTGTGTAAATCAAGCAGCATAGAAGCTTAGGCATACAATACTTTATCTCCAGTAAGCTCCTTCAATATGATTGTTGACACAATCTTTGTTACATGTCTGACATGACATCTTTACACTTTGTCTAGGGCATAATTTTGCTACTAAGAGAACTCCTCCTATCCTAAGGTCCAGTCAATAAATGTGAAATCCTTGTACACAAAGTTACAGAGCCAACTATGTTGTACGGCACCTCAGCAGCTATTGTTCCTTCACTACTAGAGGTTTTATTGTTTGGTTAGTCCTAATATCATTCCCAATGCACACTTCTTCCTTTAATTTTTGTCAGAAGGGTTCAAGCAAATAAAATTTTAAAAAGAAAATTCAGATAAAACAGAGAGAGAGCAGGTTATGGAATAAACCAGTCTAATATGTTCAGAATTAATCAGCATCCAAAGAAGAGCAGACAAATGGGAAAAAAATGTTTAGGAAACTATTCATTTTTACAGCAATCCAAAATGCTATTGTCTTCCGTGTTACATATCTGGTACAAATATAGATAGTCTAAAGAATACACATTTTATACAGAGATATAATTTTTAGAAAGAATTAATTCCATGTCCCTGAATGAAACCAAAATTTACAAGGGGAAAGCAGTTTAAAAGTATTTTTAATTCAGCTCATTGCTAATTGTTTGAGGGAGCTCATTTCCTGGATCAGAGCTCTGAGATGTAGCTCTTGAGGAATATGTGTCATGCAAAATCAATCTAAGGTCTCTGACAGATGGAGTCTAACGGACATAGTTGCAAGAGTTTAGTGTTACTTCCCCAAATGTTTGCTGGAGACTACTAAACCTGTAAGGGGCTGGTGGACAAGTATGTGTGTCTTTGCTTCAAACCAGCTCATAGACTGACATACTACTTCAAACGCACCTTTATCGATTACTAAAGTTCGTACAGGAGTCTATACATTGAAGCAGCTGGCATATCTAAATGCATTTGGTGCCCTCCGTGGGAAAAAAAAAAAACAGACAGAAAGGGGAAATACTGTCTCAAACCACTGCAAAAAAGTCCTCCAGAGACTGCCGCTGTTCTGGGGCAGTCTGAAGTGGAAAGGGTCTTTAGGATTTTTTGTTTATTCAGTGTGTGTGTATACAAATGTACGTATGTATACCTATATGTGCATATGTAGGTATATGGGTATGTATATATGTGTGTATATATATACACACACATGTATATATATTATATATATAATAAACAGTATTATTATCAATTTCTGAAACAAAGCAAATGCTGTAGCATAATCATACTACTAATTCTGATATCAAGAATCAGGTTATTGGTTCTATGTATTTTTAATTAATGAAGTAAAGGGTTTTCATACACCCTGCACTGCATACAAGAACAAGAAAAATTGCCAAAATGTTACCAGACTTTACACTAATATATTATCCTGTCTTTGTTCAGCGAAGCTCAACAATTTAAATCAAATTCAGAGATTAAACCAATTGTTTCTAAAAGAAGAAGACAGCAGAAGCTGCAGTTACTTGCACCATAGCCAAGTGTCTGCAATAACCCTTGCCCAAGTTTAAATATACTGTATTTCTATCACGCAGAAAAAAAGATCTGAATGTTAAACAATCTTTCATCCTGAAGCTCACATGAATGTTTAACTATACTGCACTGAGGCCTTCTTATCAAAATTGTAGTTTGTGTCTTTTTCAAAGTATGAAACTTAAATATACCCAAACCAACACATTTGCAAAACTATCATCACAATGCTAACATTTAATTAATTATGTGTCCACTTGTTTCTGCAATCTAAGAGGCTTACAGAAAATGTATTTGGTTCAGTGAATTGACTCCATTAACATTTCTATTCTGGAGACTAGAATTCAAGATCAATTTCCTATTTGCATCCTAATCTCTGTGTAACACTACAGAAAACACTTTGGAGGATTTCACCAACAATATTTACATATCTGAAGATTCACTTCACCAACAAATACCATGTAAGAATCAAGCAATGAAAATCTCCAACAGACCTGCAACATAAAAGAACAATGAAGAGAAACTGACATTTCAGCCACAGAAATATATAAGTTAAAAGCCTTTCCCACTTTTTTTTTGGAGGAGGTACACACTGCTGTTCCCTTGGCTGACAAAGAAGAGAGCACATGTTTGCAAACAGTGCTAGGAAAAAAAGCAAAGCATGTTAGCCATCTGCATAGATCACTGATGCTGCATCTGCTGCATAATATGAAACCACATCTGACTATGAAACTTTATTTTGTAGGAAAGATACAGGTGTATTAAATGCTCTATTTTTTCTTAAGGAAATGGGTGATCCAAAATGGGAGGCAATATTCTACTAGATAGCAACCAACCTGAAAACATTTTACTAGCAGAAAATTATTTGCCTGTAATCAAAATTATAATTTTTCATCTAAGACCTCAAACTTGTGGATAATTTCCATCAGCAGCTGCGAATCTTTGCAAAATGTGCATCTCCCTCATGCACTGCCTTGTCTTTTATGTCAGTGCGGTAAGCACAGTATTACAAAATTACTACATTCTGTACAATTGATTACACATAGAGGAGGACGATCATGAACTGAAACTATAGAATTCAAATGTGATCTGCCTGTGGCTGTGCAACCAAATGAGACCGCAAGACATTCAGCCTCCATGAGTGATGCTTACTGTGAAATAAATGACAATCAAACTAATAAAGGTATGGTATTCTTCAAATTCGGTGAGGCGGCTCCTGTGTAAACTACAAGAACCTTTGAAACTGAGAGACATATTTAGCCAGTACTGTTTTCTGTCTCACAGTATTCTCATCATGTGGGTAACAGGGCAAGAGAACAAGCAACATAAATGAATCACATATGAAGAATTTTATTTGAAATAAAAAGTTAAATTTTGTGGTTTACTTGATTGGGAGAAGGAAGATGAGAAATTGTTGGCTTTGGCCTCAATGCAAAGAATATCTGGAGGCTGCTGAGGTTTACACTGGGTTTTACTTTCTAGGAAGTCACCTACCTTCTCACATCAAAGATCAAAATATAGGAATAATCTAAAAACTTCCTTCAACTTCTGGACTCAATAGTAACGAGAGTATTTCTAAACCTATTGGGAATTTATGTACATATTAGGAAAATTCTTTCCAGCTAGAGAAATCAAATGGGTTTTGACACTTTTGCGTAAATGAAAGATGCTAATCTGAAACTCAAGGGTTATATTTTCCATTTTCTTCCCTTTTAATTTTTTTTTTTTTTTATTTTGTAGGAACTGCAGGGTAAAGATTCATAACTCTCTCAGTCAAGCACTTCATATGGGGGGGTACCCACCTACAAACTTTTCAGTAAAAACGCATAAAGTGATTCACTCCTTTTATACAGTATAAAGTTATTTTTAAAGAGGGCAAGAGCTATTATCTCCTGCTTAGGTTAGGTCATCATACTGAAATAGCTACTGGTACTGTGAGAGGACAGAGATAACCAAGACTGAAAAAACTTTAAGGGTAGCTTTTTCTAATGCTGTTTTTCCTGATGTCATTTTCCAGATGAGCAAAAATTTGTTATGTGTGTTCTTAACTATGCTTTTTTTTCTATACAGAATCCTTGCAGAAGACCCTTTCCTTCAAGCTCTCTATGCTAGTTTATGATGACAAACGCCATAAGTACAGGCAATGCCTCTGCTTAAGAAGCCATGGAGAAGTCTGTCAAACTTACTGCTTTGCGTGTTTTGGTATTTGACCAGAAATACACTAACCTACCCTCGCTTCCAAAGGGCGAGCGCTAAACAGTCTTCGGAGAGCAAATATTCTCCTTGCCTCCCTGAAGCGTCTCTAGGATCAAAACAGTATGTGGAGACAATTTCTTTTGGAAGGTCCTGGGCGCCTCAGGCACACCCTGATACTCCTGCAGAAGTCCTCTGTGAGTATCACATTCCCGCCTTTCCTTTTCCTTTCTCTTCTTTCCCACAAAGTACTTTAACCCCTCTAGATTAACCGTCTCCCTCAAGGCCGGCATTTCGACGGCTCCCCACGGCCGCGGGCAGGCGAGGTACCGCTCTGGCGGCCCTGGGCCGGCGNGCCGGCGGGAAGGGGGAGCGGCGGGCAGGAGGGCTGAGGGAGGGGGGAAGCGGCCCGTTGCGGTGCTCCTCGCCGTTCCCGGTGCCGCCGCCGCCTCCTCGTAGCGTGTTTCCGCCGCGCTCCGCGCCCGTTTTCCCCCGCGACGCGGCGCGTCAGCCCGCAATGGCGGCCGCTGGCAGGAAGAGGGAGGGTGCGGGAGAGGCTGCGCTTCCGCCGTGCGGCCCCTCGGGCGCAGGGGCGGCCGCCGCCATTTCGCGGGGCTGCGGAGCGGGGGCGGGGAGGGGGGAGGCCCGCTCCGCTCCGCGGCGTGGGACAGGGCTGAGGGCGGCAGAGCCCTCCTCGGCTGTCCCGGGGGACACCGAAACGCTTCGGCGCCGATTCGGGCGAGAGCGGGGAGAAGCGAGTGCCACACATGGCGGGTGGCATTGTTCTGGCCTCCCTGCGTGGCCCGCCATGTGAGCTACCCGGAGTAATGCGCCAGGGATGTTATTTTTTCCCGCTTATTTTTTTCCTGGGAACAGAATTCCAAAGCGTGAAGGTCGTGTAGTGCTCTACTCAAGTTTCTCGCCGAGAAGTGCTGGTGCACCTTATTCATATCCCTCCCCCCCATCCGCGGGGGAGTTAACGCGTGTAGCGAGCTTCTGCTGCCCGGGGAGGGGGAAGGCACAGTGCTCGGCTCTCTCCAATAGCTTCCCGTTTCCCTTTCTCCGCTCCCCCAGCCACACATGCACAAGAGCCACGACATTCGGTGGCATCCTGCCGTAATCCCGGTAGGGAACACGAAGAAGCAGCCCTGCACAAACCTGGGTTCAAGTTTCTTTTAACTTGAATGAAGTCGAGATCAAATACACCCCGGGGCAATTATCCACACCCTACCCAGGGGGAAATACTGTCCTGGTATCCCCCCCTTGCTTTTCTTTCCTCTCTCCTCAAAATCTACGTTTTTTTGCTCAAGTATTCCAGATAAAGTATGATGAACAAAAATAATACAGAGTTGGGGGTTTTGGAAGTCTTTTTTTGTGGGGGCTTTTTTTTTGACCCCCTTCTTTGCAAGCTGAAACCTTAGAGAATTGAGAGCAGAGAAACCAACAGGTCACGCAACTTTTTTTCCTATGTTAAATGCAGAGAAGAAACTGAATCCCTTTACAAAACAGCTAAAAATAACTCTTTTCCATGTAAGCAATTGTTTTAGCTGCTTCAGAGTTGTGGAATAGTTTGACAAGTGGGAAGGATGGTTTTCAAAGCATTTGAACGTTCTTCAGTAAAGCTTGGAAACCCATCTCTTAAGTTACTAAGCTAACATCTTCTTATTTTTTTTCCCCAGCAGACGTTCCTATTGGCGTTGTGAATAAGCTGCCAACACACTTAAAACTGAAAATTGGTTTGCTGCTTTAACTCTTAGGTTTGTTACAGTATACTGTATATATACATTATGTCCAACTTTAGCTATTTACAAAAAAGACCAGTATATCTGCATAGTATTCTCTGGACAAGTAAACTTCCTTCTTGGGAATGTCTATTTCGCCTCCTCTGTCTCACTGCTTGTCTCTGAAAGAGATACAGTAGCATTATGAGTTCCTTTCAGTAATGAGGCATCTCCTAGTGATTTTCTTCTCATAACCAGTAGATCTGTTCTGAGACTACTTTCAGCTCTGTAGCTAAGTTGCACTAAACAACTCTTTCAATGCTAGTTTAGCTCAGGTGATAAAAATATTCTGAAGCTTTTTGAGTTGGAGTATTTTATTGCTAAGTATAAAAAAAGCTAATATTGACATACTGATATTTTTAACAACTTTGTATGGGGCAAAGTAGGAACTAGAGAGGAAAGAGCCGAGTTCCACTTCAGCTGATGCGCACGTGTTAGCAAGGGGACAATTCTCTTTTGACTGTCATGGCCTTCAGAGGCCATTGTGGCAGAGACTGTGCCCGAGAGCTTTTTTATGTTGGCCAGCATGGAGCCTCACTGGAGAAGGCAGCAGGTGGCAAAATCAAAGGGATTGCATACTTTTCGTTACTTAAAGTATTTAAATAGGCTTATGGCTTTCCTCCCTAACAGTTCCCAAAGTTTTTATTTTGCTATACAGCAAACTTTTAAACTTTTTTAAAAGTTTTTCCCCTGTATGAATTAAGGAACTGAACAGCTCAGTTGAAACACTTAGTATCCTAATACCTTCTAAGTCAAACTGATGTTTGATTTAAAGGATTTCAGGAGCAGGTTTATTAACGTTGTGTAGGGAGAAACTGAAGATAACACACACACTTTGATGTTACTTAATCAAACCTCTAAAAATGGTTATTCATGGTACTGGTGATTTCACAGCTGAGTTTAATTTTAATCTGGATTTTAACATGAAATTATATTAAATAATACATTCCACTCTGAATAACAGTACCTATTGGTCATTAGTGGAGACCTGCTTGCCTTTCCCTGTGTAGTATTTGCAGGAATAAAACTTTACCAAAAAAACCCCAAACAACTTGCAACCCAAACAAAACCCACTAAAATACACCTAATCTTAGAAATAGCAATGATGTTAATACAGCACAAGTACGGCTTTAGAGAAGCCTGTTATTTAGTTGAGAGTACTCTACTTTGGCTGCTGTAAAAAGTTTCAAGAAACATCCAAAGTAGTGATTAATTGTAGCCAAAGATACTAATACAGTATTGTACAAGTAACTTAATGATGTCAGAAAATGTGAAATAATAAAGTCTAAAAGGAATGTGACTTCTTTTGTTTGAATGGGCTCATTCCCTGCGCTTAGCTTGTGAGCTTTGTAACGATTAGTTAACTTTGTTAACATTCAGTTTGAAAAGTTGGGCATGTGAATAGTACAAGTTAGTGATCAAATACAGTAATGCAGATGGCTAGTGCAACAGATCGCTGAGGATCAAGTGTTAAAATTTCTGATGTTGCAAGAATAGAATCAGTAAAGGATTCATGCACTAGTGTTAGTGGAAAATATTTTTCAATACAGAAAACATTTAACACATCTTCTAGTGTCCCAGTTTTGTAGGCTGCTGGATCACTGGTTACAATAGGTTACACATAAGATAAACAGTACTTGCAAAATGTTAAATATTTTGGGGGTTTAAGATCTAGAGAAGTAGAATTTGATTTATGTAGTGGGTTTGGGTATCAAAGCTGGAATTTGCTTGCCCCTGTACCAGTTATGTTCATGATAGTTATGTAAGACAGTAACCGACATCGGTTGTTTTCTACTGATTGTAGCTTCAGGTTGTACCTAGTTATTCCAGCAGCTGGAAAAAGCCCCTTACTAGGATAGCAGATACTCCTTCTGCAGCTGTTCTTAATCGTGAGTGGAATAGGCTGAGGATTTTTACTCTACCCTTTTAAATACTTAGATTTTTTTTCTACTTTCACACACACACCCCCTCCCGTTTCCTCCTATAAAGTCACACCCGTGGGTTGCAGCCAGAGAAGGCCCCGCTGCACAGGAATTGGGGTAAGTACTGACTTATCCAACCTGTTTTCTAGGTTTCCTAGATCTAAAAGCAAGGCTGAGTAGAGTACCCTTCCAAAATGGCTGCTCTTAAGGAAGAGAGAGACGTGGAAGACTACAAGAGGAAAGGGAGACGGTCCTCGCAGGTGAGAGGATTGCTTATTTTTTTGTTTTAAAAAGTAGCTCTAAGGGGAAAAGATGCAAAAAGATAAACCTTAACTATTTCTATCTAATGTATTAATTCAAAGCTTTATTTCTACCTTCTTCATCCCCATATTAGTGGAATAACTTTAAATCACAGTATATTAATTACCACTTTAAGGGGTGGGGTGTTAAGCATAGTGGGGAATTTTTTCTTTACTAGCTTTTTGTTATAACAAGATTGATTAAATATGTTTGTGATTAAAGTGAGCTGTAATTATTTTTTTAAGAAATCCATGCATCCGCAGAGTATCAGCAGGAACTTGATTACATCCTATCTTCAAAATCCTGTTTTTAGTGGGAATGAAGACAGGTTCTTTTTTTTTTTCTTTCTTTTTTTTTAATAAAAATGGTTGCCTAATAGTCACTGCAAATGAAAGCGAGGCTGTACTAAGTAAAAATAACTGTTTTCTTTTGCTTCTAGCAGAAATACCGTAGACTGAATAAGGTGCGTAGTATAGAGAAGATGTTGGGGCTGTTCTGGGAGGATGGGAGCTAGTTACTTTGGGGCAGGGTGTGGAAATGGGAGGGGGGCAGTAAAAAGTCTTGACACCCTTCGGAACATAAACTCGATTTTAAGATCAGCAAAGAGGGTGTTAAATATGTAGCTTGTAACTTGAGACGTTTTCTGATTGTTTATTTTTATGCGTTTGTTTTCTAACGTTACCTTTCCAGGATGCCTGAATGTTATAACTATTTCAAACCGAATTTTATCTGGAATGGTACAGTACTGCGGTGTGGGAGGGGCTTGAGCACACTTGAACTGAGGCCAAGGGTTGCATGGGTCTGGTAGCCGTGGTTATTTTGTTACTGGAATGGTTATTTTGTACTGGAATGGTTATTTTGTACTGAAGCGTGGTGGGTAAAGTCTTCCTGGAAGGAATGTTGCAACTGTCTGGCTCCTCTTGGACTTTGGATAGACTGTAACTCCGGTCGCTCTGGTAGTTACAAAAGCATCTCGCCCCGGGAATGTACTGAGAAGCTGGGAAGTTTCTAGGTGGGAGGTTTGGCGGAGGAAGCTGGTAAGGCCCCGGTGTCCTGCGCGGCTCCCGGGGGCAGAGCGGCCTGGCCGGGCAGGGGAGGGGAGGACTCCGCCTGCGTAGGCTGCCCCGGGGGGGAAATCCCGCAGCTCCCGAGGGCCGATCGTTCCAAAGCCCGGCCGCTCCCTGCCCGCCCGCGGGGCCGCCCATGGCGCCACTGCGGCGCGGGGCCGCGCCTTCCCGCTCCTCCCGCCGTCCCCGCCCCCCGGCGCCATATTGAGGGTGGAGGAGACGAGATGGCTCACAAAATGGAGGCGGTCGGTGCCGCGCAGAGCCTTGGCTGCCGGGAGGAAGGCGCTGGTCTAAGTTCCCCGCCTCCTCAGAGCCTGTTAGTGCGTTTGGGGAGTCCCTTGGACTGCTTAGGGGGAGAAACGGAGGTGGGTGGGGGCAGGCTGGCCCACTGCTCCCCTCCCCGCCCAGAGGAGCACTGGAAATGGCGTGCTGGCCCGCAGCACCAGCCGAGTGGGAGGGCGCTGCTGGTCTTGTTGAAGCAGTGCGGTAGTTAGGCTAGGGAGGAAGGGAGAGGGAGTTTGCTGCCCAGGAGAGACTGCTTGTTGTAACTAACTTGCAGCAGAAACAACGTTTTTGTGTGTCAGAGGACAGCACTCTGAAAACCCTAGAGATTCTTATCCCCAGTGAGAACAAAATGCCTGAAAAAACCCCAAATAATTCCTTAAAATGTGGCCTTTTGTTTCTGTGGAGAGTTCCTATAACATAGCATAGGGGAGGAGAATTTCTCTCCCATAAAAGAGAGAAGCTGTAACAGCAGACGTTTTCCTCCCATATGAGAATGTCAGTTCGTGTGCACATAATAAAAATAAGCAGAAAAGGACTTAACTTTTCCTTTCGGGAGTGACCCACAGAGTTCTGTGGTCATTCTTTTAACATAAAAGCAGTCTGAGTTGCCAACTGAAACCCTGTAGCCTTGAGGGGTGTCAGAGAACTCAAAAAAGTCTGTCTGATTTTTCCTTATATAGGTTTTTGGTTTTGAAGAAGTCTAAGCTTTACAGTTTTATGTAATAGATTTCCTCTGATATGCGTAGGAGGAGTTGAAACACTTAACGTTGCCAGTTTTAACATAACCCAGCTAAAAATTAAGTAGTGTCAGTAGATTGAAACCAAAATGCGAGTAGCATCAGTAGCCACTATTTCACTTAACCTAAAGCAGTTTCTGTGTTACCACCTAAAGCAGTAGGTGTGTTATCCTGTAAGATTTTAAGCTGATGTATAGTTAGAAGGGAGATTAATTTTTTTAATTACACTTGTGCAGTCCAGACCACTTAGAAGACTGTAGAAGAGAAGCTTTACTTTGTAGTCCCAGGACCATTGACTGTCAGTCACTTTATATAATGTTCCTGTAGTGTCAAAGTGAGTGACTTAAAAAGAAAGTTGTTACCATGAGTGCTAGGACTTGTTCTCGCTAGGTTTAGCACATGTAAAAGCAGGACCTACTCAGCCAGCTTTTCATAATCGTAGGCATTTTTTTCCTGTAGTACAACCTGAGCATTGTAAACCAATAGTTCCCTAAAGCAGTATGTAATTCAGAAATTCTCTTTTGCCATGTATTCCTTCACAGTATTCGTTGCTCTTGAGAGTGGTTGTATTGCACTCAAAGGGCTGTACGCTTTTCTGACTAGCCCTAGCAATACCACCTCCTCTCTTTAAACTGGCAGAGGTTAAAGTAGTTCACCTTTAGGTTTGAAGCAAGACATCTACATGTAGAAGTCTGTGTCTGGTTTTATGTAGTTCAGCCCTCAGGCTAATGCTGCATCTGGTCTATGTTAACCCACTGCAGCAGAAGCAGTAAAGCCTGCTACGCATTCATGCTGCAGAATTTAAGCAATTTTGAACCCACTGCAATTTGAGTGCAGGTAGCCAGCAGCATAGCTGGCCAGCCCCTTGTTGTGGAGTGTTTTACATGCACAAAAGTATCAGCTTGCTAAATAAGATTTTAATCTGATTGCTTTTTATAAGACTTCTCTGTCTTGGGGATGAGAGAAAGTTGTAAAATAGTTTTTTATAAACTTCTGTCAAATGTAGGGGGGAATATTCCCTGCCTAAGTATAAAACACATGCAACACTGAAAGACAGCAGAAACACTTAACACACTTGTAAGCAAGCCCACTTAATTCATGCTATAGAAAACTGGGCTCTGAAAGGCAGCGCATTTTAAAATGTGGCTGCTCATATATATATATGTAGGTGATACTGTAGAGAGCTTCAATTAAACTAAGTTTGTTTTATGATGTTTGTCAAGGTACCAGTCTTATTCCAGTAGTTGTACCCAGTATTGGTCATTGAGGGGTCATTATTCAAGACATTTTTCTGTCTGTAAGACAAAAGTCTGTGTTGATTCACATTTAAGAGCTCTTTCCTGTAGCACTGGGAAACCACCTATGAAATTCTACTTTGTTGCTTGCGTGCACTCGACTTAAAAAATTATCCCAGAATTACACAATTATCCCATTTTCATGAATTAAGAATCGATACATTTCTTCAAAATACATAAAAATAACTTTTCAAAATGGATATCCTAAAAGACTAGACAGTGTGGTTACACTGTGTTCTTAAATTTTTTATAGTTCCTCATGATTATGCTTCATCAAGTGTTAAAACTTCCCCTTATCTAGCAGTGCTTCATTGCTAATCCCTACAGAGCAATACACAACTCGAACATAAGATAGGCATAAAATGAATGCACTTCCGGGGGGGTGGGGAGCAACCGATTTAGTATATTGAAATCTCTTTACTGTTTGCATTTGAGCACTCTTAAGTTGTTAGTTAGTTAGTGTTTTAATTAAAATCACACCTCATTAAGTGTTTACTATGCTGCTGTCTAAACCCATTAGAAGTCATTGTTTTTATGTAAGTGTATTCCACCTATTTGTAGTCATAACGTGCACAGATAATTTTTAGTAATTATTTGAAATTTTATCTCTGTGGTTTGTATTCAAAATACGTTTTTGTTTTTTTTATTTTGTAGGGCCATGAGCCAAAGGAGCCGGAGCAGTTGAGAAAGCTGTTCATTGGAGGCCTGAGCTTTGAAACAACAGATGATAGCTTGAGAGAGCACTTTGAAAAATGGGGCACACTCACGGACTGTGTGGTAGAGTATCAAAGATTAATTTGTGCTTTTGTAGGGATATAGGTACTTAATCTAGTACAGAAATGCAGAGTGACCTCTGTGTTTTTGCAGGTGATGAGAGACCCGCAAACAAAACGTTCCAGAGGCTTCGGCTTTGTGACTTATTCTTGTGTGGAGGAGGTGGATGCTGCCATGAGTGCTCGGCCACATAAGGTTGATGGCCGCGTGGTTGAACCAAAGAGAGCAGTTTCAAGGGAGGTAAGTTAAGTGTTCCAGATAACTGTATTTCCTAATCTTTACCTAATAATTTAAAACACTGAATGTCATTTTTGGTGTTGTAGGATTCTGTAAAGCCTGGGGCACATCTCACAGTAAAGAAAATATTTGTTGGTGGAATTAAAGAAGATACAGAAGAATATAATTTAAGGGAGTATTTTGAAAAATATGGCAAGATTGAAACCATAGAAGTCATGGAAGACAGGCAAAGTGGAAAGAAAAGAGGCTTCGCTTTTGTAACTTTTGATGATCATGATACAGTTGATAAAATTGTTGGTATGTAACTCTTCACCAAGAAATGTTTTGTGGGATAAAAGTGTAACATTAGATTTCAGAACAGCAGTGTGCGGAATGTAAGATGTTGGCATCATCAGTTGCTTGACTATTGCAAGAGATGGGGTAGATTTTAATGTAGCTTTCTATGAGAGTTTTACAGCATATTGCTTTCAGTTATTTGATTTTCTAACTCTTTCCTATGTCACAATTTTCTCTAGTTCAGAAATACCATACTATAAACGGACATAACTGTGAAGTGAAAAAAGCCCTCTCAAAACAAGAGATGCAGACTGCTAGCTCTCAGAGAGGTGAGTTTGGAGTTGTGCAGGGTTGTCTTATGTAACTGACTTTCAATTAATGTAATTAAAGTGAAATATTTTGCAGGCCGTGGGGGTGGCTCAGGCAACTTCATGGGTCGTGGAAACTTCGGAGGCGGTGGAGGGAACTTTGGCCGAGGAGGAAACTTTGGTGGAAGAGGTAAATGACTGGAATGTTTGTATAGAATGTCATTTCTGGTTTTTTTATTTCCTGTGTCAGTTGGCTTAAGCACTTAACACGTGTGTTCAGGAAAACGTTCTCATCTGTTTTGTGTTCCAGGAGGCTATGGGGGTGGTGGTGGCGGTGGTGGGAGCAGAGGAAGCTTTGGGGGTGGTGACGGATACAATGGATTTGGTGATGGTAAGTGTGTCATTCACTTTTTTTTTCACCCAGCGTTGTAACCAGCTGTAAGTCTTGCCTTCACCTTGGAAACCAAGTCTACTTTGGTAATGTCTTCCACACTGTAGAGCTGTGAAGAGTTAAAGGTTTTTTGATTTCCCCACAAAATGATGGGTGGAAAAAAAATACTTCTCTATACGTACCCTTTAAAAAACCTCATGTCATGAGGTTGTGTAGCAGCTCTTAATGATGATTGAGAACTGAACAAAGATTCTGGTGCCAGTTGAAATACTAAAACTGAATAAAGCGGTGACCAACTATAACATACCACATATCTTTTCCATCAGCTCTATGACTTTTCATGGCTCGGTAGCATCTTTTTCATGATGAAGTTTGAATGAGTACCCAAAATGCATCTGAAGAGGACTGTGGAAATTACCAAATGGCTGTGGAAGTAGCATTTGCGGTGGGGGGGAATGAGGGAAATAGCATGTAGTTATTTATGTCCTGATTCTGTAAGCAGATATACGTAGTGGTATTGAGTTCTTTGGAACTATTTCTCAGTTAGAACTACTCCAACAAAATATCTGAGACCAAGTCAGCATCTGGAATACAAAGTCTTTCGGATGTGCTTTACATGATCGTAAAAAAAGAACGTCTAGTAGCTTTGACACATGTGTAAACAAAGCTGTATGTCTAGATAAAAACTGTAAACCAGAATTGTTCTGAGGGCTTTGTCTAATGAGTGATTTCAGTTCAGAGGAATACAGAGGATGGTACACAGCACTGATAACACCATTTGTGCAAAGAGGAAGTTACTACCTGTAAGGGGTGGTGGTAGCAGTGTGTCTGTGTATTTTCTGTGTGCCAGAATGAACTTTTAAGTGTTACGCTTCAAGGTTATACCTAAACTAATGTGGGGGGTTTTGGTTTGGATTAAATAGCTTAGATGAATGATGCAACCACAATGAATATAGTACAGGGAAAACATTGTGGGAAACTTTTATTGTGTATGGTTTGGTTTGGGTTTTTTTTGCTTGTTTGTTTTTAAATGGACTTTTTCTTACCAATATTTAGCTTTGGTGTGCTTAGTTTGGTTCTCCTTTTATTTGAAGGTGGCAACTATGGAGGTGGTCCTGGCTATGGCAGCAGAGGAGGTTATGGTGGTGGTGGAGGACCAGGATATGGAAACCCAGGTGGTGGATATGGAGGTGGAGGAGGAGGATATGATGGCTACAACGAAGGAGGAAATTTCGGTGGTGGTAAGACGCCAGCTTTAATTAGACATCTATTTTTTCAGTCAGGTGTGAGTTGTACGGTTCCTGACGTATGACGCTGCATGAAAGGAGGTTACAGTTAGGTCTAATGCAAATGCTGTGTTACGTAAGGGAAGCTCTTCTGCCTCTGGAGCAGCTTTGATGCACCGTGCGCAACGTCGCCTTTTCAAAAAGCAGCAGCTATAAATCTGTGCGGAGACAGAGTAGGAGGATTTTTAAAGTGACCGTTTGAAGTACAGTGTCGCAGTCAGACACAGTTCACATTGCACACCATGTAGGTTGTGTTCTCCTTGGTGAGGACTACACGTCTGAGTTTCTGTAAGCTTTTTTATTGTTTGCCTGTGAAATGAGCTACTCCAGTTATTTTTATAAAAGCAGTTTTGCCAGTTACACATTCTAATTAGACTAATTGGAAATGGCATTATTATAATACCGTTTTCAGCCTTAACTAGTGTAAACGCTTGACAAATATATCTAAAATCTGGGTTAATATCTAACCAAAATACATCTGGCTATGTCCTGTGGTATGATCAGTTTTGCCATGTTCTACCTTGTCAGTATTAATTTCCCTGCAGGAAAATCTGAATGATAAAGTTAACTTTTAAATCTGGGATAACTTCTGTCGAGGCCTTTAATGGATAGACGGGATGTTTCTGGCAAGGGTATCTCACAAACACAGAAACAGCTTTAGGTGCACGACTAGAATTGTTGGAGAAGGAACAATAAGAACTTGCCAAGGACTAGTGCAAGTTTGGGGCGTTAAGCTGTGAACTCTGCTGCATGTTTTACTGTACCCTCCGCTGTGTATTGACAGCAGGCCTGTGACACCTCTGTCACCTTTTGGAGCAACAAATACATTGTGTGTAATTCACATTATTGTCATACATGTGAAGTGTTGGACAGTGGCAGAATGATGGTGAAACTTGCGCTTTTCTGAGTTTGGAGGCCTTAAATTTGGCCTGTTAACTTCAGGATTGCCTACTGAAATCTGTGTATATTTTGTAATTTCATGTGATGTTTTTCATCTTCAATGAAATACTAGTTTCTAATCATCAAAATGATAAGGGTCTTGTGTCACTCGTGCATTGTGAGTAGAGGCAGCATGCAAAATGCTTGCAATTCTGTCTTAAACTCTTCTAAATTATTACAGTTTGCATTTAGGTTGGATGTCATAATTTGGCAAGCTTCACGTCCTAAGTGCTGAACAAAAGTGGCTTTATAAATTGCATTTGTTTCAGGTAATTATGGTGGAAGTGGAAACTACAATGATTTTGGCAATTACAGTGGACAGCAGCAATCCAACTATGGTCCCATGAAAGGTGGTGGCAGCTTTGGTGGCAGAAGTTCAGGCAGTCCCTACGGTGGTAAATATGATTCCGTACAGAAAATATGTTTTGAGTGAGAATTTCTTGGTGTTCTTGTATTTCAACACATACCCTGTTTTTGTAGGTGGTTACGGATCTGGCAGTGGAAGTGGGGGCTATGGTGGTAGAAGATTCTAAAAATGCTACCAGAAAAAGGGTAGGTGTCATGCATATTTATCTTGATGATTAATAATGTACAACTGTTCACTGAGAGTAATAATTTTCTTATCCTGTATTCAACAGGCTACAGTTCTTAGCAGGAGAGAGAGCGAGGAGTTGTCAGGAAAGCTGCAGGTTACTTTGAGACAGTCGTCCCAAATGCATTAGAGGAACTGTAAAATCTGCCACAGGAGGAACGATGATCCATAGTCAGAAAAGTTACCGCAGCTTAAACAGGAAAACCCTTCTTGTTCAGGACTGTCATAGCCACAGTTTGCAAAAAGTGCAGCTATTGATTCATGCAATGTAGTGTCGATTAGATGTACATTCCTGAGGTCTTTATCTGTTGTAGCTTTGTCTTTCTTTTTTCTTTTTATTTTCCCATTACATCAGGTATATTGCCCTGTAAATTGTGGTAGTGGTACCAGGAATAAACAAATTAAGGAATTTTTAACTTTTCAATATTTGTGTAGTTCAGTTTTTCCACATTTAGTACAGAGAACTCTATAACAGAAATAAAATGTAGTTTAGGGTGTTTCCTTGTTAGTTAATAGAGAGGATTAATGCATTTCTCAATTACTATTTTGTATTAATTTAAAGTTAACAATAGAAACACCTATTGATTTGCAGTCTTAAGGGGTCTAGTCTCAGTGTATATATGTAACTGTCCTTGACATGAGTTACATAGGCATACAGAGGGAAAACATCTGTATGTTGCGTTACAGTTTGTTTAGATGTATAACTAGGATTGAGTTACTCCAATTAGTGTTTGTGAATTATAGAACTAAGCTTTACCTTAATGAAAATTTCAAATTACTTTTTGGTTTGTGCATACTTTTTTTTAATTTGTAGTTCTGTATTAGTACTAGCGCTTCAAGAAAATTAAGGCATGATAAATATTTTAACAAGACCAACTTCAGACACATTAAAGCTGTCTCCCGTCTCATTGGAGATGTATAAGGGATAACTGCAGTCGCTTAAGTCTGGGCTGAAGAGAAAAAGAAACTTGCTTTTTACCTTTATATTTATTGTAATTCCCGAGAAGTTAAGGTGGGGGGAATCAAGTGCCTGTTTCCTTGGGATATACGATGATTCTGTTTCAATAAAACTATACTTTGGGGAGGGCGGCTTGGAATTTGCATCCCCTTCCTTTGTCCCCGTTTCCCTCTCCCCCGCAACCAGACTGCGCTGTTTCAATTAAACGAGGCGTCAGAGTGAGAGTAATAGGTGTGTTCCTCAATAACTTAATGGCTATATACTTTCTTGCATGCACCCTAGGCCATTTTCTGGACACAAGCTTCTGACTGGGAGCCAAGGGTAGCGCAGGTGTAATCACTGACAGTCCAGGTAACGCGTTCCCAAAGCCCGCTGACGACGGGCTCTAAGTAGTCTAGTTCTCAAGCTTTTTCCCTTGTGAATGTCTGCGCTCAGCTAAGAGCTGGAAGATAAAACCGAAACGCCATCTAGCTGTGTTGTACCGACTAGAAACACTTCCCACAAGGTAGAGCGGTACGGTCGGGAGTTGCCGCAGGTAGCATGGTAGCGCGTTAACAGCCGGGTTTGATGCACTGGAGTAGCAAATCTTATCAGCACGTACGGCTAGAAATCACACCTCATTCTCGCTTCCGACCTCCAAATTAAGGCGCTGCAGTCTGTCCTTTCCTCAGCTGATGTCCGCTCTCTCTCGCCTGTTGCCAGGACAGTGCTCTCTGTCCATTCAGACTGAGAGGAGTAGGGGCCCAGTCCGTAGAAGAAATACTCAGACACTTGACAATATGGTCTTGGATTTATTCCCACCCGTTTCACTTCTGGGTCAATGTGCAGGATAAGGTAAATGCGATTCCAGTGTAGGAATGAATCCGCAAAGATGTATGGAATGGCTCAAGGCATAATCAGTCATATATAACAATGAATTATAATTTTAAGAAGTAGTAGAAAAATGAGTGTGTTGTTTGGAAAAAAAAAATAATAATTAAACAATGTTATTTGAACGCTGTTATTGGAGTGTATGTAGACTGCAGTACACTAACCGAGGAACCGGTGTCAAGATGGTAGCCTCCAAACTGGATTTCAAAGCCTGCTAATTCTTTTCTGTGGAGTTTTAAAATATCTCTAAAGTGCGAGCAAGAATTGGTGATTTAGTGAACGCTTCTGT